>LR738710.1:31712035-31794261 GCA_902687465.1 Secale cereale
CTTCTTCTTCTTTTCCTCCTCTTATTTAGCCTATTTAGTCCATTTATGACATAATTTAGCCTATTTAGTCCACAAATGACATAATAAGATGAAGAAAATCAAGGAATAGGAAGAAAAGAAGGAATAGGAAGAGAAGAAGAAGAAGAAGAAGAAGAAGAAAAGAAGAAGAAGAATAAGAAAATCTTCTTCTTTTCTTATTCTTCTTCTTCTTCTTCTTCTTCTTTTCCTCCTCTTATTTAACCTATTTAGTCCATTTATGACATAATTTAGCCTATTTAGTCCACAAATGACATAATAAGATGAAGAAAATCAAGGAATAGGAAGAAAAGAAGGAATAGGAAGGGAAGAAGAAGAAGAAGAAGAAGAAGAATAAGAAAAGAAGAAGAAGAAGCTTCTTCTTCTTCTTCTTTTCTTATTCTTCTTCTTCTTCTTCTTCTTCTTCTTCTTCTTCTTCTTTTCCTCCTCTTATTTAGCCTATTTAGTCCATTTATAACATAATTTAGCCTATTTAGTCCACAAATGACACAATAAGCTTAGTTATGTCAAAAATGGCCTAATTAGCCAGGTTAGCTCCAAAATGACCAAGTTTACCTATGTTAGCTCCAATATGATCCATTTAACCTACGTTAGCTCCAAAAAGACCAAGTTTACCTAAGTTAGCTACAATATGATCCATTTTACCCGCGTTAGCTCCAAAATGACCTATTTACCTAAGCTAGCTCTAAATTGACCTACACACTTAACATTTTTACCTAGCTTAGCAAAAAATGACATTTTTACCTAGGTTAGCTAAAAAATGACCTAGTTTACCTAGGTTAGCTTCAATATGATCCATTTAACTTAGCTTAGCTCCAAAATGACCAAGTTTACCTAGGTTAGCTCCAATATGATACATTGAACTTATCTTATCTCCAAAATGACCTATTTACCTAGCTTAGCTCTAAATTGGCTTTTTTAACTACATTTGTTGGAAAAGAAGAAGATAAAGAAGAGGGGGAGGAGAGAAAGAAAGAGAAGATAAAATCTTCTTCTTATTTTCCTCTTCTTTATCTTCTTCTTTTCCTCTTCTAGCTATTCTTCTTCTTCTTCTAACTTTCATCTTTCCCAATTTGCAGATTTGCTTGAGATGAGGAAGCTTGCATTGATGGACTCATATATTCTCCTTGTGCTTCCTTTTTGTTTATGAAAACATGTTTGGGAACTTCTTATTGTTGGATATGTTGTTGGAAACTTCTTATGTCATATGGATATATGTTGGACTTGAGAAAATATATTGTTGGAAACTTCTTATGTCATATGGATATATGTTGGACTTGAGGAAATATATTGTTGGAAACTTCTTATGTCATATGGATATATGTTGGACTTGAGGAAATATATTGTTGGAAACTTCTTATGCCATATGGATATATGTTGGACTTGAGGAAATATATTGTTGGAAACTTCTTATGTCATATGGATATATGTTGGACTTGAGTAAATATATTGTTGGATATGCTTGTTGAGTATATATGTATTATCTGTGTATATCTATGAATTTCTGTCAAATTGAATGAATTCAATTAAAAACAGGGGTTATATAGGCTCTTTGCCGTCTGCCAGCAGTAGGCAAAGAGCTTTGCCGACTGCTAGCAGACGGCAAAGCTCTTTGCCGACAGCAAGCAGTCGGCAAAGAATGCCACGTGGCAGCTCCCTGTTCAACCTGGGAACACTGGTTGCCTATTTGGGCATTTTGCCGACTGCCGGCAGACGGCAAAGAGGCTCAGTTCTTTGCCGACTGCCGGGAGTCGGCAAAGAGGCTAAGGTCTTTGCCGACTGCCGGCAGTCGGCAAAGAGGCAAAGGTCTTTGCCGACTGCCAGCAGACGGCAAAAAAGGCCACGTGGCAGCTTCCCAGTGACTCCTATTTGGCCTCTTTGCCGTCTGCCAGCAGACGGCAAAGACCTTAGCCTCTTTGCCGTCTGCCGGCTGACGGCAAACCACGCCGTTAACCCCTAACGGCTCCCACCTCACCTCACTGCCGTCTACGCTCTTTGCCGTCTGCTGGTCGCAAAAGGCTGACGGCAAAGAGCTTTGCCGACTGCTTCTATGAAGCAGACGGCAAAGAAGGCCTTTACCGCCGCTAATTCAGCCGGACTGTTTGCCGACTGCTAGCAGTCGGCAAAGAGCTTTGCCGACTGCCATTCATGCCTTTGCCGACTGCCATGGCAGTCGGCAAAGAAGCTGATTCCTGTAGTGTATGATGAGTTATGTATGAAGGGAGTTTTCAAGTGTGCGAGGGAAGATGATAAAAAGATTCAGGAGTGTCAAACGCTCAAGCTTGGGGATGCCCCCATGCACCCCCAAGAAATATTCAATGAGACTCAAGCGTCTAAGCTTGGGGATGCCCCCGTGCATCCCCTTCTCCATCAACATTATCAGTTCATCTTTCGTTCCACTATATTTTAATCACTTCATGTGTTATGTGCTATGCTTGGAGCGTCTTGCTTTTAGTTTTCCTTTTCAGTTTTCTTTCGCTTTTCATAACGAGTCGGAACTCAGCTTTCTTTATGTGGGAGAGAAACACGCTCCACTTCTACCTAGAACATAACATAGAATTTTCATGTCTATCTTTGTTGTGTGTGTTCTTTGTCTTTCAATAGCTACTATGATGCTTAGCTCTTAGTTTTCATGCTTATCTTTCAAAAGAGCTTTTGTTTAGTTGGTTGCTTGAACTCTCTTCAGTTATCATGCTTATCTTATTAAGAGAGTTTGCTTCCGTTGCATTGGTTGATATGTCTATGATAAAGATGCTACGTGCATAATGGCGCTTAGTAGTTCATGTTTTCTTATGGTTAGTCTCAAATAGCTGGGGGGTTCCCAATGTGTTATTGGAGTACCAACATGATTTGTTTGCTTATGATGTGGTATGGTTTAGTAATATCTTCCTTCAAGAATTTATTTTGATTGACTTGGCGTATGCTCACGCATATTTAAGACTATAAAGAAAGTCTGTCAAGCCTTGATGATCTTTTGTTTCTGAGTAGCGATATAACTTCCATGCCTGATTCTATGTTGCTTTGTCGCTCTGCATGATTATGACCGTCATTGCTCTCTTAGTTGGTCGCTCCCAGTCTTTTGCTAACCTCCACCTGTACTAAGCGGACTGACTGCTTGTGCATCCAATTCCTTTAAACCAGTTATGCCATATGAGTCCACCATACCTTCCTACATGGTATTTACCTGCCATTCCTAACGGAGACTTGCATGTACCATCTCGAAATTATTCAAAAAAATGCATTCCTATTTTTTGCCTCTGTTGTAAGGTCATGAGGAAGTAGTAGTTAATTCATGATCTTTTTAAGTTGGACAAGCTTCACCCCGGGATTGCATGTATAATGTGCAAACCCATAATACGAGAAGGAACTGGCATTGAGTGTGCCCGGCTCAAAAAGATAATATAACAAACAAACCCTCCTTCACGCTTTGTTCATGAGAAATCAGAAAACTTTGGCAGTGATAAACAAAGGAGATTAAGAGGATGTGATCGTCCTCATTCGGGAGCCGTTCCTCGAAACTTGTCCATCTCAAGAAGTGATTGAGTTGTCTGCTAGCATTCGTTGACGAAACATGCATGATCTAAAAAAATATCATTACCTCTGTTTTTAAAACCAAGAGCTCTGGTACATGTTTTGTCTTTGTTTCCGACTACGGGTTTTCAACCTTGCCAACAAAAGCCACGGTTCGAGAGTCTCCACCTTCTTTTAAAAGCACCAACTACTGAGAGCATGATTGTCATTCAGAGTGTAATGTGCATTGTCCCAAAGTAGCATTGTCTTTGGCATGATTGTGATATCGTTTACTTTGAAATCATTGTATCTAGTCATCACTTAAACCTTGGAGGTGCCCCTGCATTTATGTTTTGCTTCACTAAAGGGGGCAAGCGAGATATCACTTTATCATATTTACACACCATGCTCATTACAAATCTATTTGATGTTTCAATATCATATTGTAAAACTTTCAGTTCTTTGTGATTTTCTCATGAGGCAACTTAATTACTATAGATTCATTCTCTCAGTAAGCTTTTGTCATGTGCCTATGAAAAAGTCCTATATGGTTAATAGCATGTCACCACAGAAATTATTCTTGTTATCATTTACCTAATCGAGGACGAGCAGGAATTAAGCTTGGGGATGTTGATACGTCCAAAACGTATCTATAATTTCTGCTTGCTCCATGCCTCTTTTGGGTGATGTTGCTATGATATTTATACACTTCCATACACTTTTGATCATATTTGGACTAACCTATTAACTCAGTGCAGCCCAGTGCCAGAATCTTTTTCGGCTGTTTTTGTATTTCAGGTTTTCCCATTACGAGAACTGCCAGAAAAATCCCGGAAAATTATATAAAAAATCAGCGTTCCAGAAGCTACCAGGGACCCGAAGCACAGCCGAAGGGGGGCCACCAGGGCTCCAGGCGCCCTGGTGGCGCGGCCCCCCTGGCCGCGCCGGGGGAGGGGGGGGGGCCTGGGCCCCCCGAGCCTCGTCTGATGCCCCCCTTTGGCATATATTTATATCGTGTCCCGAAACCCTTGATACGGGAACCCTTTTTCGTGATCTCATCTCTGTTCTGCCGCCGCCGCCGCTTCCAAGATCGGGAGCACCAGGAGAACTCTTCCCGGCACCCTGCCGGAGGGGAGGATCACCATCGGGAGCTTCTCCACCACCATGGACGCCTCCCGGATGAGTTGTGAGTAGTCTCCCTTGGACCATGGGTCCATGACCAGTAGCTATGTGATGTTCTCCTCCCGTTCTTGTGCTTCACTAATTAGTCCTCGTGAGCTGCCCTACATGATCGAGGCACATATGTAATCCTTATGCGGTTGCTATGATGAGTTTGCTGGGATCCGATGGATTGTGAGATTATGTTCAGATTGTGTTTGAGTAATATATTTGATTCACCTCTTTTATATTTATGTTCGTAAGTAATTCTTGCATGTTCTCCGTTGTTATTTATTGCTTTGGCCAAGTAGTAGGTAGTGACTCCAAGAGGGAACGTTATGCTTGATTGTGGGTTCATGCCCCTCGATGACTAGCTTGAGGGACAGAAACATGAGACTAGGGGATGTGCTGTTGCCACAAGGGGGAAAACAACGGTGCTTGTGCCCGCGGGTGCAAGGATTGTTTACTTTACGCAAAGTTCTTTTAATGCAGTTGTCTGTTGCTTTGAGTTTACACTGTGGGTGGGACTCGCAACTTAATACCAGCGAGATGTTCTGGATAGATATCTCAAGGTGGATGATTAGTAGTAGATGCAGATGGATTTCGGTCTACTTACCTCGGCGTACCGCCCATGCTTTGAACCTCTACCTTTCTTGCAACTTAGTCAGCATTGGTTTGCGCACACGGTCCTGTCAATTGCCCAGCTGTAATTCATTTACCTCACATAGCTGTTTTATCGTCTTTTGGGAGAGAGACATCACTAGTGAACATCATGGGACTCCGGTCCATATTACCATCATTGATCACATCCGCTATTTACTTTCCGCTTTTATTTACTATTGCAGCAATATCTATCACTACTATCACTTGCGTTTGATCATTTGTAAACGACAAGGCCGGAGGGATTGACAACCTCTCTGTACTCGTTGGGAGCAAAGTTATTTGTATCTGTGTGCAGGTCCACGTTGATTGCTAATATCTGGCGCCGTTAGCAGTTGACACCTTCTTGTTGAAACTGGGAGTCTCAGGGGAAATCGATCCTTGGTATCTTTGCCAACGGAAAACTTCCGCTACACTGCATCTCAAACCTTCCACTTGGGGTAACCAACGAGGGGCGAGAAGCCATCACTGTACCGGATGTGTGTTGAACGCGGAGGTGCCGTCCATTCGGCGCTAGATCATCGGTGACGAAGAACGCGAAGAGTACGACTACTTCATCCACGTGTCTTCGAAAGCTTCCGCACGCGATCTACATAACGGTATGTAGATGCACTCTTATTTGCTCGTTGCTAGATGTCTCCTTTGTTGGATCTTGGTGAAAGCATAGAAATTTTTTGAATTCTGCTACGTTCGCCAACATCTTCAAGGTAGACTTCCAAACCTTCACATACTTCGTTCACCGGCAATCCACAATTACTCTTGGATGCTCAGAACGCGACGCCTAACCGGCTGGAGGAAACACAGTCCTCAAGTGTAATAAGTCTTCTGGTCACACAGACAGAAAGACTTCAGTGATGCCTAACACTCTTTGGCTCTGGGTGTTTTGGCTTTGTCCTCGCAAGGATTTCTCTCTCAAATGCTTCGGAGGTGGGTTGCTCTCAAACGACAAAAGCCATGCAATAACTCTGAGCATCCACCAATTTATGGTGTAGGGGTGGGCTATTTATAGCCACTGGGCAACCCGACCTGATTTTTCCGAAGTGACCCTGGGTCACTAAGGAACTAACACGTGTTCCAACGGTTAGATTTCAAACACACACGACAACTTTACTTGGGCTACAAGCAAGGCTGACTCATCCAGCTCTGGATAAGATTTGCTCTCATTGTCTTCGCTCGAAGACATAGGATTTGGTTGAGCATCACTTCAGTCACTCTGACTTATTTCACTTGGACCCCACTTAACAGTACGGTGGTTCCTATGACTCAACAAAGAAGAAAAGGAAATAACGAAACGTCTAAGTCTTCGCGCTCCATAGTCTTCACACAATGTCTTCTCTCGTCATAGTCGATTATCTTCATATACCACCACTGATATCAATGTCTTCATACATTTTTAGGGGTCATCTCCGATAGGTTAACCGAATCATGAGGGACTATTACCTGTGTTATCCTGCAATTCTCAGAAACACATCAGTCCCTCAACCAGGTTTGTCGTCAATACTCCAAAACCACTAGGGGTGGCACTAGATGCACTTACAATCTCCCCCTTTTCGGTGATTGATGACAAACTGGTTGAAGTTTTCAACGGGGATAAAGATATGTGAAATTGTAAAGGATAGAGGTATTGTCTTCGTAAGTAGCAAAAGGCTCCCCCTGAAGATGTGCATATAGTTGATTTGCCTTTGAATGCAAATGCACATGGCAGGTTGTACTTGTGGAGATCCTCTTCAACTTATGAAGACAATTCATCATGCATAATTGATATGTCGAAGATAATGGCACGCATAATGAAAAATGGACGTCTGCAATAATGACTAAGTGCGGAATATAAGGTAGCAGATGCGGAATTTATCATCGCATTACAGAGTAGCATAAAAACGTAGCAGGCGACCATCAGTTTAAGTGTTACAACTCAAAGAACCAAATGTAGCAAAACGAGAGTTGTAAACACTAGGTAAATTATAAAGCACCCGCCCATATGGACCCGCTTGAAGACTATCATCTCATATGCTTCTCCCCCTTTTGTCAGTAAGGACCAAAAAGGTTTGAAGACATAGAGCCTCTACTCGTTCCCAGTTGGAGCAGAAGAGGATGCAGGGTCGGTGTTGTCGTTTGGCGGTGCAGAAGTGGTTGGTGCAGTGTCGATGCGCGCTGAAGTAGGAGGCGATGAAGTAGCATCATCCTGATCATCGATCACCCTGGCGTCAATTATTGCAGCGGAGGAGGAGTATTCAGAGTCTTCAAGGGATGGAGTTTGACGCATAACAACAGTCCTTGGAGGAGTGTTGTCAAACTTGAATCTCTCAGTGAAGCCATCATCTTGAAGATCCGCTTAAACACTCAGCAAGGTCAAACTCTTCCAAGACCTCCGACATGTTTCATGAGCAACAAAAGCATTCTTGGTGGCAAGATTGCGAATGCGATTGACATCCACCAAGAGGCTTTGCATCTGACGCTTTAACCAGAGGTGATGCTTGTCCTGTTTCTGATGAAGGGCTACTAGAAGCTCTCGGTTGTTCAGGACACGAGATCGCTTATGAGGCCTTTGAGCGATGGTGCTTTTAGTGGCTTCGGTTTCAGCGTGTCGAGGTAGATGGGTACGGCCAGCCAGAGGATAAACACGCGAGACTGCTGGAACCCCTTCAATCTGCTGAGTGAAGCTTTGATGATCAGCGTTGTGAAGACTAACTAGCTCTTTAGCAGGCTCTTGATAAATGGCTTCAGCTGACATATCAACCTCAGGCAAGAAAATCTGATGGTTGCGAGCAGATGGCTGATAGGTGACAGCTGAGTGCAACTTGATGAGGCGCATTATCCAAGGGGCATAAAATTTCAGTTCAAATAGATCAGCTCCAGACATAGCCATTTGCCTGATGAAGAAATTTTGAGCATTGAAGCTGATGCCATTGAAGATATAGAAGACCAAAGTCTTCATAGTGCCTTCAAGCTTGGCTGATGAAGAATGTCCTTTGATTGGCCATAGAGTACGCCTTATGATGTGATAGATGATGCGCGGCAGGTACTCAAGGTCTTCAACAAAGAATTCCTTAGGATATTCAGCATCACTTGGCAGAGGCTTCATCATGCTGAGCATTTGGCTCATGTTGGGCTGACGCTTCTGAAAGATACTCTCCAAGGCTTCAGTGTGCAGTTGACAGCCAGGTTCATATAGATCTCCTGGAGTGGGCAAGCCAGTAAGCTCAATGAGATCAAAGGCTTTAGCTTCATGATGCACATTGCCTGTCATCCACTCAAGAACCCATGTCTTCGGATCCCTGCTGTAGCATCGGATGTGGAGTGTTGCATAGAATTGCAGAAGCAGCTCTTCATTCCAATGCTCTTTATCTAGGACAAAATTGAGGAGGCCAGCATCACGGAAGCAGTCAAGAGCTTCCTCCAAGAAGGGCAGGCTAGCAATAGCTTCAGTGTCAAGACGCATATGAGGGAAAATGCGGCCTTGATCATAGAGTACTCTTGAGTAGTAGCTGCGCTATTGATGGTTCCAGAACCTATCTGATGATATTCTTGGCTTGGAATATGGGTTCTTGGCGCTGTCAAAGAAGGTGTTGTGCACAGTGAAGCTATTGGCATTGAATGATCCTGAAGAGGTTGCGATACCTGGAAGCCTTGGCAGTCTTGGCTTAGGCTTCTGAACTTGGGGCCTGTGCCCAACATGATGATCAAACTGAGGACCAGCAGCAAGCGGTTCAGTTGTAGGTGGCGGAATCAGAATGGGCCACCGAACAGTTACAAGCTGATCATCCTTGTTGTATGCTTGCTCAATGGTATGAGGCCGTGGAGGCGGAACGGGAGTAGAGGCATTTGCTTCAAGCTGCAGATTGGCGTCAGGTGCAGCATTAGCGTCAGGCGCAGCACTGGCTTCAGGCATAGTACTGGCTTCAGGTGCAGTTACTTCAGGTGCAGTCACTTCGGGCGCAGTCACTTCAGGCGCAGCCGTGTCTTCAGGCGCCACATTAGCTTCAGTCATGATCACATCATTGGCTTCAGTGTTGGTGGTGGCAGCCTCTGAATTTGTAGCCTCCACTTCAGGAGTTGGAGGGTCGGACACGTTCTCCTCGAGAACAGGGGGTGTGGCAGTACGTTCTTCTTCAACTTGGGGTTGTTCTTCTTCTTGTTGGGGTGGTTCTTCTTCGGCTGATGCAGCCGGAATATCTTCAGCCGCTTTGGCTTCAGATTCTGAGGGGTTTCCAGTAGGAGGAGCATCAAGTGCAGATGGTTGCTCTACTCCTTCTGGAACACTTGGGGCAGTGACTTGAGGCCTTGGTCCTTTGCGAAGCATGCGAAAAGCTCGCGACGCCTGAGGAGATGGAGGTTGTTGGGCCTCAAAGTCTTCATCTTCAAGCACCATACTAGTGTCTTGAGTTTGCTGGGGAGTGTCTTGTGTATCCTGTGGGTGATCAGCACACGAGTCATCCTGAGCAATTGGCGTCAATGGACGACCAATGCTGATGCGTTCACTGTTCGTGAGAACAGGCGAAGATTCAATGTTGTATTCGATCTGAGGAAGGACTTCATCATCTTCAACATTGTCTTGAGGACCAATGTCTTCAGCTGCGGTGGGATCGACAGCTGGAATGTCTTCAGCCTCTGTGGGAGCAGGCTCATGAAAAGTCAGTCTTCGTTCTCTCTGGGCAGATGCAGGGCGGACAACTAAGATTGGCTCGACAAAGATAGGCTCTGTGGAAGCAGCCTTATCCTTCTTGGTCTTGCGCTTCTTGGTGGGTGGAGCCTCATCAGTAGATTGCTTACGTTTGCGAGCTTCAGCTTCAGCCACCTTATTCTTCTTGAGCTTTGAAGCGGTTGGAGTTGCCTTAGGCTTTGTGCCAGTCATGCTAGCAGGGAAGACTATGCGAGGCATTTCCTGCCCAGATTCTTCAGCTTCGGGCACAGGCTGCTTCTTCTTCTTCTTGGCAACCATCCTTGGATCAATGCCAGGACGCCCAAGAGCCTTGCGCTTTTCAGCTTCATTGAACGCTTGAACGCATTTGGCAACCAAGTCCTTGATTCTCTCACGAGAACCTTTAGCTTCTTCACGCTGCTGGCGAAAGGCTTCCTTGAGCTCGTGCATCATAACTTTGAAGTTTTGGATTTCTTGCACGCTGAGCTTGTCCACATGCTTCTTGAACTGAGCTTTTTCATAGTCTATCTTCTGCTTCAGCTCAACAATTCTTTGAGCCAGAGCCAGCTCAGAAGCAATGGCACCATGGAAGGAGACGTTGAGGCCAACTGGAAGTTGAAGATCGTCGAAGCTCAGGTTGGGTGTATCAAACCATTCATCAATGAAGTTATTGAGCACTTCAACATCAAAGAGCGGCAAATCATTGAAGATTTCAGCATCCTGCTTGCTCTTGATCAATAGCTCCAGAGCATCATCACCAAGATCTTCATCACTTGAGAGATCAAGGGCATCATTGGCAGTCTTCAGTACTGCATCTGGAGTGAGAGCTTGACTGGGGTTGCGTGTTGGCTTCCTCTTCAGTTGTCTGCTCTTGGAGATACAAGAGTGTTCCTCAGATTGCACACTTGGTGCAGGTGGAGTAGTGGCCAAAGGCTTCACTCTAGAAGCCTTTGGAGGAGGAGTCTTCGAAGCCTTTGATTTCTTCTTCTGAGGATTCGGCGTTGCAGGTGCTGTCTGCTACCCTTTCTTACTGCCTTGTCAGTTGCCATTTGCTTCAACCTAAAGGGCTTCAAACTGAATGGCTTGAAAATAGGCAAATGCTTCAGTCTGCTGGTCAGACAGGAACTGTCTTCAGGGGAATGAATGTGACGCTGCAAAAACTCTGGAAATGAATGCAGACTATGAGAACCAAGGGATTCTCCCACGGACATGTACCTGTGACAGCATTAGAGATGCGAGGGAAGGGGAAGAGGTCATATGCATTCTCAGAAGTTTTTGAAGATTAAAACAGTTTTGAAGACTTTGATCTCACAGTGCGAAGACATTCACTCATGGGAGTTGGTTCCAGATTTGTACGAATCCATGAATAAGGACAAGGAATCTAACTATAGTTGAAGCATATGTGAATGTACTAGGCAAGATATGAGATGCAGAAAGGATAGATCTACATATCTAAGTAGGCAGAAACCTCTTGTGGTAAAGTAGATGAATCTTTATGGATCTAGAAGATGGTAAAAAGCAAGTTTTATTTACCACACGATGAACTGCTTAGACGGAGTAGGAGTTGGATGCCCAGCAGTTTGGTCTTCCGTGCCCTAACTTGGCGACGGAGGACAGCTACGGCGATGACGGAGTAAAAGATGTCCGCGGCCGGCATGAGGACGGCGTCGACAAAGTTGCGGCAGCGAAGCGCTTCGTCGCTGGCGTCGTCGAAAGCTAGCGGAGGCGCTAGGGTTGGTCGAGGTGGAGAGGTGGTAGAAGAAACTTTTGACCGTGATGGGACGTGCATTTATAGGCATGGGAGACGGCACAGCGTAATTACTCAGGTGCCCCTGACGGTTCACGTACGAGTGACACGTGGCGGTATTGTAATGCATTGGGAGTTGTCCCACGATCCCACGTACACCACGACTGTCGGAGTGGTCGTTCCGGCTTCTCCGGGTTTCAGGCATAACAGATGGAGCATTAAAATCAGATTTAAAGTTTGTCTCCGTATCTTCTGCTGACAAGGACGCAGAGAAGATATTTGACTGTTTCAACAGAATGCATATGATTTGGATAGACAGAGTGTGAGATGAGGAAGCATAGAGAGGTTAGGGTCCGATCACATTCACTTAGTCCAAAAGATTCAAATATGAAGACATAGCTATAAGTGAATGATGTTGAGGACAGAACACAACTATATATATATATATATATATATATATATATATATATATATATATATATATATATATATATATATATATATATATATATATATATATATGTATGTATGTATGTGTGTGTGTGTGTGTCCTATGTGAAGACAAACCAAGTTCGAAGACTTTGCAAACGTAACGCCACGAGAAAAGATTCAAACAAGAATTTGGTGGTGGCGTTACCCATCGTATAGGAAGTATTAGACCCAGACACGGCGCACAATTATCGTGGCGCTCCGAAGTCAAATTCCATTTTAATGTATTCACACATAGAATGTAAGTCTTCATTGATTGAAGATATACTTTACTTTGTGTGTTGCACATCTAAGTCTTCAATATGCACAAGTGTTAGGATGTGTGCCTGATTACAGGACATTTGAGGATTCTAAGATATTTAGCTCACACCGCAACTTGCAAAACCCTTTCTCATCCAAGGGCTTTGTGAAGATATCTGCTAGTTGCTCTTCAGTGTTGACGTGTATGATATCAATATCTTCCTTCATAACATGATCTCTGAGAAAGTTATGATGAATTTCAATGTGCTTTGTCTTCGAGTGTTGAACTGGGTTGTTGGCAATCTTGATGGCACTTTCATTGTCACAGTAGAGTGGCACTTGCTTCAGATGGACTCCATAGTCCTTGAGTGTTTGCTTCATCCAGAGAAGCTGAGCGCAGCAAGATCCAGCAGCAATGTATTCAGATTCAGCAGTGGAGAGTGATACACAGTTCTGCTTCTTTGAAGACCAACAGACAAGTGATCGTCCTAGAAAGTGACATGTGCCTGATGTGGACTTGCGATCAACTTTGTCACCAGCATAATCATCAAACTCTGAGTGTAATGCCCCGGATGTAATACTTTCCCTTTTGGGCAATATATATATCTTTGGCTTCATCAGTTCCATTCCGGGTTCTTCATCTTTTCGGGTTTTCGTCCTTTTGTCGTGTGCGTGTGTGCATTCATCCATATCATGTTGTCATGTGCATTGCATTGCATTTGTGTTGTCGTTTGCATCCGGTCCCACTCGTTCCTTCCCGTTGTCCGTTTTGAGTTCCGGCGCTCTCACGTGTCCGTGGCATCCCCGAGGCCTACTTTGGTGTTTGGCCGTGTAACCTTTCCGGTTTGGCGTGAGACTTGTCATGCGATGTTGTTTTGTTGTGTGTAAACCGCCTGTCAAATCTCGTCGCGTTTGGAGTTCGTTTGATGCTCCAACAGTTATTCTTGTGGGCTGAAAGTACCCCCTCTTTGAGGCCCAAGTAACCCCTCCAACAGCCCACCAACCAACTCAAACCCCTCCCTTCATCTAGGCCATCCAATTGTGATCTCGTTGCCGAAAACCTCCCCTCATTTGGACAATCCTAGCTTCTTGTGCCTATATAAACGTCCACCCACCTCAAATTTCGCGTCTGAAACCCTAATGTTTCCACTGTTGCCGCACCGTGTTTCCACCGTTGACGTGCGGTGCTTCCACTGTTGCGCCGTCGTGCTTCCGACGTGCAGCGAGCCGTGTTTCCTTCCTCAGCGAGCCGTGCTTCCACAGTTCTTCGCCGGTGCTTCCACCTGACGCGCGGGCCCGCGGGGCAAAGGTCATCTTCAACCTCCCGCACCCGAGCCGTCTTCTTCGTCTCCGGCCGCGCCGCGCCACCTCCGGCGGATCCGCCGCCTCCCGCCGGCCGGGCCCTCCTCCAACCGCCGCCGCCGGGCTCCCCAGCTCGTCGCCGCCCCAGCCGCGGGCCGGGCTCCTCCGCCGTCGGCCTCCCCACGCCGCCTCCTCGCCGCTCCGCCTCCCGCCGGCCAGCGCCGCCCCGCCGCCGCCGCCTACTCCGGCCGCCGCCGGGCCGCGAGGGCCAGCAGCCGCCGCCGCCCCTCGAGAGATCGAGCAGCTGCCGCTCGGGGCTCGTCGATCCAGATCGGGGAACCCCCCCGCTGGATCCCTAACGGGCCGGGGCCGCCCGACCCGGACCCGCGACCCGCCAGATCCGTCCGCCCGCGTTGACTTTGACCCTGAGGTTGTTCAAATTTTCACCAAGTCCCTGGTAGTTTTTAATGTCTGATGCTGTTTTTTTTTGTGGATAACTTTTCGTGTGATTGTCTGATTTGAGCAAATGATATGTCAAAATGATCGTGGTGACATGTACTATGTTTTATTCCATTGTGCCATGCATGTTTGAGGTCATCTAGATGTCTTAATCTTCATGAGAAGAGTGCTACTTGTTATAAACTGCTGCAATTAGTTGTTTTCATGCCATGTTTTCAATGTGATAACTTGTTGCATGTTTATCCAAATGAAGCAAATGATATGTCCACATGTTCATCATGAGATGCTCTATATGTTGGTTGCTTTAGCTTGCATGATAGAATTCATATTGCCATGTTTATCTCCTTTGCAAAAGTGCTTGTGGCTGTTATGTTGTTAAACTTGTTACGAGATGCCTAGTTGAGGAGCTCGTTGCTATTGATGTGGTTGTCCCCTTGATGCATGCTTAGATGTTTTGGACTCCCCATCATGTGTACTTTGTTGTGGTGCCAACCACTTGCCATGTCTTGCTTTGAGGTGACTTAAACTTGCTCACAAACATGCCATGATAAACTGCTGTTTTAACACTTAGTGAAATTTCACTAAGTCTGGAATCTGTAATTTCCAGATGCCATGTTTGCTTGTTGTTCTAGGCAAATCCATGCTAGTTTTGGGGTGACTCTTGATGTTTCCTTGTTGTATAAGTTATTGGCTATCCATTCATGCTCTCAAATGCTCATTTGGGTGGCTGTAGCATATTTAACTCTTGCTCCCAAGTTGCTATAAAATACTGCTGTCAGGATTTTGTTGTCACGTTCAAAATGTCATAGCTTGTTGCTATTGATCCATGGCTCCTTTGGAGGTGCTCCAATGGAATTGTTTGCTGTAGGATATGTCTAGTTTATGTCTATGCTCTTTGTCATGATGTTTGAGTGTTGTAGACTATTTATCTCATGCTCCGAAGTTGCTATGTGGCTGTTAATTTCAGCTTTACCATGTTTATTGTTTCGGGTGTATCTTTTAGCCCGTTGCTCCGTTTTGAGCAAGTCCTATATGTAACTTGTGTGTTTTTGCATGTAGATTCATAATATCCTCATGTTATCATGTTTTGAAGTATTTTTCTTGATGCATATTGCCATGCTCCTTGTGTTGTAACCCTGTGCTTCCTATGTTGACTTTCTGTGCTTCCTAAGTGCATCTGTAGTGCTTCCTTAGTGCATCAGCCATGCTTCCTGTTGTTTGCGCATAGCATCTTGTTGATTTCGTGCCTCGTGTGTTTTGATTTGAGTAGAGCCGGAAGCTAAGACCGAGTACGAGAACGAGGTTACTACCGAGGTTGAGAACGAGGAGCCCCCTTACGATCCCATCGACGACTTTCAGGCAAGATGACCTGACCTGGATATCATTACTATCTTTGCCTATTGCTAGAAGTCTCGCTCTATAGCTTTTGCCTCGATGCCCATGTATTTCCTGTCAGCCTCCTATTGTAACCATGAACCTGTTTAACCACCCTACCTATGCAAACCTTTGAATGGCTAAGTAAGCTTCGCTCAGCCCTTCTTATAGCATTGTTAGTTGCAGGAGAAGATTGAAGATTCTTGCTTCTTGTTGAAGCTTGTTGGGATATCACACCATATTAATTATTAAATGAAATCATCTATATATTGGTAATGGGTGGAAGGCTAAGCCTTTTGCTTGGTGATTTGTTCCACTCATGCCGCCCTAGGAACCATGTAAACCGGTGTTATGTTCCTTGATTATGCGTTCCTCACACGGTTGGGGTTATGGGACCCCCTCGATAAACCGCTAAGTGCTAAGTCTTTTCCAGCAAGTCCCAACATTGGTACTATTTGCCTAATAACTAAAAACTTGCATAGGGTCTTGCAAACCCGAGTTCTTAATTAACAACCCCGAGCCAGTGCTCCACATGAGTGTTGGTCCAAACTGGGCAGACTGCGGGGCCACCACGAAGAAACTCGAGGATTGGTATATACCTGTAGGCTGACCTATCCGGTCGTGGCCTGAGACTAGATACGCGCGGCTACTGTCAGGGTGTCGGCACGCTGAGAGGATTTGCTGGATTAGCCTTACCTTAGTCGGAGTATCTTGAGCACGGGATTCCGAGAATACTCGGGCCTTCCCACCTTGGAGTTGCGACTCCGCGGATCGTGGGCTTGTCATGGGCCAAGTTGGAACACCCCTGCAGGGTTATGAACTTTCGAAGGCCGTGCCCGTGGTTATGTGGAAGATGGGAATTTGTTAATATCCGGTTGTACAAAACTTGACACCACGTTCAGAATACACTACCAGCATGAGTACCGTGACGGTCATTTTCCGAAAGGGGTTCGGGAAGTGAACACGGTGGGGTTATGTTTGACTTGCTTTAGTTAGGATCACTTCGTGATCACCTTTTTCGTCCGAGGCACTTATCTTCTCGCTCTCTTTTACGTAAGTTAGTGCTAGTGCTGCTGCAACCTGATAACCCTCAACCGTAAGGGATCGAGATAGTCTTCGCGGGTAAGAATAACCCAATTTATTGATTCAACACACGGGGAGCCAAAGAGTATTTATAAGCTTTGACAGTTGAGTTGTCAATTCAACCGCACCTGAAATATACTTACTTGCAACAAAAGATAAGTGGTAACAGTGATATGATAGTGATGATAGTAATAGTAAAAGTAAACAGCAATAGTAAATAGAAGTAGTAAATGGCAAAAGTAGCAACTAGTGACAAGCAAGGTTTAAAATAATGTAGGCTAGGGAGATGGATGGTTGGGCGCTGCATGGATGAGATAGATTCTAACTTGGGGCACGGCACACGGAAAAGTAATGATCATCTAGGAAAATATCAAACATTAGGCATGTATCCCATAGGTAGTTGTACGTGCTTGCAATAAGAACTTGCACAACATCTTTTGTCCTACCATCCCGCTACGAACGGGGCCAAAAGGAACTAATGGATATTAAGGTGCTCCTGTCAAAGAGCACCGGAACAAAGCAATGAACTCAATGGATACATGTAATCCTCAAACTACGGACCATCCCCTTTGGTGTCCCAAGCTGTCACTTTTGGGATCGCCGGTTCCGAACCGTAACAGGTGCAAACAACTCATAGATAGGATCACGAACACAAATATATTCATACAAACACATATGGTTCAGATCTGAAATCATGGCACTCGGGCCCTAAGTGTCAAGCATTAAGAATAACAAGTTGAAGCAAAGATGATAAACACCATAGTAGATGATAGGCAACATGCCCCCAACGATCTGATAAACTATTACATGATCTAACTCATCCAATCCCTACCATTCCCTTCGCCTACAGCAGGGGAATTACTCACACATGAAGGGAGAAGTCATGGAGGGATGATGGAGTGGTTATGATGATGACGATGGCGACGATCTCCCCTCTCTGGAGGCCAAATCAGCCTCCAGATTAGCCCTCCCGAGGAAGAACAGAGGGTGGCGGTGGCTCCGCGACGAAAAACTGCAAAAGAACTTCTGATCTGGGGTTTCTGCGTTGGGAGTAAAAATACGGGCTAAAGTAGGGCACCAGGGGGTGTGGGCCCCACCCAGGCACCCCCCCGGCGCGGCCCTGTGGGCGCCCTGGGCACCCCCTGGCCCCCCTCTGGTCCCACTTCTGGTATTTGGTTCCTTCGGGTGCGTGGATTTTCTGTGATTTTTTGTGGATTTTTCTGAGATGCTTAAAAATCCGTTTTCCTGCACACAAATAAACCATACAGGCAGCTCTGCTGAAAATAGCGTCAGTCCGGGTTAGTTTAGTCCAAATCATGCAAGAATGAGGTCAAAACAATATCAGAAGTGTTTGGAAAAGTAGATACGTTTGAGACGTATCAACTCCCCCAAGCTTAGCATATTGCTTGTCCTCAAGCAATTCAGTTCAACGAACTGGACGCGACAAAGAAAACTTTGACAAACTCTTTTGCTTCATTAGATGTATATAAGCATGTACAACGAAAAGAGTTTAGCAAGTATTTAAACAGTACTTATGAGGACAATGCAAGGAGCAATCCTTCTTTCAAGTGACTAGTCACAAATACTTAAAAGTAAATAATATATTACTGAAAATCAAGACAAGATTACATTGCACATAGCTTGAGCATATTAGGGTGGTATCTCGCTAGCCTCCATGAGTGAAGCAAAACATAAATGCAGAGACTCCTCCAGAGTTTTAAAGGAGACTAGAACTAAGAATTTCAGAATAAATCATATCACAAGTATGCAGAAGACAATGTAGTACTTTGGGACAAAGCACATTACACTCAGAATGACAATTATGCTCTCCTAGTCAGTGATTTGTAGAAAGAAGGTGAGACTCTCGAACCGTGGCTTTTATTGGCAAAGTTGAAAACCCGTGATCGGAAACAAAAGCTAAACATGTACCAGAGCTCTTGGTTTTAAAAGCAGAAGTAAATATGTTTTTGAGAGGTGCATATTTCGTCAACGAATGCTAGCAGATAACTCAATCACTTTTTAAGCTAGACAAGTCTCGAGGAACGGCTCCCGCATGAGGACGATCACATCCTCTTAATCTCCTTTGTTTATCACTGCCAAAGTTTTCTGATTTCTCATGAACAAAGCGTGAAGGAGGGTTTGTTTGTTATATTATCTTTTTGAACCGGGCGCACTCAATGCCAGTTCCTTTTCATATTAGGGGTTTGCACATTATACATGCAATCCAGGGGTGAAACTTGTCCAACTTAAAAAGATTATGAATTAACTACTACTTCCTCATGAGCTAAAACATAGGCACAAAAAGGGAAATGCTTTTGATTAATTTCGAGATGGTACACGAAAGTCTTCGTTAGGAATGGCAGGTAAATACCATGTATAGGAAGGTATAGTGGACTCATATGGCATAACAGGTTTAAAGGGTTTGGATGCACAAGCAGTCAGTCCGCTTAGTACAGGTGGAGATTTAGCAAAAGACCGGGAAGCGACCAACTAGAGAGCAATAACGGTCATAATCTAACTATTCTAGAACTCAAAGATCATCAAGGCAAAGTAGACTTTTAGTCTTAAACATGTGTAAGCATGTGCCAAGTCAATCCAAAAATTCTCTAAAGGGAAATACCACCTCAGTATACCAGACTATGAACAGTGCATTGCATGTAGATCATTTCAATAACACATTATATACTCTAGTTATTCGGGACTAACCACAAGGAAAGCATGAACCACTGGAAGAGCATTGTAAACATAGCACTATGTCGCTACAAGCTGGTCTCTAGATCATAAGTACAAGCATATGTACAAAAGTAGAAACAATAAGAGTTCATACCGGTCTTCCTTGTTGCTTCCTTTCAGTCGATCTTCGTCATCACTGCTTGTCACTTGCACGATCGAACGTAGGAAATATAATCAAATGCCATCACGGACCCGAGCTGATCTCTGAAAACAAAGCAAACTAAAGAGAGAAAGGAAATCTTTTTGGTTTTTTCAAAGGTTGAATAAAAGCAAAAAGAAAGAGAAAATCTTTTTGTTGTTTTTGCAAATAGAGAAATAAAGAAGAACGGGCAAAAACTTCGAAAAGATCAAAGCGAATAAAACGGATAATACAATCGAAAGGTGAGAAGGGCACGTACTCCCCCAAGCTTAGGCTTTTGGCCTAAGTTGGTAGCAGCTACTGCCCCCAAGAGCCTCCTGCTCCAGGGGTATGCTGGTGAGTCCATGGGTCGTAGAAGGATGCTGGCGCGTACACCGAACTCCTCGGAGTCTCCCACGAGGAAGGTTCCGAACGCCAAACTGAGGAAGACCCTTCACCAAACTCCGTGGCGGTCTCTTCCTGAAAATGTGGTATCTCACCGTGCCTCTCCTCGTCGAGCACAACCCCCTCCATGGGGTTATGGAACTGATGCTGGACCATGAACTCATCGAACTGGACAACATCAAAGGACCATCCGTTCCTGCGAGAAAAATCAAACAAAAGAGGTGCAGGTAGACGGATCTTGCGTTCCGCGGTAGTTCCGAAACGCAAGATATAAACAAGGTTATCAAGCTCAGAACCCATGGTAACAAACTTATGCCTTTTCATAGCAGCAAGATCAAAGCTTAAATAAGTAAAAGGAGTATCATCAGGGTGTGGGGTGCCTCCAAGATGCTCTAAGATAAGTGTGGCATAAATGCCACCATATAAGCCCCCCTTGTTACCATTCATAGCAAGGCGTCGAGCAATTAAGGTACCCAGATTATAATCAGACCTCCCTGAGAGGGCTGCTGCCAGGATAGCAATATCCGGAGCAGAAATCCTGCTCGTGTTGTCACGAGCTAACACCCCTCTAGCAATATAATATGCAAAATACCTGAGGTGAGGAAACAAGATGCTGGAGATCTTCGACCGATGAATATCCCTCGTACCCATGCTGCAGAGAGAGTTGATGACGGTTTTCAGCTCGGAGGGCTGAGTGGCCATCCTAGCCGTCTTCCCAACGTTCGGCACACCTATTACTTCACAAAAATTTCCCAAAGTCATGGTGATAAGATCATTATAAATTTTAAACTCAATAGCACCTGAATCAGGATTATATCTAAAACTGTTAATGAAACTGGAGGTGAGTTTTTGATACTGAGTAACACGGCTCGTGACGAGTCGTGTCAAACCTGCATTAGCACAAAGATTATAAAACTCATCCTTGATTCCCGCAGCTTCCATGAATTCATCACATGGAAATGTCATCGCACGTGCTGGACTTGTGTCTTCCAACAACTCCAGGGGCACATGATCTTCATTATAGCTCACCCTAGCAGTCGATGGTGAAGCTGCGGCTCTAGTGACTCGATCGGAGTGTGCGGGCCTCCTCTTCTCAAGCCACCCTTTTGCCCTTCCTAACAAACTCATTTCTGATTTTTTTTTACAATTTACAAAAACGAGGATTAAAACAAAGTGAGCTAAGGCAAACTACTCAACTCACTTGCCCAAGGCATAAACTTGCATCAAAACTTGGAAAATAACCTTCTACACATGCATGCAAGCTCATCTCTACAGCACCAAGAACTACTAAATACTCACAAATGAGGCCACCAATCAAAAATCTAATTGGAGGGGTGGAGGAGTCACATACCAGGGAGTAGTTGCTCAAAATTTCAGCTCAAATGATGGGTTGTAGAGAGAAATCGAAGAATCACCTCCAAGAACAGCAAGAACACAAGAACAAGACCAGAACTCGGGTTTCAGGAGAAAAAGAGAGAGAGGGAAGAAGAAGTACCTGGAGGGGGGTCCCGTGGGCCCAAGGCGCCCTGTGGGCGCGGCCAGGGGCTGGGCCGCGCCAGCTGGCCGCCTGGGCCACTGGTGCACCCCCCTGGCTGGCCCCAGGACTTTCCGGGTCTCTCCCGACGTGGAAATTTTTATTATAATTTTTCTGGGATTTTTCTGAAAACTTCACTGTTGAAATTTTTTCGAAGTTCAAAAAGCTGCGAAACTCTCTGAAAACTTGAAGCAGTTAGTAGTATTGTGAAGCTTCAAAAACATAGATACTTGGTACAGCAAGTAGGACAAAACTAAAAACAAATGAAAACATAACAAGCTCAACTTTTTATCCATATAAAACATGTTCACTTGTAAGGTCGATCAAGTCTTACCAACAAACAAGCGATATATAGAGCAAAAAGTCTCACCTCCTACGAAGTAATCACTGAACCTTTACCTTGATGGACATTGTCCCCACCATGATAGTTTTATATTTGTGAGGCACATGTAGTGGACAATCCCATTCTCCAATTTTCACGGTCTCGATATTCTCTATAGAGTTGAGGGCATGCCTCCTGTCAGTCTTCTTCAGAAAATATACCGTGTGTTCTTTATCATTCACATGGAAGGTAACCTTCCCTTTATTGCAATCAATAATAGCACCTGCGGTGTTAAGGAAAGGTCTACCAAGAATAATGGACATGCTTCCATCCTCGGGCATGTCAAGTACAACAAAATCAGTAAGAATTAAACAATTAGCAACTTCGACTGGAACATCCTCACAAATACCTATCGGAACAACGGTTGACTTGTCAGCCATCTGAAGGGAGATATCTGTAGGAATTAGTTTCTCTAAACAAAGCCTCTCGTAAAGAGAGAGAGGCATAACACTCACTCCTGCTCCTAGATCACATAAAGCAGTTTTGACATAATTATTCTTTATGGAGCAAGGAATGGTGGGTATACCTGGATCACCGAGCTTTTCAGGAATCTTTCCACTGAAAGAATAGTTAGCAAGCATAGTAGATATTGCATCATTAGGAATTTTTCTTTTGTTAGTGACAATATCTTTCATATATTTTGAATAAGGAAGTAACTTAATAGCATCAGTCAAAGGGATTTGAAGAAAAAGAGGTTTAATCCATTCACAAAACTTATTATAATGCTCTTCTTCTTTGGATTTGATTGACTTACTTGGAAAGGGCATGGGTTTCTGTACCCATGGTTCTCTCTCCTTCACATGTTTTCTTGCGATGAAGTCTTCTTTAGTGTACCTCTTACGTTTGTCAGGTGCTTCTTCCTCTCGAACTTCAGGCGGATCATTCTTCTCATTATCATTACCTTCAGGTTCAGCACCGTCTTCAGTCTCAGCATCGGAAATAGATACACTGTTGGGATCAATAGCTGGCTCTTCATCTGCAATAGGGTCGTTAGAATTGTCAGTCTCCTTATGTTTCTTCTTCTTATTTGGAGAGACAGCAATTTCTTCTTCCTGCATTTGAGAATCCTGCTCGATTCTCTTCGGATGTCCTTCTGGATAGAGAGGATCTTGAGTACTAGTTCCTCCTCGGGTCTTAATCCCAAAAGCCTGCAATTTATCTTGTTTGGCATTGTTAGCAAGCAAATCTCTTTGCACATTAGAAATTTGATCAAGCTGAGTTTGAACCATATGAAAATGCTTCACAAGACATTGAACATCATTAACTGTTCTATCTAAAACATCAAGCAGTCTTTTGATAGCAAGGGAATTGTCATGCAACTGACTTTCTATCCTCTCATTAAAATGGTTCTGTTTCATAATAAAATTATCAAACTCTTCTAAACATTGGTCAGGAGGCTTACCATGAGGGATGTCACTTGCGTTGAAATCTAAAAGAGAGTGTACCTCTACCATAGGAGGGTGAGTGGTAGGCTCACACAGCTTCTCAATAGGGGGTAGATTCTTTACGTCTTCAGCTTTAATACCTTTCTCTTTAATAGACTTCTTTGCTTCTCGCATATCTTCGGGGCTCAGAACAAACATGCCCCTCCTCTTTGTTGGTGGAGGTGGTTCAGGTACGGACCAATCTTCATGGTTTTTGGCAATCCTTCCCATTAAGTCTTCCGCATCGTCCGGTGTTCTTTTCCTGAAAACACAACCAGCACAACTATCCAAATAGGACCTGGATTCATCAGTTAGACCAGCATAGAATATATCGATTAATTCATTCTTAGGGATTTCATGTCCTGGTCTAGCCCGAATCAGACCACAGTACCTCCCCCAAGCTTTAGGGAGGGACTCATCCTGCAACTGTTTAAAGTTATAAATTCTTTGTAAAGCAGCATGTTGCATGTGAGCAGGAAAGTACTTATCAACAAAAGAGTGAGCTAAGTCCTGAGGACTCTTAATGGAACCGCATGGGAGTGAATCAAACCATGCTTTAGCACCTTCCTTCAACGAGAAAGGAAGAAGCTTGGTCACATAAAAGTATCGTATATTTTCATCTGTGGTAAACAGGCTACCTAGCTCACCAAGTTTAGTTAGGTGTGCAATAGCATCATCATTTTCTCTGCCATAAAAAGGGTCAGCTTCAACCATAGGTATAAGTGAAAGATCAACAGAGAAATCAAAATCAGGATCATCAATGCATATAGGAGATGTAGCAAATTCAGGATTAGGAACGGTTTTGTTCTTCAAAGAGTGTTTTTCAAATATTTTCTTAATAACTTCAGGGTCAGAGCCAACAAACTCTGTCAGTTCCCTGCATAGATCTTCATCAAGCATATAGTAATCATCATCAAGGAGCCTCTCCTTGAGTTTACTCAAATCAGGATAATCATAAGTTTCACCAATAGGGTAGCGAGCAACAGGAAGTTCAATTCCATATTTTTCAGCAGCAGCAGCAATTTGTTTCTCAAGAGCATAACCAAGCGAACTAATATCATCATCAAAAGTAGTAGAAGCATCATCAAGAGTATCTGACATAATAACAGATTCAGTAGTAGCATCATGTGGTGGTGGTGAGGCAAACTTACTCATAACGGAAGGTGAATCAAGTGTAGCACTAGTGCTTAGAGCAGTACCTCTTCTTGTAGTGGATAGTAAGATCAGAACCTTGGGGTCTCCTTTCTTACCCATAGTGAATAAAGTGCAGCAGGTAGGATACCTCAAGTAGACTTGTAAATATTTCTATGCTCCTCGGCAACGGCGCTAGAAAACGGTACTTGATAACCCTCAACCGTAAGGGATCGAGATAGTCTTCGCGGGTAAGAATAACCCAATTTATTGATTCGACACACGGGGAGCCAAAGAGTATTTATAAGCTTTGACAGTTGAGTTGTCAATTCAACCGCACCTGAAATATACTTACTTGCAACAAAATATAAGTGGTAACAGTGATATGATAGTGATGATAGTAATAGTAAAAGTAAACAGCAAAAGTAAATAGCAGTAGTAAATGGCAAAAGTAGCAACTAGTGACAAGCAAGGTTTAAAATACTGTAGGCTAGGGAGATGGATGGTTGGGCGTTGCATGGATGAGATAGATTCTAACTTGGGGGACGGCACACGGAAAAGTAATGATCATCTAGGCAAATATCAAACATTAGGCATGTATCCCATAGGTAGTTGTACGTGCTTGCGATAAGAACTTGCACAACATCATTTGTCCTACCATCCCGCTACGAACGGGGCCAAAAGGAACTAATGGATATTAAGGTGCTCCTGTCAAAGAGCACCGGAACAAAGCAATGAACCCAATGGATACATGTAATCCTCAAACTACGGACCATCCCCTTTGGTGTCCCAAGCTGTCACTTTTGGGATCGCCGGTTCCGAACCGTAACAGGTGCAAACAACTCATAGATAGGATCACGAACACAAATATATTCATACAAACACATATGGTTCAGATCTGAAATCATGGCACTCGGGCCCTAAGTGTCAAGCATTAAGAATAACAAGTTGAAGGAAAGATGATAAACACCATAGTAGATGATAGGCAACATGCCCCCAACAATCTGATAAACTATTACATGATCTAACTCATCCAATCCCTACCATCCCCTTCGCCTACAGCAGGGGAATTACTCACACATGAAGGGAGAAGTCATGGAGGGATGATGGAGTGGTGATGATGATGACGATGGCGACGATCTCCCCTCTCCGGAGGCCAAATCAGCCTCCAGATTAGCCCTCCCGAGGAAGAACAGAGGGTGGCGGTGGCTCCGCGACGAAAAACTGCGAAAGAACTTCTGATCTGGGGTTTCTGCGTCGGGAGTAAAAATACGGGCTAAAGTAGGGCACCAGGGGGTGTGGGCCCCACCCAGGCGCCCCCCCGGCGTGGCCCAGGGGGGGCGCACCCACAGGGCGCCTAGGCATCCCCTGGCCCCCCTCTGGTCCCACTTCTGGTATTTGGTTCCTTCGGGTGCGTGGATTTTCTGTGATTTTTCGTGGAATTTTCTGAGATGCTTAAAAATCCGTTTTCCTGCACACAAATATACCATACAGGCAGCTCTGCTGAAAACAGCGTCAGTCCGGGTTAGTTTAGTCCAAATCATGCAAGAATGAGGTCAAAACAATATCAAAAGTGTTTGGAAAAGTAGATACGTTTGAGACGTATCACAACCTCTTGTTCTTTGTTCAGCCTTGTTCCACACCCAAGGCCTGGATAGTTGTGTTACCCGGGAACGGGATTGCTGAGTCCTCTGTGGCTCACAGACTCTACAGCACACTAGATGCAGGTACTATGGTGAGCTACACAGGCGATGGCACCGAGCTAGACTGGGAGTACGACGAGGAACGTAGCCGTTACTATGTGCACTATCCTGTTGATCAGTAGAGGTTTCTACTAGGGGCGATTCAGACCTATGGTTAAGTTATGTTTGGTATCTTTCATTTGGATCTTACCCGTAGACGGGCTGTGATGTTTATTTGAATGATGTTTGGACATGTAATGAATTGTGTGACGTGGCGAGTGTAAGCCAACTATCTTTTCCGCTTTCATCCCTATTTTTACATGAGATGTGCAAAGGTACCAAACTTGCGATCATTCCAGAATGGGCTTATATCTTTAAGTCGTGCCTCGACACGTAGGAGATATAGTCCCATCCTGGGCATTACAAGTTGGTATCAGAGCCTTCTCCGACCTAGAAGCCCCCAATGATTGATCGAATCGTTGACGGTTGAGTCTAGGCACACACTGAAAATGTTTTGAGTCCTATATTTATATCGGAGAGTAGGATTTCTTTTGCTCCTCATATCTTTTCACTCTAGTGAGGACTCCTGACGATTACTCTTGCCTCTTCTACTTTCAAAAATTGCACCAAATTTTTTTTAGGAATCTCGCGAGTATTGTTTGGATTGTTTCGATGTCTTTGTGACGAGAATATTGTTCTCGATGCCTCCTGACATTAGGGGTTGTGGCAGTGTCCCGGGGAGTTGAGCTTCGGGGTATTATCGTCACAAACATATCGCGACAGTTCTAGAATACTTAAGACGGCCGACATCAAAAACTCTCCTATGCGGTTAGTGGCAAGATAACCCCGACATCACCCAGTACTGGGGAGGTAGTTCGGGAGTATTGCCATAGCTTGTATAGTAGATGTGTTTCGAAGGTCCGAGGTAGACGGTTTCCGAGAACAACTGGTTATATGTTGAAGGATGGATACAGCTGGATGTAGGATTAGAGTTGAGTGCCCGATGCTTCCCCTGTATCCCCAACACCTGATTGCATAACTGGAAACTTTCGGAAATTAATAGGTGGGTTCATCTAGTAGATCGTAGGCATTCTTCCAACGAATGCAGGTTACGGAGTTCGGGGTTCTACATTGAGTGAAGTGGTTTTATGGCCGATGTTCCGATCGGGAGTTGCATCTTAAAGGGTCCTTGGCTATGCTGATCCGGGGATTGCAAAACCCTTTCGTAACACGTTCCATAAGCTTTCAGCACAAAGATGTCGAACGAAGCTCCTATCTTGTGTTTGTTCTATCTGCACCTTGTTGTTTTTCTTATTTACCTTTTGTCTCCCAGTGGCTTCTCGTGAAGATTGTTGTTATCATTAAACTGAGAATTTCATTCGTTCCTCTTGTTCGAATGATTCTTGTGAAGACTATGTTGCAATTCTAGCCATTGTTTCAGCTTATATCTTATTTCAATCAAATTGCTGATTGGTGGTCATCTCTTTAAGGATGGCTCCGAAACGGGTTCCCAACGCTAACCCAGAGGGTGAAGAGGTTCCTGACCGTCCTCCTTCCCCTCCTCCTCCGTCTGAGGCCTGGAGAGCGATTATGCAGACTACAAACCAGAACACCCAGATGCTTATGCAGATGATGCAGCAGATGCAAGCAAATCAAGCAAATCAGGGTGCTCAGGGGAACCAAGGCAATTTCTTCAACCAACAGCACCATGCTACGCTCAACCAGTTCTTGGCTAATCAACCAAAGGCTTTCAGTTACTGTGTCGACCCTCTCGATGGTGAAGATTAGATTACTGATATCAAGAAGCATTTTGAGTGCAGCAATGTAAGGTCTGAGGACTATGTGAAGTTTGCAGCCTTCCAACTCAAGGACCAAGCAGCTGATTGGTGGCAGCAGTACAAAGACTCCAGAGAAGGGCGTGTAATCTCCTGGGATGATTTCTGCAAGGACTTTCGCTCTCACCACATTCCAACAAGTGTCATTGAGGGTATGCGTGAGCAATTCCGCAACCTGAAGCAAGGCTCTATGACTGTCTACCAGTATAATGTCAAGTTCCAGAACCTTGCCCGCTATGCAAAGCAAGACATCCTAGATGCCAAGAGCAAGATCTATCAGTTCCGTGGAGGTCTGAAGGATGAACTCAACTTGCTCTCACCTTGTTCGAGCCTGATGAGTTTGACAAATTCTATAACATGGTGCTCAAGCAAGAGGCAGCTCAGCTCAAGATGGAGGCTTCCAAAAAGAGGATCAGAGATGTCGTTCACTCCTCCTCATCTTCTCAAGTGGTCGCGAAGCAATAGAAATTTTGGCTTGCACCTCCTCCAGTGATCCGAGCTCCCTACAACAACAACAAGAATGCTGGTGGTCGTGGTTTCTCCCACCCACACAACCAAGGCAATTAGTCCAAGTCGCAGTTCCAAGCTTCCAAGTCAACTGTTCCTCCTCCTCGTCCGCTTTCTGAGGTCACTTGCTACAAGTGTGGCCAGAAGGGTCATTATTCCAACAAGTGCACCAACCCAAGGCGCCTTCCGCCTCCTCCACCTGTCAACAGAGCTATTGTCAAGCATAATCCAAAGTCAGCAAGAGTGAATCTGATGAATGCAGCGCAAGCGGAGAATTCTTCTGATGTCATATTGGGTAACCTTCCAGTTAACTCTTTTCTTGCTAAAGTGTTGTTTGATTCGGGTGCTTCATGTTCTTTCATGTCACCAAAAGTTTGCCAAGGGAATTGTCAGTTGTTTCTCCGGGCAAACTAATGCATTCAAAGATATTTGCTCCGGATGTATCTATTCGCATGGGTGATTACCGCTTTCTGGCTAATCCGATGGTTCTCGGCAACTCCGACATTGACCTCATCGTCGGGCTGGACTGGCTTTCTCAGCATGATGCTCACATTGATTGTGCAAATAAGGAAGTCAAGATTACTCATCCTGATGAAGACGTGATTATCTTCGCCTCTCGGGATAACACAATCAGGCTTTTCTCTCTCAATGACAAGGGCGAGATTAATGCCATCTCTCAAATTCCGGTGGTTAACGAATACGAAGACGTTTTTCCTGAAGAACTTCCAGGCATGCCTCCACACCGGCAAGTGGAATTCGTCATTGAACTCGAGCCTGGTACTGAGCCAACATGCCGGCGTCCGTACAAGCTATCTCCTGGAGAATTGAAGGAGTTGAAGAAGCAGCTTGATGAACAAGAGCGATTGGGTCTGATCAGGCCTAGTACGTCTCCTTGGGGCTGTGGTGTCTTATTTGTCAATAAGAAGGATGGCACGGAGCGTCTTTGCGTCGATTACCGGCCATTGAACAAGAAGACAATAAAGAACAAGTATCTGCTCCCCAACATCAATGAGTTGTTCGAGCAGCTCAAAGGAGCTAAAGTGTTCTCAAAGCTCGATCTCCGAATGGGCTATCACCAAATTCACATTCGCGAAGAAGATATCCACAAGACTGCCTTCAGAACGAGCTACGGCTCCTACGAGTATACAGTCATGTCCTTTGGTCTCGCAAATGCTCCACCTACCATCTCGATAATGATGCACTACATTTTCAACCCTTATACCGGCGAGTTTGTGCTTGTGTATCTGGATGACATTTTGGTATTCTCCAAGAATGAAGAAGATCACGAAAAGCACCTCCGTCTGGTTCTCGACAGACTCCGTGAACATAAGTTCTATGCCAAGTTCTCCAAGTGCGAATTTTGGCTCGATAAGGTCTTATATCTGGGCCATATCATCTCCGCTGACGGTATTGTGGTAAACCCCGAGAAAGTTGAAGCAATTGTCAACTGGGAACCTCCTCAGAACGTCAAGCAAGTCCGAAGCTTCCTTGGTCTTGCTAGCTATTGTAGAAGGTTCGTTGAGAACTTCTCCAAGATTGCCAAGCCTCTCTCCAACTTGTTGCAGAAGAATGTCAAGTACAACTGGTCTCCAGATTGTGAAGTGGCATTCAAAACTCTCAAAGAAAAGCTTATCTCTGCTCCAGTTCTTACTCCTCCAGATGAGTTCAAGCCCTACGAAATATTCTGTGATGCTTCTCTTCAAGGACTTGGTGGTGTGCTTATGCAGGACAAGAAAATTGTGGCATACACTTCTCGTCAACTGAAGCCAAGTGAGAAGAACTACCCCACACATGATCTTGAACTAGCAGCTGTGGTACATGCTTTGATTACGTGGAGACACCTTCTGTTGGGCAGAAAAGTCGACATCTTCACCGATCACAAGAGCTTGAAGTACATCTTCACACAGCTGAACCTGAACCTCCGCCAGACTCGTTTGGTCGAAATGATCCAAGAGTATGATCCAAGCATCGAATACACACCTGGCAAGGCGAATGTCATTGCAGAAGCTTTGAGCAGAAAGGCATATTGCAACAGCCTCCTTATCAAGCCATTCCAGCCTGAGCTTTGTGAAGCATTCAGGAAGCTCAACCTCCAAGTTGTTCCGCAAGGTTTTCTTGCAAATCTCCAAGTTGCTCCTACCTTGGAGGATCAGATCCGTGAGGCCCAACTCAGTGATGCTATGGTGTAGAAAGTGAAACATGGTATTGCAAAGGGTAATCCCAAATACAAGTGCTATCGCATTGATAAAAGAGATACCTTGTTCTTTCAGGACAGACTTGTGGTTCCCAAAGGCGATCTCAGAAAGCTCATAATGGACGAAGCACATGATTCCCTCCTTTCCATTCATCCTGGTAGTTCCAAGATGTGCCAAGACCTCAAGCAATCTTACTGGTGGACACGCATGAAAAGGGAGATTGCCCAATTCGTGAATGGATTTGATGTCTGCAGAAGAGTGAAGGCAGAGCATCAACGTCCAGCCGATCTTCTCCAACCTCTTCCTATTCCCGAGTAGAAATTCGACCACATTGAAATGGATTTCGTCACTGGCTTTCCTAAGTCCAAGAGAGGGAATGATTCTATCTTTGTGGTGATTGACAAGCTTACCAAAGTCGCTCACTTCCTTCCAGTCAAAGAATCCATCAATGCAGCTCAACTTGCAGAATTGTACACTTCCAGAATTGTGTCCTTACATGGCATTCCTCAAGTTATCTCCTCAGACCGTGGAAGTTTGTTCACTTCCAAGTTCTGGGACTCCTTTCAGTCTGCCATGGGCACTAAGATCCGTTTCAGCACTGCTTTTCACCCTCAGACTAGTGGTCAAGTCGAGAGAGTGAATCAGATTCTAGAAGACATGCTCAGAGCCTGTGTCATATCTTTTGGCATGAAATGGGAAGATTGCCTTCCATTTGCCGAGTTCTCTTACAACAACAGCTTCCAAGCAAGTGCCGACAAAGCTCCGTTTGAAATCCTCTATGGCAGAAAGTGCCGTACCCCTCTCAACTGGTCCAAGACTGGTGAACGTCAACTTCTTGGCAATGACTTGATCTCAGAAGCCGAAGAAATGTGCAAAGTCATACGTGAGAATCTCAAGGCCGCGTAGTCCCGTCAGAAGAGCTACTATGACGGCAAGCATCGTGATTTGGCCTTCAACATTGGGGATCATGTTTATCTCCGTGCTTCTCCTATGAAAGGCACCCAAAGGTTCGGTATCAAAGGAAAGCTTGCTCCTAGATACGTGGGCCCTTTCAAGATCCTTGGCAAAAGAGGCGACCTAGCCTATCAACTTGAGCTCCCTTCCAACTTCGCCAATGTTCATGATGTGTTTCACGTGTCTCAACTCCGCAAGTGCTTCAAGACACCTGAACGCACCATTCCGTTTGAGGAGATTGATCTTCAACAAGACTTGTCTTACCGAGAGCACCCAGTTTCTATTCTCGAAGAAACCGAGCGCAAGACCCGCAACAAGTCAATCAAATTCTTGAAAGTCAAGTGGTCACATCATACCGACCGAGAAGCTACGTGGGAACGAGAAGATCACCTTCGTTCCGAGTGCCCTTGCTTCTTCCAGTCCTAGATCTCGGGACGCGATCTTTTCGTGGTAGAGGAGAGTTTGTAATGCCCCGGATGTAATACTTTCCCTTTTGGGCAATATATATATATCTTTGGCTTCATCAGTTCCATTCCGGGTTCTTCGTCTTTTCGGGTTTTCGTCCTTTTGTCGTGTGCGTGTGTGCATTCATCCATATCATATTGTCATGTGCATTGCATTGCATTTGTGTTGTCGTTTGCATCCGGTCCCACTCGTTCCTTCCCGTTGTCCGTTTTGAGTTCCGGCGCTCTCACGTGTCCGTGGCATCCCCGAGGCCTACTTTGGTGTTTGGCCGTGTAACGTTTCCGGTTTGGCGTGAGACTTGTCGTGCGATGTTGTTTTGTTGTGTGTAACCCGCCTGTCAAATCTCGTCGCGTTTGGAGTTCGTTTGATGCTCCAACAGTTATTCTCGTGGGCTGAAAGTACCCCTCTTTGAGGCCCAAGTAACCCCTCCAACAGCCCACCAACCCAACTCAATCCCCTCCCTTCATCTAGGCCATCCAATTTTGATCTCGTGGCCGAAAACCTCCCCTCATTTGGACAACCCTAGCTCCTTGTGCCTATATAAACGTCCACCCACCTCAAATTTTGCGTCTGAAACCCTAATGTTTCCACTGTTGCCGCGCCGTGTTTCCACCGTTGACGTGCAGTGCTTCCAACATTGAGCCGTCATGCTTCCGACGTGCAGCGAGCCGTGTTTCCTTCCTCAGCGAGCCGAGCTTCCACAGTTCGTCGCCGGTGCTTCCACCCGACGCGCGGGCCCGCGGGGCCGAGGTCATCTTCAACCTCCCGCGCCCGAGGCGTCTTCTTCGTCTCCGGCCGCGCCGCGCCACCTCCGGCCGATCCGCCGCCTCCCGCCGGCCGGGCCCTCCTCCAACCGCCGCCGCCGGGCTCCCCAGCTCGTCGCCGCCCCAGCCGCGGGCCGGGCTCCTCCGCCGTCGGCCTCCCCACGCCGCCTCCTCGCCGCTCCGCCTCCCGCCGGCCAGCGCCGCCCCGCCGCCGCCGCCTACTCCGGCCGCCGGCGGGCCGCGAGGGCCAGCAGCCGCCGCCGCCCCTCGAGAGATCGAGCAGCTGCCGCTCGGGGCTCGTCGATCCAGATCGGGGAACCCCCCCGCTGGATCCCTAACGGGCCGGGGCCGCCCGACCCGGACCCGCGACCCGCCAGATCCGTCCGCCCGCGTTGACTTTGACCCTGAGGTTGTTCAAATTTTCACCAAGTCCCTGGTAGTTTTTAATGTCTGATGCTGTTTTTTTTGTGGATAACTTTTCGTGTGATTGTCTGATTTGAGCAAATGATATGTCAAAATGATCGTGGTGACATGTACTATGTTTTATTCCATTGTGCCATGCATGTTTGAGGTCATCTAGATGTCTTAATCTTCATGAGAAGAGTGCTACTTGTTATAAACTGCTGCAATTAGTTGTTTTCATGCCATGTTTTCAATGTGATAACTTGTTGCATGTTTATCCAAATGAAGCAAATGATATGTCCACATGTTCATCATGAGATGCTCTATATGTTGGTTGCTTTAGCTTGCATGATAGAATTCATATTGCCATGTTTATCTCCTTTGCAAAAGTGCTTGTGGCTGTTATGTTGTTAAACTTGTTACGAGATGCCTAGTTGAGGAGCTCGTTGCTATTGATGTGGTTGTCCCCTTGATGCATGCTTAGATGTTTTGGACTCCCCATCATGTGTACTTTGCTGTGGCGCCAACCACTTGTCATGTCTTGCTTTGAGGTGACTTAAACTTGCTCACAAACATGCGATGATAAAATTGTTGTTTTAACACTTAGTGAAATTTCAGTAAGTCTGGAATCTGTAATTTCCAGATGCCATGTTTGCTTGTTGTTCTAGGCAAATCCATGCTATTTTTGGGGTGACTCTTGATGTTTCCTACTCTCACATGCTCATTTGGGTGGCTGTAGCATATTTAACTCTTGCTCCCAAGTTGCTATAAAATACTGCTCTCAGGATTTTGTTGTCAAGTTCAAAATGTCATAGCTTGTTGCTATTGATCCATGGCTCCTTTGGAGGTGCTCCAATGGAATTGTTTGCTGTAGGATATGTCTAGTTTATGTCCATGCTCTTTGCCATGATGTTTGAGTGCTGTAGACTATTTATCTCATGCTCCGAAGTTGCTATGTGGCTGTTAATTTCAGCTTTGCCATGTTTATTGTTTCGGGTGTATCTTTTAGCCCGTTGCTCCGTTTTGAGCAGGTCCTGTATGTAACTTGTGTGTTTTTGCATGTAGATTCATAATATCCTCATGTTACCATGTTTTGAAGTATTTTGCTTGATGCATATTGCCATGCTCCTTGTGCTGTAACTCAGTGCTTCCTATGTTGACTTTCTGTGCTTCCTAAGTGCATCTGTAGTGCTTCCTTAGTGCATCAGCCATGCTTCCTGTTGTTTGTGCATTGCATCTTGTTGATTTCGTGCCTCGTGTGTTTTGATTTGAGTAGAGCCGGAAGCTGAGACCGAGTACGAGAACGAGGTTACTACCGAGGATGAGAACGAGGAGCCCCCTTACGATCCCATCGACGACTTTTCAGGCAAGATGACCTGACCCGGATATCATTACTATCTTTGCCTATTGCTAGAAGTCTCGCTCTATAGCTTTTGCCTCGATGCCCATGTTTTTCCTGTCAGCCTCCTATTGTAACCACGAACCTGTTTAACCACCCTACCGATGCAAACCTTTGAATGGCTAAGTAAGCTTCGCTCAGCCCTTCTTATAGCATTGTTAGTTGCAGGAGAAGATTGAAGATTCTTGCTTCTGGTTGAAGCTTGTTGGGATATCACACCATATTAATTATTAAATGAAATCATCTATATATTGGTAATGGGTGGAAGGCTAAGCCTTTTGCTTGGTGATTTGTTCCACTCATGCCGCCCTAGAAACCGTGTAAACCGGTGTTATGTTCCTTGATTATGCGTTCCTCACACGGTTGGGGTTATGGGACCCCCTCGATAAACCGCTAAGTGCTAAGTCTTTTCCAGCAAGTCCCAACATTGGTACTATTTGCCTAATAACTAAAAACTTGCCTAGGGTCTTGCAAACCCGAGTTCTTAATTAACAACCCCGGGCCAGTGCTCCACATGAGTGTTGGTCCAAACTGGGCAGACTGCGGGGCCACCACAAGGAAACTCGAGGATTGGTATATACCTGTAGGCTGACCTATCCGGTCGTGGCCTGAGACTAGATACGCACGGCTACTGTCTGGGTGTCGGCACGCCGGGAGGATTTGCTGGATTAGCCTTACCTTAGTCGGAGTATCTTGAGCACAGGATTCCGAGAATACTCGGGCCTTCCCACCTTGGAGTTGCGACTCCGCGGATCGTGGGCTTGTCATGGGCCAAGTTGGAACACCCCTGCAGGGTTATGAACTTTCAAAAGTCGTGCCCGCGGTTATGTGGCAGATGGGAATTTGTTAATATCCGGTTGTAGAAAACTTGACACCATGTTCAGAATACACTACCAGGGTGAGTACCGTGACAGTCATTTTCCGAAAGGGGTTCGGGAAGTGAACATGGTGGGGTTATGTTTGACTTGCTTTAGTTAGGATCACTTCGTGATCACCTTTTTCGTCCGAGGCACTTCTCTTCTCGCTCTCTTTTACGTAAGTTAGTGCTAGTACTGCTGCAACCTCTTGTTCTTTCTTCAGCCTTGTTCCACACCCAAGGCTTGGATAGTTGTGTTACGCGGGAACGGGATTGCTGGGTCCTCTGTGGCTCACAGACTCTACACCACACCAGATGCAGGTACTATGGTGAGCTACACAGGCGATGGCACCGAGCTAGACTGGGAGTACGACGAGGAACGTAGCCGTTACTATGTGCACTATCCTGTTGATCAGTAGAGGTTTCTACTAGGGGCGATTCAGACCTGTGGTTAAGTTATGTTTGGTATCTTTCATTTGGATCTTACCCGTAGACGGGCTGTGATGTTTATTTGAATGATGTTTGGACATGTAATGAATTGTGTGACGTGGCGAGTGTAAGCCAACTATCTTTTCTGCTTTCATCCCTATTTTTACATGAGATGTGCAAAGGTACCAAACTTGCGATCATTCCAGAATGAGCTTATATCTTTAAGTCGTGCCTCGACACGTAGGAGATATAGTCCCATCCTGGGCATTACACTGAGCCCTTTGGATACCATAATCCTAGTGTTGGGGTGTAAGCCAAATATCGAAGTATTCGGTTCACAGCTAAGTGATGCGACTCCTTTGGTGCCGCTTGATATCGAGCACACATGCAAACACTAAGCATAATATCTGGCCTAGATACACATAAATAAAGTAAAGAACCAATTATGGAGCTGTATACCTGTTCATCAAACTCTTTACCATTGGCGTCGGGACCCAGATGATGTTTAGCAGGCATTGGCGTCGAGTACCCTTTGCAGTCTTGCATTCTGTCGTGGAATTAACACGGCAGATGTCCGGTTTAACGGACTTGATGATGGAACCATCGCACGGGTTAGCTTGAAGGGGTTCATAGCACACAAAGGACATAGAGGGTTTATACTAGTTCGGCCCCATCGATGAAGGTAAAAGCCTACGTCTAGTTGGTTTGGTATTGCTTGGGCGTCGGATTACAGGGAGCGGATCGCTTGCCTGTAGTCTCGACGGGTTGTTTCTTGCTTGTCCCTGAACCGTCGCCGGGTCGTCCCTTTATATAGAGAGGCGATGCCCAGTCCGGTTTACAGAGTCCCGAGGCCGGCTCATACTTGTGTCCGCCTCGGTCTCTTCTCTTTCTTCCTTATTTCTCAAGTTACATCATCGGGCGGTTTACAAGCCATAATTCTATACATGGGCCCTTAAGATCTTATGGGTCGTAGCCTTTACTAAATATTACAACCATATAAACATACTATAATAAACCGGTTTATACTAGCCGGTTCATACCTGCTAGTAATATCCCTGACATTAGGCCCCAGAATGATTTGAACTTGTTCACATCAATCTCCCTTGTCTTGTATAATTTTCTTCTGTGTCTTCTCATTTTTTTGTAGACTGGCACTGACGTCATCCTCGAGAATCACTGAATCTGACCGTGACATCACTTCCACATTTAACGCCGCGAGCTGTACTGTAGCTTTGTTTTATGGTTATCCCGAAAATCGAGGCATCAAAGGATCTTTATCCGATCCTTTGCTCCCTCGAATCCCGCACCTGTCGCTTCGTATCTGACTTTTCCTTATAAATACCGCCGTCCCCATTCATTATCCTCTTCTCGCATCTTCTTCCTCCTCCGTCGCCCGAGCTCAAGACGCCATTGACGCCCGAGCTCGAACCGCCGCCGTCGATCGCCGAATCCAAGACCCTCGCCGGCCACTGCATCAACCTGAGCTTGACCAAAAAGAACTCCTCCGCCGCTTCTCAGGTACTCCATCTTCTTCCTCTTTGTAGTCTTGTAACCTCTAGGGTTCTTGCTCGCGTCTCCGCCATTAGAGCTTTAACGAAAGCTTCACCTTGTTCATCTTAAACACCAGTTTCGCAGTAGTTTTGACCTTTATATCTAGCTCTTTAGATCTTACTCTTGTTCCGCTAATATATGCTTTAGATCTCGTCACCTACACCCAATCTGTAGATTCATCTGCTCCGCATAAGATCCTTGTATTTTCTTCTCGTATATCCTTGCATTATTTTTCTTTTTCTTGTGTGCTCAGATCTGTTCCGCCTTTAGCTGTTTGCAAAAAACCTGTTTCTTCTCCTTTGTAGATCTGTTAAGTATGCTCCGGTTTAAACTGTCGTACATTGTCCTTGTAAAAAATTTCTGGATGAGCGCGACGGTTTAGCTCCTTTCTCTATTGCTGTCATGAACCGGCAGTAACATAGCTCCCTGTTATTGCCGGGTTAGCCATATCATTAGTCCCTTGTCTAAACCGTTGCGTGATCTTCGTATATATCTTCCGGTTTATGCCGCTGTACTTAAATAATCCGGTCTTTACACTTTATCTATTTACCGCCTGCTCTTCTGCTGTCATGGCCAAACAATTTGTGTCCTGCGATTGGGTTCCTTCCATTATTACGGAAGAAGACTTGATCAATGCTGCTGCCGTTGGTACTTTAGGCCCTCAATCCGTTTTGAAGTGGCGGGCTCAAGGAAACGAATGCCCTCCTACTCCCAGAGAAGGGGAGGTTATTGTTTTCTTCGACCACATAGCCCGAGGCTCCGCTTCATGCACATCCAAGGAGGAAGGTTATACATACATAGAGTCAGGGGCCAGGTGTTGTGATTGCTGCTCTGCTCCCCGAAAGGATTAATACCATCCGCCCTTAAAGCAAACCATACGTTCCTTGGGTCCTTTGCAAACTCCTTCCAGTACTTTCTCTCGATTTTTCTCCACTGCGACCTGTCACCGGGTGCTCTCAACTTCCCGTCTTTCTTACGGTACTCACTGTGCCATCGCATCAACTTGGCATGCTCTCCGTTTCTGAACAAACGTTTCAACCATGGTATTACAGGAGCATACCACATCACCTTCGCAGGAACCCTCTTCCTGGCGGGCTCGCCGTCAACATCACCAGGGTCATCTCGTCTCATCTTATACCGCAATGCACCGCATACCGGGCATGCGTTCAGATCCTTGTATGCACCGCGGTAGAGGATGCAGTCATTAGGGCATGCATGTATCTTCTGCACCTCCAATCCTAGAGGGCATACGGCCTTCTTTGCTGCGTATGTACTATCGGGCAATTCGTTATCCGTCGGAAGCTGCTTCTTCAATATTTTCAGTAGCTTCTCAAATCCTTTGTCAGCCACAGCATTCTCTGCCTTCCACTGCAGCAATTCCAGTACAGTACCGAGCTTTGTGTTGCCATCTTCGCAATTGGGGTACAACCCTTTTTTCTGATCCTCTAACATGCGATCGAACTTCAGCTTCTCCTTTTGACTTCCGCATTGTGTCCTTGCATCGACAATGACCCGACGGAGATCATCATCTGGTTCCTCTTGATCTTCAGCAGCTTCACCCGTTGCAGCATCATTGGGCACATCGTCTGGTTCCTCTTGATCTTCACCAGCTCGCCCCCCATTGCAGCATCACCGTATTCAGGGGGCACATAGTTGTCATCGTACTCTTCTTCTTCGCCGTCTTCTATCATAACCCCTATTTCTCCGTGCCTTGTCCAAACATTATAGTGTGGCATGAAACCCTTGTAAAGCAGGTGGGAGTGAAGGATTTTCCGGTTAGAGTAAGACATCGTATTCCCACATTTAGTGCATGGACAACACATAAAACCATTCTGCTTGTTTGCCTCAGCCGCATTTAGAAACTCATGCACGCCCTTAATGTACTCGGAGGTGTGTCTGTCACCGTACATCCATTGCCCGTTCATCTGCGTGCATTATATATAATTAAGTGTGTCAAAAACCATTACAGAACTTCATAAATAGATAATTAAGTGACCAAATTAATAGAAGTTCATCATCACATTAAAACCAAAGTACATACATAGTTCTCATCTAACAACATATAGCTCTCCATACACATCGAAACTATGTAAAACATTTCAATGTGAAAACAAATGCGATCATAATCGCAACCAAGGTAACAATTGATCCAACGGCATAATGATACCAAGCCTCGGTATGAATGGCATATTTTCTAATCTTTCTAATCTTCAACCGCATTGCATCCATCTTGATCTTGTGATCATCGACGACATCCGCAACATGCAACTCCAATATCATCTTCTCGTCCTCAATTTTTTTTATTTTTTCCTTCAAGAATTTGTTTTCTTCTTCAACTAAATTTAACCTCTCGACAATAGGGTCCATCTTGATCTTGTGATCATCGACGACTTCCGCAACATGCAACTCCAATTCCATCTTCTCCTCCTCCATTTTTCCCAATTTTTTCTTTAAGGAAATGTTTTCCTCTTCAACTAAATTTAACCTCTCCACAAGAGGGTCGGTTGGAATTTCCGGTTCAACTACCTCCTAGACATAATAAAACATCTATGCATGTCAGGTTGGTCGGCATAATTGTCATAAACACTAAAATAAATAGTTATAAATTAAAGATAATATACCACATCCGAATCGTAGACAGGACGAGGGCCCACGTGGGCGGATATCAAAACCATCGCACTATATAATAACAAGCAATAATAAACGTAAGAAAATTAGACAAATATCTATCTAAAGCAATAATAACAAGCAATAATAAAAGTAAGAAAAGCATGGACATAACAAGAGGCTCACCACGGTGGTGCCGGTGAAAAGATTGGCGGGGGCGATCGACGGCGGCGAAGACGGGGACGGGACGTGACGGACCGCTAAACCTAGACAAATCTCGGAGAAAATAGAGCTTCGAGAGGACAAAAGCTTAACTAGTGTGGCTCGAGCATTCCATCGAACACGTTGTGTGCATAGGAGGTGAGCTAGAGCACCCCCAAGCCCTCTCCCCCTCGGACAGAAAAAACAGAGTAGTGTGCTCTGCTCCTGCGCGAGGGGGTATATATAGGCACCTCAGTGGTCCCGGTTGGTGATACAAACCGGGGCTAAAGGTGAGCCTTTGGTCCCGGTTCGTCGCACCAATCGGGACCAATGATGGTGGGCCAGGAGCAAGACCCATTGGTCCCGGTTCGTCGCACCAACCGGGACCAAAAGGTCCAGACGAACCGGGACCAATGGCCCATGTGGCCAGGCCGGCCCCCTAGGCTCACAAACCAGGTCCAATGCCCCCATTGGTCCCGGTTCTTGATTGAACCGGGGCTAATGGGCTGGACAGACCTAGACCAAAGCCCTGTTTTCTACTAGTGCCTTCTACTCAGCATAATGGTTTAGCATCTCCTACACCATTTCTTCACTGCCAATAACATTAATTTCCTACTGCCCCCTTTTCCCTCTTCTTTCACATAGAACATGTAATCAACTTCGGTATATCCCTCTTCAGCCTCCAGCAGTGCTAACATGTTAATATAAGTTATTTCTTACAAAGAAATAACCCTTTCCAAGTTGTCTCTCCCTTGCAAATGGTAACTTGTTTCCCATATCTCATCATCCAAACTACACAAAATTGAGGAGAATTACTCCATGATTGATTCAGCTTTAAATATACATGTTATACAAAAAAGAAATTATCTATTTCAGAGTGCATACTTTTTTGAACAAACACTCATATGCACTATCAAAGCTTGCACATAATTTATAGGGCAACAATTAAGTGTAATAAACAAGGATTAAACAAAGCAATCATGCATAAAACCCTAACCCTAAACTATAATTCCTACTGCTTGATTGATTTTGTTTTAAATAATGTAACATGTTATATAGAAATCATATTAACTGTTTCAGATAGAACACTTGAGTAAACAAACACTAATCTTCACTAAACAAAGCCCTAAAATGTAACAACCCTAAAATCTAAGCCAAAATATGTACTATCTGTACCCCTGAAACTAACAGAAGTATGCACTATTTGTAGCCCTAAAATCCAATTAATACAGTAACCCTGACAGAGGGAGGTGGAGGAGGAAGAACACCTACTACATGGCGCCGAACCCTGAAGCGCACTGATGGCCTTCTACCAAGCCGGAAGCCCTGATCTTGCGTGCTAGGTCCGCCGCCGCATGCCGCTCAATGTCCCACTCCGGCATCGAAGGGGGCGAAGGGGATCGCTCCAGTGAGACGGCTCGCTGTGTTGGCAAACTTGCCAAGCTAGTTGTCTACCTTCGAGAACCCATCACCTGATTGACTCGCCGCCGCCGCCATCGCACGACAGAGAGAGAGAGACAAGGGAAAGAGGAATGGGGTAAGCAGACAGGTGGGAGAGTGCTTTGATCTAGGGCGAGACCTAACGGCCGTTAACTCACTCGCCGTGTGGTTAGTCCGACGTGACACCTGACATGTGGGCCAGCCATGTCAGAGATCGTGTTAAGAGCCTCAAAACGGTAATTTGGTTTTATTGAGAAAATTAACAACAAAAATGGTGGATTTTTGGGACACCCGAGAAATGTGATGGCAAATCGATGCAACAACTTAAAATGTGGTTGTCCTTTTGCAATTCACCCCCCGCGACTGCTTCCGCGCATGACCGTCATCACCGAGGCTCCCACGGAGCTCTTCCTCGTCAGCCTCCTCTTCCGCGGCTACCCAAGCTCGACCGCCTCCACGACGCCCACCGCCTGTTCGATGGGATGTTGCTCGGCAACCTCGTCTCCTGGGGTAAGGTTCCACCACCTCCAAGTCCACGCAGCACGGCCGTGAGGAGTGTGCCACCGCTCTCTTCGCGGCCTTCCGGAGGGACTCCTAGCCTCCTACGACGAGTTATCCAACGAGTTCATGCTCGATCGCCAGCACCCTGAGTGCCTGCGCGCGCTCAAGGGCGGTCTGTTTCAGTGTTTTGGCAAGCACGCACACGGGCCTGCACTGTGGGCTTTTGGCATTACCTCTTGATTAATTTGTAGGGTGGTGTTAGAAGAGCCTCTTTCTTGTGAAACTATAAGCGCTGATAACAATCAGCATTCGGAGTGATCCTGGTTCTGTTCATTCTCGTTGAAATGAGATGCGAGAAACATCTCTCCAAAACATAGAGGCTCCAACCACCCCGCCTGTTTGTTGGTCAACACGGTTTGGCGCCCGTCTTCAAATCTGAAGTTCAGTGCCCAAATGTTTTGTTGCAATGGGCGCAAGATCTCTGCACTGCACATGTCATCCCCCGTTGGCCTCTTGGTCTGTTTATTCAGGTGAAGAGATGTTTTAATGCTAGTGTTTGCCGATGTTCACCTTAGGGTAATTATTCAGCAACCACACCTTACCTTTCTGTCGCAGTTCGTTTTCAGCATCCGATGGTGGACACGTTCAAGTTGAATAAACTATCAATACCGAAAAAGGGTTTCCCCTCGCTTTGTATACAAAACAACCAACCGAGACATCCAACGATAAGTGCTGGGGCGAAAGCAGCACAGTCACGCCCAAAAGAAATGAAAGAGGAAATACAAGAGAAACAAATGCCGGCACGGCGGATCGACAAAAAACGAATAAGCCTCGTGGCCGCTGCATCCACCGAAGATCGCCCACCAAACTCCGAGCCTCCGAAGCACCGGTACCAATCAACACCTCCAAGAAGGGACGCGACGCTGACGACGCTGCTACCAAGGGTTTCCCCCGGTACGCGATGAGGAGAGAGGAAGGGTAGCCCCGACGCCCTCCAGGAAGGTCCGGCGGCACCCTCATGCGCCACCGTGTCGGTGTCGGCCAAACCAACAGAGATTTCTCCCGATCCCAACCTTCTCCTCAGGCACTCCGGATCTCGCCACCAAACAGACCCCCACCCTGCGCCAACCCGGTCAGTATATAAACAGATGGTCTCGGACGAATTATTTTTAGGTCAGTCCTCACTGCTCACACACAACTTTGGGAGGAAGGCTTTCATATAGTAGTAGTTATGGGCTGTCTTTTTTGTGATTGCTAGTGTAACCTACAACAGCTTGTCAATGGTAAGTGGTTACCACTTATTGGGAGAGAAGAGACTAGAGTTGGAATGGTTGATGAAATCAAATGCAAAATATACCAAGCATGTATGTTTACTATTGACATGGTGATTATGTACAAATGCACATGACAATTCCTAACTCAGACATAGCCGGTTCAACGCTAGCTTCTCGTGAGTAACAAGACCATGTTTTTGGGTTGTTGACTTGTTGTAGACATTTGAATCTTCTAGTTTACTCAAAAAGAAATGCACGGTGAAACTGAAAAAAAAATCCTCTGAACATGAAAATTATATTTTTAATATGCATTATGCTACTACTGCACTAGCCTTCAGAAACAACAGTTCATAAATGTAAACTTGCTCTGAAAGAACTGCCCTGGTAGACGTGCTTATTGTCAGCTTAATAGCTTGTCCAATTGCCAACATAATACTTTACCACTTGATTTTTGTTGTATTATTTGACGGTACTATATGATTCAACTGTGAAGCAATTACTAAGCAAGCATTCTATAACTAATATGGCAGTGGCCCGTGGGCATGCTTTGAGGTATCAGGTTCCAAGGACTGCTCGTATGTCACATCCCTAGTTAGCACTTGCTTTAGTACCTAGCTAGAGTGTGCATCATGTCTACTTTCAAAGAAACTGGAAATGGGATTAACAGAAACCCCAGCACCCCTCTTCTAACAACTAGGGTTTGATAAAATATTTTCCAATGTACCCAAAATGCCCTTCAAAATTGTTCATCATTTCTGCCTTGGTCTCAAACCTTTGCTAAAAATGGTGCACAATTTTCTAGGACATCCAAGGTCACTGGATTAAATCATATGGTATTTGAATTTGGGCATTTAAATGCTATAAAATATTTTAAATGCTCAAAAATCATGAACTATAATGTTTCCTACTGTTCATATTATATACAGTGGGCATGACAAGTTTCATGAGTTATAAAAATGTTTTGGCATTTTTATTAATTGAACAAAGCTGCAAAAGAAATGAAACAGAAAAGAAAATAGGAAAAGGAGAGAGAGAAGAAGCTTACCTGGCGCCCCACCCGGCCCACCTGCCGGCCCAGCCCAGCTGCCGCTCCAGCGAGCTGCTTGGCTCGGCCAGGTAGGCACGCAGGTGCTCGACGGCGACCGCACCGCGCGCCACGTAGCTGCCCGCCACCCTGCTTCCTCCCCTCGCCGTCCTGGAGGGCTGGATCGGTCGTACACGTCGCCCCCGACCTCGCAGACACCTCCCCCTCTCCCCAGCTCCTCTCCCTCGCTCTCCCCGCGCCATGGCCGACGCCGTCGTGCTCGCACCGTCGTAGAAGCCGCGCCCACCGTCGTCCCTGAGCACCGCCTTGGTGTCCGTCGTCTCCGCAGTCCTCGACTGCTTCGAACAGGCCGAGCCCCGAGCGCTCGCCCGCCCTGGAGACGCCCCCGACCTCTTCTTCCCCAACTCCGGCCGCGGAGATCCCTCTCGCCGTCCCGCTCAGCTCCGACCACCCCCGAGCTCGCTCCGGCGCCTGCTGCAACCCCTGTGAGCCTAGCTTTGTCCTCCCCCTCTCCGTTGGCTCTCTTTTGCCCTGGAACGCACCGCACGAAGCTCGCATGCATGCACCGCCGCCGTGCTCGCCGCCGGTGATGCTCCGGTGACCATTTGGTCACTGGCACCCGTCCATCACACTCACCGCAGCGCGTAGATGCGATAGGTGCTACACACACATCGCCTAGGCCCCTGCAGCCGCATCTCCACACACGCCCGACGCCGGTCGCCGCCGTCGAGCTTGTTGCCGTCGTCTCCGGCCACCCCAGGTCCGGCGACCACCACCATCCGACGCGCAAGGGCAAGAGCTTTCCAACGCGCCTAGCCGCACCTCGAGCCGTGCCCCGTAGACGATTTCCGAACACGCCGCCGCACTTGGCCTCGCCGGCGTCACGTCGCCGGCGGGTTTGACCTGTTTGACCAGGGGGTTGACTACCCCTGGGTCACTGACGTGTGGGCCACCTTTTGCTAACTAATTAGTTTAATTAAGTTTCTGTTAATTTATTTAGTTAATTAGTTTAGTCACAGACCCGTGGTCCCAGGCCCCACTGACAGTTAATTAGATTTAGTTTAACTCTAATTAACTTAGTTAATTAGCTGTGACACTGACATGCAGGGCCCACATGTCATGTTTGACTGGACCAGCTCCTGTTGACTGACTGACGTCAGCATGATGTCATGCTGACACAGTAAAGGGTTTTCTGTGATTTTTAGATTTAAAAATAATTCAGGAAATTCCAGAAAATACCCAAAACTTCTAAAAATCATATAAAATCAACCATAGCTCAGATGGAAAAGATTTATATATGAAAAATGATAATAAAAATCAAATCTTTCCAATGGCACTGGTTTCATGCATGTTTGAACAAGTTAACTTGATGTATACATCAAAAACATGATAATGCACTTATTTAAATAATAGTTTGAACTTCAATTTGAATCCTTGATTCAAATAAGCTCAAACCCTTCTGGTTTTAGTTGCATTAGCCAACACACATGCATCTTGCCATGTCATGAGCATGCATCATATTGCTGCATTTGTTTGTTAATGATTGTATCGTCGGTATTCTCTGTGTTAGGTCCTGCTCCTGAGGATATTGCTGTGTATCCAGTTGAAGAGCAGTACCCGACAACTACCTTGTCAGGCAAGCAATCATTGATCATTCCGATACAAACCCAATCTTCTTGCTCCTGCTCTCTTTTACTGCATTAAGGCAACAGCGAGTGAAATGCTACTTGCTGCGGTAGTTGAACCCTATTCCCTTGCATGACCTGTCATTGCCACAGTAAATAGTTGAAACCCACTAGCATGTGTAGGAGTTGATTGAGCCATGTGATGTGTGATCCACCATGCTATTTGTTTATGTTGCCTGCTATGCTTAGAGTTGTGTCTGGTCTGGTTCATCTGGGTGATGGATCAGAGTGAAATGATCATACCGGTAAAGAGCAGGAAGTGTGGAATACGCTTGGTAAAGGTATCGATGAAAGGCCATGTAGGAGTACATGGTGGGTTGTTTCATTGGATTCGTCCATAGGACCCGAGATCTGTATGTGTGGTTCAAGTTACAGCTACTACCACACATTGGGATCCTTAATTGACCCTCTCGGCTTATTAATTACCCTTGATCTCTGTCCAGGAGTTGCAACTAGTTTCTGGTGTTTATAGCTTACTGGAGGTCGTGCACAACGCTGACCCTCGGGGTGGGTTGTGATGCGACAGGTACGTGGCACGGTGTACCGGTTGCCCGTTTGGTGACTCGGGAACCCTGTACACATCGATTGGGGCTGTGAGCGACACCCCGGCCGGATCTCCCCACGGATGGAACCCAAATAGGCGATAAACCTGGACGAGAGACTTGAGTAGTTAGTCAGGTTGTGGCCGACACCCCCGATGGGCTTCCGCTTGAAGGTTGCCGAGTACACGCCGAGTAAACGGCGATAAGTGGTGAAAGCGTGTGTGAAGAGGTACACCCCTGCAGGGTTATCAATCTATTCGAATAGCCGTTGTTCGTGGTACGGACTACTTGGTTACTCTTACAGTTCATAGACAAGTTGATGGATACTTCTAAAAGCCTCAAGATAAGCGTGAGTGTCGTGGATGGCCCTTCCGTAGGATGACGGAAGAGGATCCTCGGTAGTGTATTGATGTGGTGAGTAGAGGACTCGTGTTCGTAGTAACATCTTGCAATCTGTTGAGAGTTGTAGTATAGGTTAGCCAAGGTCAAAGCTGGCATTCTGCTATGAACTCCACTACCCCCTTTGATAATGTTGCATGTATGATAGGTTCTGTGGTAAGACTTGCTGAGTACCTTTGTACTCATGTTTGCTTAATAACTGTTGCAGAGGAGAACCCTGCCCCTGCTGATGGTTTCTACATAGACGTTGACGTCGACGAGTAGCTTGACACCCAGACAGAGATCTGGAGCTTGTGAAGGGCCTTGTAGATAGTCAGGCTACACCAAGCCTGTTTTATTTTCTAAGTTGTCTGTACTCAGACATGTAGCTTCTGCTTGTGCTTGTATGACTGTATGACTTGAGTGTTGGGTCATGTGACCCCTACCTGTATGGATATGTTATGTATGGCTCTTGGAGCCTTTTAAATAAAGTACTTTGAGTCATAGAGTTCTGTTGTGATGCAATGTTGTATTTGCACATATTGAGCATATTGTGTGTATGATTGAAATGCTTGGTATGTGTGGGATCCGACACCTAGTTGTTTTCCTTTGGTAGCCTACCTTACAGGAAAATGCCTCCTAGTGATTCCAATGAGCCTTGGTAGCTTGCAACTGCTCGGAACACGTAGGCTGGCCGGCATGTGTCCTTCTTCGTTCCTGTGTCTGTCCCTTAGGGGAAATGTAACGCGTTGTTCCTTTAAGTCCATGTAGCTTGCTACGACTTGGGTTCATACGTTGATGACCGACACGTTCGTTGCTGGGTCATGGATGCCTGTCTCTGTAATTTAGTGCCACTTTTGGTTTATAACTAGCCATGTCGGCCCGGGTTCTCTGTCATATGGATGCTAGCGACACTGTCATATACGTGTGCCAAGATGCGCAAACGGTCCCGGGCCAGGTAAGGTGGCACCCGTGGGGTTACCGTGCGTGAGGCCGCAAAGTGATATGACGTGTTACAGCTAGATCGGTGTGACTTAGGATCGGGGTCCTTACAGCGTACAAGTCCCTTCACATCAGTCGGCACAACTTTCGCAAACCGGGACGCAAAAATACATGTTCATATGGCCAACCTTTTGCAAAGCTCTCTACCAACGATTGCTTTAATTTCGAGCGTATATCCTCCTATGCACATCCTTCTATTTATTTTTACAATATGAATAGCCAATATTTGTGTTCAATGAAGGCAACAAACTCGCCACGATCCGCAACGTGATCTAGCATAAAGAGGAAGCCGAGTGGAGGGTGCCGCAGTTCATACATGAGGTAATATAACTTCAATGCATACACTTTCCTTATAGATAGTACTCCCTTTTTTGCCAAATTATCTCTACTACTATTAAACAAGAGAACGTATTCAACGCTAAACGCACCCAGCCTAATTTACACATAACATTCCCGGTCAATTGGAGCCTCACGATCAAATCGCTTAATTATATCTGGCCGTCACGATCACAGCACCCCACAACCCAAGTGCGTTTAGCAGTTTTACAGGGCGGACGAAAACTCTGCCAACGCCCGCACGGCCGCACCAGGGAAACAACTCTGAAAGGAAAAAGGAAACACCCCACGTCTAATTTATACGGAGAGTCATATACGGAAAGAAATATGCTGACTTGGTGGGAATATATCCAGAGAATCAATCCAGCTTGCATGCGCCCTCGCTGCCCTGCGCAGCCGCTGCGTCGAGGCACCCGACAAAGGCCACGACGACGAGCTCGCCGAGTCTCTTCTCTACTACTATTAAACAAGAGAACGTATTCAACGCTAAACGCACCCAGCCTAATTTACACATAACATTCCCGGTCAATTGGAGCCTCACGATCAATCTCTACTACTATTAAACAAGAGAACGTATTCAACGCTAAACGCACCCAGCCTAATTTACACATAACATTCCCGGTCAATTGGAGCCTCACGATCAAATCGCTTAATTATATCTGGCCGTCACGATCACAGCACCCCACAACCCAAGTGCGTTTAGCAGTTTTACAGGGCGGACGAAAACTCTGCCAACGCCCGCACGGCCGCACCAGGGAAACAACTCTGAAAGGAAAAAGGAAACACCCCACGTCTAATTTATACGGAGAGTCATATACGGAAAGAAATATGCTGACTTGGTGGGAATATATCCAGAGAATCAATCCAGCTTGCATGCGCCCTCGCTGCCCTGCGCAGCCGCTGCGTCGAGGCACCCGACAAAGGCCACGACGACGAGCTCGCCGAGTCACCGACGACGGCCGCGACAACGAGATCTTCCCCAACACAGGTGCAGCCGCCCAGTGACGCTTGGCTGCGACGACGAGCTCTTCGCCCGGCACATGTGCATGCTCTTCTTTTACACGCCGCTGCCGCCAAGACTTCGTTAGGATACAAAGACGCCTCTGCTCCGCAGATGCATGCTCATTTGTCAACCTGTTCATGTGATCCATCAATTGCTTTCATTGAATTTACAAAAATTAAGAGCAGTTCTAAAAGGAAAATGTAGGAAGCACTAAAACTGTAAAAGCATGCACTACATGTGCTTCTAATCCCATTTTCGTTAACACTGCTTCTAAGCCTCTTAGTTTACCATGATTATTAACGTGTCAGAACGCATTGCCTTCTCAAACCAAATTGACAAGCAGTCATCTAACATCACTACAGAAATTTAAGCATTTGCTTCACCTTTTTATTGACAGAAATACAAAAAGAATGAAACTAACTTCACTGTATAATTTAAACTTTGGCTTCATCTTTCTTGTTGATAGAAATGCAAAAAAGGAGACTATAATATCACCACAGAAATTTAAGCATTGGCTTTACCTTTTTTGTTGAGATATACATAAACAACAAAATGTACTCCATGTAAAGTGCCCGGCATTTCACATAGAAAATAGGAACGATGAGAACCGTATAAGAGGGAATTATGTACAGCAAGATCAATTGCCTAAACCGAGCTGTAGCACGACCGATTGTTTCTAAGTAAAAGTACAGGGATTGTGACTTGCACAATAGTGTTTGTAGATGACACTATGCAGTACTAAATTCAAAATATATGGCTAAAATCATAAGGCGTAACATATACGGTTCTATTGTTGCATCTCACCGACCTGATTTTTTCTTGAAACTTCCTTGATGCCCGGATATGGTGCGGGCAGGAGAGCCACGGAGCATAACCCCATGAATATTGTTCAGATCTAAGAAATCACAAGACACAAATTAAAAATCCAAACAAGTCTGAATCACAAGAGCACGTGAGTTTACCCACGTCGGCGTGCCGGGCTGGGGTGCAAAGACTTCACCCTTGGCAAATGAGCTTTGTATTGACTTCACGTAAAAATGCATCATCAAGCTGCATATGGATCGTTCATTGCTCAGTTCCAATTCATATGAACAAAAATAAAGTCACCCTGAGATGTACGTACATGAATAGTAATAGAACCTACTACATCCTGATGCATTTTTCCAGTTATATTACTGAAAAATGAATTCAATTTGTTCAATATGCACCATAAGAAAGCTTTGATGGTAAACATGTTAATGGAGCTGAACATATAATTGCACTCTGTCTGCGTTGTGCTAATACTATTTTCTTCACATTCACAGGGTTGAAGGACTTCTTATGGCCCCGACCAATACCAATGGGACGCGCACCCCGTTCCAGGATATAAGCAACAACCAATCCTTGGGTGATGAGCATTACACAAGTACACAATTTCAATTTTTGTATCTCAACTGCTGAATTGTGCCATTGATTGCAGACCCTAAAGAAGTAAAAAGGCAGAGGGATAAAGAGCGCTATGCACAAAATAAGGATGAGATTAACAAGAGACGACGTGAGGCTTACAAACAGAAGAAAATTGCCTCTGCCGAGAACAGTGGGCAACAAACACAGCTGGCTGTATCAGAAGGTAATGAAGATGAACAGTGGGCAAAGAGATGGGTATACCTTCTAACTCGGAGTCTCAAAGGCTCAATGAACAATTAATAATAAAGTATGCACATGTCAAATTATACAAGCTGAAAGTATAAAGATATGCACCGATTTGACGGGGACGAGCAGGCGGTGGGGTTGGAGAGACTAACCTCGACCCGGACGAGCAAGGCGAAGCATAGGGAGGGTACTGAACAGCAGCACAGCAAGCGGGGGTCATCGTGGTGATCCTAATCAAGATGGAGGTCGCGAGAAGCAACTGCTCCTTGGCCTAAACAAATATCATCATCACACGGTAATATTTCACAAGAATCACACAAACATATTTATATAACACTGGTTCTATAGCTAACAAAATGACTATAAAATGGAACAAGTTCACAAGGTTGAACACAAACACATGCTAGCAGATTACTAACTTGGGAAGCAAAATCACATAGACCAAATATTAAACGTGCACTATAGCTACAAGCAAGAAACAGAACCAAAATATGAACCTTACAAAGTTTTACATATGTTAATTTTACAGAAATTAGGTGTTCAAAACAGTACACAGGGTCACCTAGCAGTTCTAGAATTTTGCAAGAAGTAAAGAAAGAAGAGAAGCAACAGCAGCTTGGCTTCAGAGAAGAAGACAACAACAAGAGGCATTAGAGAAGAGCAGTAGCAGTTTTCTGGTTCAGAGAAGATTAGGATGAGCAGCAGCGGTAGAGGAGGAAGAGATAAGGCGCAACAGCAGGTGAGGGAGATTCAGAGCAGCAGCAAGGCAATGGAGAGAGGGAGTAGCAGCAGGAGGAGGGGATTCAAAGAAGAAGAAGAAGAAGGAGCCTGGGCGCAAGAAGAACAGCACCTCGAGTATGCATCTCTACTGAGCTTGGGCGCAGGAGGGGATTCAGGAAGGCCCCGGCGCCGCCGGCGAGCATGCCCAGCTTGAGTGCCCCACTGTCGCCAGGAGGAGGGAGGACCCTGGTGTCGCCGGCGAGCATGCTCAAGTCGAGCACCCCGCCGTTGCTAGAGGAGGGAGGACCCCTGTGTCGCCGGCGAGGATGCCCGGCTCAAGCGCCCCGCCGTCGCTAGGAGGAGGGGGGCCCGGCGCAGCCGGCGAGCATGCCCAGCTCGAGCGCCCTCCGTCTCCAGGAGGAGGGAGGGCCTCGGCGTCGCCCGCGAGCATGCCCGGCTCGAGCGCTCCGCCGTCGCCAGGAAGAGGAAGGACCCCAGCGGCAGCGGATAGGAAGAAGGGAGCGGGCAGAGCAGGGGCGCTCGCGCCCACCGGAGCGTGCTGACGAGGGGGAAGGGTGGAGCAGGGCAGGGGTTAGTAGAGAGCTCCGGCGGCTGTGGATGGGGATCGCGAAGGGGGAGGTGCGGCCAGGCTGTGGATTAGGAGGAGTGAGAGAAGACCGGGGAAGAGATAAGCCGTGAGGGGGCGGTGGAAAGGTTGACTCAGATTTTTTTTATCTCTATATATGCTATACTACTACTTAACATAAGAAATCGAGACATGGAAGATGACGATAACAACACAGATCCCATGGAATGTATGATTCTGGATAGACCTCCTGAGAATTTCAAAACATCAAATAAATTAGAAGAAGTCGAGGTCATCTCGCAGTCATTTATCCTTTCACTGTCTATCAATCCAACAAACGATGATTTAATAGATGGACTTTGTTTGTTCATCAGTATGGTTGATGATGTCGCTCTACTAGAGTAAGCCATATTTTTTAATTCATTTTGTATTCCAATAAATTACTCTGATGTCACTATAATTGAAAGTATTTTGATTTTATAGGAGCGAATGGGTGAAAAGCTCTGATCTGTACCTTATTAGCTTAAATTTGAGACAAATAAAAAACATATTGAACAATGATGAATACATGGATATTCATTGCTTTAATATGGCTGTGCGGATACTAGCGTGCCATGAAGTCCAGCTTCTCAAAGACATTCCATCTCACTATATGGATCTAAACTTTTGTGTAAGTTACTATAATCACATATTACATTTTTTTTCTCATTGCACTAATATTTTTGTCATTCTTATTTAAGTCGATGTTCCACTATGCACGAGACTCAAGTCATCATGAAAAAAATGGAAATTGCTACATTGAAAGGGTTGTTTCATAGTTGGCCCTACAGTAATGATTATCATATCTCACAATGTGATGTGGTAATATTTTAATTTTTCATCTCTAACAATGCTTTATTTGATCTTAATTAATATTTCATGTATTTCTAAACTATCTCATCATTGCAGATTTTATTGCCTTGGTATATGTTTGGACTATTTTTATTGTTTGTGTTGGATCAAAATAAAAAAGGTGTCTCAATTTTCGATCCGATATCAATACCTACTTTGGGGAATAATGTACTTAAAATTATGGTCGACAACCTAAACCTTGCGCTTGATGTTGCAAATCCTGCATTCAAGGATGATATTTCTAAATGGAAATGCATAGTTCCTGCTGCTCCAACAAACTCACAGTGGTATGAATCTTTTAGATGCATTACAATATTAATTGATTCATTCAACGCACATTATGTGTTTATTTCATACATGCACTGCCCTGTCCGGTTATTTGGTTTTCTACATGCACTCACTGTACGATGGAAAACTATATTTTTTTCCATATCCAAGGTGAGTATTTACACCATGCTTATTTGTATACACATTGCACATGCAACTTGTTATAACAATGTTGTATAATGCATATGTAGGATGGTTTTCAGCTGAGGAAGCAATTTTTGGTGCATATTTTAAAGTATGAAAAGAATGAAGCTCAAAACAATATCCTATACATTGAACGAAGCATCATTGATGGCATCTATAGATGGACATTCATTTCTCCAAAAGATGAACCTTCAAGAGATGCTTAGTTGCGGTTTTTCAAATATATTTTTGTAACAATTGTAATACAATTATTATGTGACAGTGAATTTTATGCGAAGACATGTTTGTGGATAAGACACATTTAAATGGCTCGGTAAAAGAACTCACTAAAATAAAAATTTGATTCATAATAGTTATTTTTACTATAGACTATAATACACGTGTTGGATGGGAAATATGCCACATTTTTTTGAAAATACAATTTGAGTGACATAATAACATTTCGTACCGATCTGAATTTTTTGTAAAAAATATTTTAGTATTATATCATGTAAGCTTGTTTTATTTGAGACGTGCGTTGCACGTGCATGCTTACTAGTAGTGCATAACACAAAAAAAATTCCATCGCCGTGTCAATGCCAGGAGAAGAAAAAACCATATTCACCGCATCAAACATGCTCACGGTTGGGTGACTGAGTATGGACAGAAGGAGAAGATCATCCACGACCACTTCTCTGAGGTCATGGGGCGGATTGGAACCAACAGTAACATAGACTTTAACTGGGATAAGCTCGACATCCAGCATCACAACCTCCACGTTCTTAGCGTTGTCATCACTGAGGAGGAGGAGGTCTGGGCTGCTATCAAAGAAATGCCCAACAACAAAGCTCCCGGTCCGGACAGCTTCACTGGCATTTTCTTCAAGAAATGTTGGGACCTCATCAAGGTGGACTTCATGCGAGTCATCCACTGCTTTGACTCCCTGCGCGCGGACAACCTGCAATGGCTGAACTCTGCCAACGTGGTCTTATTGCCCAAGAAGGAGTGCGCCGAGGGGATCTCCGACTATAGGCCAATCAACCTTATCCACGCCGTCGCCAAAATCATCGCCAAGGTGCTGTCCATTCGCCTTGCGTCACTCATGGATGCTCTGGTTTCCAATGCACAGAGTGCATTTATCAAGAAGAGAAGCATTCATGATAATTTCATGTATGTTCGCAACTTCGCTCGTCGGCTGCACAAGTGCAAGACTCCATCTCTGTTATTCAAGTTGGACATTAAAAAAGGCTTTTGACTCGGTCAGATGGGAGTATGTCATGGATCTCATGCAACGCATGGGGTTCCCTGATAAATTCAGAAATAGGATTGCGGCATTGCTTTCCTCCTCGTCCTCACGCATCCTCCTCAACGGCTTGGACGTGGTTTTCGCCAAGGAGACCCCATCTCGCCCCTGCTTTTCGTGCTCGCAATTGACCCGTTGCACAAGATCCTCGACTTGGCTACGTGCAATCAAGATGGCAACGGGGATGAAACCCATCGGGTTTTGCCTTCCCAAACCCATCCCCACGAGAAAATCGTAAACCCATCCCTGTCCCCGTCACCGTGCGCGGGGCTAGTTTTTCGCCCGTCCCCTAAACCCATCGGGTTTTCTAAACCCACGGGGAACCCAGGGGGAAATCAACATATATAATGAAACATAGAACCAACAAAGAATAAATTTCGACAACAAAACGAGCATATTTCAGCAGCATAACTTTAGCAAATTTTAACACAAAACAATAGTAGATGGCTCAACAACTATAGGGAGGGGGGAAGGAGAGAGCGATACTGGCCACCCAGCGAGGGGTTGGTTTGGCATTCGACGCCGGGGGTGGGGGGCTCGGTCGCTTAGGCTCGGTAGCTTTGGGTTGGGCCGTGTCGGATCAGTGCTTGGTAAAAAAAAGTATTTTACCGGGTTTTGGGTTCGGAGACTACCGAAACGGGTGCGAACCCACGAAACGTGTCGGGTTGTATAATGTGCCCAACGACAGCCCCGCGGGGATGAAAAGACGCCCATCCTCGTCCCCTAATAGGGTAAAAATCCGGGGGGGACGCTGGTTTCGGGGCCCCATTGCCATCTTGAAACGCAAAGGAATCATTCATAAGATTCTTGGCCGAGGTGCAATGGTCAGAACCTCCCTCTATGCGGATGACGCGGCCGTCTTCATGGCGCCAATTAAGAGTGATATTGACAACCTTGCAACCATCTTAAAAGGCTTTGGAGACGACACGGGTCTTTGCACCAACTTCCACAAAAGCTCTGTCATTCCCATTCGATGCGCCAACCTTGATCTTGTGAGCATTCTCAGCAGCATCATGGCGACCAGGGCGTCTTTCCCTATCAAATACTTGGGCCTCCCGCTCTCGGTTTGGAGACTGAAGAAAGTTTACTTCCAATACCTCCAGGACAAGGTAGCTGGAAAATTGGTCACCTGGGCTGGGTAGAACATCACCACCATTGGGCGCACGGCCCTTGTTTGCTCTGTCATCACCTCTCAGGCTGTGTACTCCATTACACCACTCATTGTTCCTCAGGGTTCCCTTGACAACCTCAACAAGATCGAGCGAGCTTTTCTTTGGTCCGGCTCTGACAAGACCACCGGTGCCAAATGTAAAGTCAACTGGGACATGGTATGCCGCCCCACCAGCTATGGAGGTTTGGGCGTTCTTAACACCAACAAATTTGCTCATGCTCTGAGGCTCATATGGCTTTGGTTTGAATGGAAAGAGCCGTCCAATCTGTGGGTCGGCCTGGGCAACCCTTGCACCGAGGAGGACCGTGATTTTTACTACGCCTCCACTTCCATCATCGTGGGCAATGGGGCCAAAACGCCTTTTTGGGACTCCCCCTGGGTGCTTGGCCACAAGCCGAAGGACATTGCACCTCTCGTCTTTGAGGCCTCGAGGAGAAAGAACTGAAAGGTGCGAGAGGCTATTACAGAGAATGCTTGGATGCTTATGATCATACGAGACATCACCATCACTGGCCAGCATGTCCGGGAATTTTTCACCCTCTGGATGCTCATCCACGACATACACCTCGACATCCACTCTGAGGATGACATCATTTGGAAGCACTCTTCGGATGGCTCATATTCGGCGTCCACTGCATACAAGGCACAATTTCTGGGTTTGACGCTTTCCCCATGGACTCCATGGTCTGGAAAATATGGGCCCCCCAAAGGTCAAATTCTTCTCTTGGCTGGCCTTACAGGATCGGATTTGGACCGCCGACAGGCTTGAGCGACGTGGTTGGGACAACTGCGGTCATTGCCCGCTCTGTAAGCAGGTGCAGGAGTCGGCCATCCACCTATTCGCCCAATGCCGCTTCACCTTGAGGCTTTGGCGGATGCTCATTGACAAGTATGGGCTTGCGCACCTGGACCCTTCTGACTGGCACCTTGAGGATTCCCTCCTCTCTTGGTGGGATAAGCACACCAATTCGAGCATCCTGGATCGTCGAGCCATGACCTCCCTTACCATGCTCATATCCTGTACAATTTGAAACGAGAGGAACGCTAGAGTCTTCCGCCACAAAGAGACTTCGTCGCCAATCCTTCTCAAGCTTATTATAGATGAGGCCAACCTATGGGTTACTGCAGGGGCTAAACAATTAGGGAAAAGTGTATGGAGAGCTATGTGAGCACATTAGAGAATGCCGAGACCGGAGGATATTGCCCACACTAGTACGGAGTGCCCGTGTTGGAGCGTCTACAAGATTCCTTTACGGCTATATTGAGTCCTTGCTATGCATCAAGCAGCACCCGAAGCAGACATTGTCAAAGGTAAAATGGTCATATCCTTTGAGCAGGAGGGCCGGTCGATGCAGGGAATAGATAAGAGCATCTCTAATGGACCCCTTAAAATGAAAACCTATGAAATGCAGTCACGAAAAACCCGTTTATGGTCAATTTGAGCTGCGGCGGAACAAATGCGGTATATGAACAATAAAATCGAACATTCCTCTTCCGACGGGCAGTAAGCAGCTGGATGGTGCCGCCGGGCTTCCTCGGCCGCGAGCATCGTGCCTCGGCCTCTAGCACCTCAGCCGTGAGCATCCTCGGCTGCCTCGGCCTCCAATGCTCGGTGCCTTCGAGCATTGCCGCGGCCTCCTCGGCCGCGGCAAGCCTCTGCTTCCAGCGCTCGCCCTTCGCCGGCTCAGCCGTTCGGCCTCCGCTCGCCCGTGAGAAATTAAACTGGGGACTCTAACAGACAAACGCACGCCGCCGCTCGCCCGCACGCCGCCACGAGAAATTGGACGAGGGACTCTGGAGCAGGTTCGGATTTAGGCAGAGAAGGGAGAAGAGAAGACCGGACGGCGGCGCGCGTGGAGGACGGAGAATTTCGGCCAGTTTGTGGCATGTATACTGTCCAACGCACCGCCGTTTGGCTGCGTGGGGTCCGGGTTGTAATGCCTCTGCTCAATTAATGGATTTTTTTCAATCACAAAGAAAAATAATAATTTGCGAGCTTATATAAATTTGAAGAAAAAAAAGGACTAGCTGTCTCAGTTTATAGCCGGATCGCATATTCGCATTACAAATTAACTCTTCCCCCAAAAAAATAAATAAATATCAGAACATAACTCGTTGCTACTCCTACAAGAGAAAAGCCGACCTCGACCTTGTGGCGTAAGAAAACACTTTGTCTTGCTCTCCAAACCAAATCCGTCCCCATTAAACACACGATTCAAACGAAATTATTGCCTGTTCCACCTCTACCACCGGATGACAGGTGGCCCCGAGGAGGCTCCCGACCCCACGACGCAGCGACATAGCAGGCGACAAAATCGAAAGCAAAATATTTCAAAATAATAATAATAGCCGAATTCTATTACTTGTCGGCCTTGATTCTCTCGTCATATAAATAGTCACGGCCAACACGGGTCAAACCACCCAAGAAAATAGTTGTCGCCTCCCAATCTCTCCTCGACCGCGTACGTACCTCGATCGACCGACCTACCGACCTACCATGGAGACGGGCATCGGAGCCGTGGACGGGCCCAAGGGGGCGCCCAGCGGCGCGGTGGCGTGCCCGGCGACGTTCCCGGCGTCCTCGCCCACCTTCGTCGCCTCCCCGGAGGCCACGCTGGGCCGCCACCTGGCGCGGCGCCTGGTGCAGGTCGGCGTGGGCGACGTGTTCGCCGTGCCCGGCGACTTCAACCTGACCCTCCTCGACCACCTCATCGCCGAGCCGGGGCTCCGCCTCGTCGGATGCTGCAACGAGCTCAACGCAGGCTACGCTGCCGACGGGTACGCGCGCGCTAAGGGCGTCGGCGCGTGCGCCGTCACCTTCACCGTCGGCGGGCTCAGCGTGCTCAACGCCATCGCCGGCGCGTACAGCGAGAACCTCCCCCTGATCTGCATCGTCGGCGGGCCCAACTCGAACGACTACGGAACTAATCGTATTCTTCATCATACCATCGGCCTCCCCGATTTCTCTCAGGAGCTGCGGTGCTTCACGCCGGTGACGTGCTACCAGGCCGTCGTCAACAACCTCGATGACGCCCACGAGCAGATCGACAAGGCCATCTCCACGGCTCTCAAGGAGAGCAAGCCGGTGTACATCAGCGTCAGCTGCAACCTCCCCGGCGTCCCCCACCCCACCTTCAGCCGCGACCCCGTCCCCTACTTCCTCGCACCAAGGTCTGCATGCGTCCTCCCTCCCTATGTTTTCTCTTTAACTGGCAGTACGTGTGGTCATGACTCATGATCGATCATGAGTTGCATGCATGCATGCATTGAAGATATGATGACGGATGAATAATGACGTGCAATACAATGCATGCAGGATGAGCAACCAGATGAGCCTGGAGGCGGCCGTGGAGGCGACGGTGGCCTTCCTGGACAAGGCGGTGAAGCCGGTGATGGTGGCGGGGCCCAAGCTGCGGGTGGCCAAGGCGGGCACGGCGTTCGCGGAGCTGGCCGACGCGAGCGGCTACGCGGTGGCGACCATGCCGTCGGCCAAGGGGCTGGTGGCAGAGACGCTGCCGCGCTTCCTGGGCACCTACTGGGGCGCGGTGAGCACGGCCTTCTGCGCCGAGATCGTCGAGTCGGCGGATGCCTACCTCTTCGCCGGCCCCATCTTCAACGACTACAGCTCGGTGGGCTACTCGTTCCTGCTCAAGAAGGAGAAGGCGGTGATCGTGCAGCCCGACCGCGTCACCGTCGGCAACGGCCCGGCCTTCGGCTGCGTCATGATGAAGGACTTCCTGACCGAGCTGGGCAAGCGCCTCAAGAAGAACACGACGGCCTACGAGAACTACAAGAGGATCTGGGTGCCCGAGGGGCAGCCGCCCGAGAGCGAGCCCGGCGAGCCGCTGCGCGTCAACATCCTCTTCAAGCACGTCCAGAAGATGCTCACCGGCGACAGCGCCGTCATCGCCGAGACGGGCGACTCGTGGTTCAACTGCCAGAAGCTCAAGCTCCCCGACGGCTGCGGGTACGTATTCCGATTAACTTGTTGCATGCGGCTTTGCTAAGTTGATATGAGCAGCCTTGTGATCCGTGCGTGCAGGTACGAGTTCCAGATGCAGTACGGCTCCATCGGGTGGTCGGTGGGGGCGCTGCTCGGGTACGCGCAGGGCGCCACGGAGAAGCGCGTCATCGCCTGCATCGGCGACGGCAGCTTCCAGGTGACGGCGCAGGACGTGTCCACCATGCTCCGCTGCGGCCAGAACAGCATCATCTTCCTCATCAACAACGGCGGCTACACCATCGAGGTCGAGATCCACGACGGGCCATACAACGTCATCAAGAACTGGAACTACACGGGGCTCGTCGACGCCATCCACAATGGCGAGGGCAACTGCTGGACCGCCAAGGTCACGTGCGAGGAAGAGCTGACGGCCGCCATCGAGACGGCGACCGGGGAGAAGAAGGACTGCCTGTGCTTCATCGAGGTGGTGGCGCACAAGGACGACACCTCCAAGGAGCTCCTCGAGTGGGGATCCAGGGTCTCCGCCGCCAACTCCAGGCCACCAAACCCGCAGTAGACACTAGTCTACTAGTAGATCTCGATTTCCATGATTTGATTTCAGTGAGGCATTTTCGTTCGATTTACTAGAATCCAGCCTACGTTTGATTACTAGCTACTAGCATGCTTGCATGCATGCAAACTTCGCATACTATTCCTAGAGCCGAATAAATAATTGGTTGAATAATATATATAGTTTTCAGGTTTTTTATTTCACATCTAGTACAAAGTTGAGTCATCTATTTTGGAACGGAGGGAGTAGATGTCTAACTCTCTTATCCTTGATTTTTTTTAAAGTCTACCATGAATTTTAAGGATGACTGAGTTAGATGTGAGCTATGAAGCACCGATACGTCCATACCGATACGTCGATATGGGTACGGCGATACGGAATGCAGCGACTTCTAAAAACAGCAATACAGCGATACAACAAGTATATATAAATAATAATCTTATATATATATATATATATATATATATTATATATGCCCGAGGTGGTACTATTTTTCTGTACAGGCTCACGATCGTTCATTTTTATTTTTATGGGCCATCAGCCGCCCCTTGGTCTCCTAGATGTGCGTTGGCTGGGCTAGCCATGCGAACTATTGGCCGACTTGATAAAAAGAAAGGTTTGACTTTAAATGAACCATATCTTAGTCGGGGACGAGGGAGCGTACGTACCTAGGCTGCAGCGAGGTGCGCGGAGCCGCGGACCGAGTTGGGCTACGATGTTGATTTCGTTGAGTCGATTCGGGAGCCTATAAAATAGCTGACAATGGTTAGGGAGTTCAAACCCATGATTTTCCTTTTGTCCCACATCGCCTCTTTTCATCAAAGACCATCAATTTATATTTCCTCAAAAAAAAAAAAGACCATCAATTTATATACGCCCAACTTGAATGAGAAAACAAGCAGCCTCAAGAATAAACAAACGAGGGTAAGATGTGGGTCTTGGTGGTATATCGCTGCACCATAAAAAAATGGAGAACTCAAGAAAGAAAGGGAGGGGAGTGAAGAGGAGGAGCAGGAACATGCTTGTGGCTCCAGGGAAGAGAAGAGGATAAGTATGAACATGCTCGACCAAGGGCTCGCCGGAGCAGAGTTTGGCTGGATGTGCTCGAATCGGTGCTAGGGAAGTGAAGAGGAGGAGATCCCTCGACCAAGGGCTCGCCGGAGCAGAGCTTGGCTGGCGTTCGAGCAAGGGATGGAGGGAGAAGGCAAGGCAAGCTCGAGCTTTTTGTGTACTAGGCAATGGCAGCATCCACGGAGAGGCAGATGGAGGTTGGGGCCGGCGCACCTTTGCCGGCGACGCTCTAGGGGTGTAGCTGCTACGGTGGTGGCCATGGGCGTCACTCCGACGAGCACAGGATTAGCGCGCGGTTGGTCAGGTCTCGCCACCTCGGTGTGTACAGCCGACAGACAAGACTGGCAGGCCGACCACCGAACTGCTCACTCCAGCCCACCGGCCAGATTCAGCTGCGTACGACACGTGAGGGCACCTCCCGCATACTTCCTCCATCCATGTGATTATTTTTATCAGCCATTTGAATTTTGTTAGCTGGTCAGCTATCGTGTACATCCAAGTGAAGACATAAGGTTGGATACTTGGAAGAGATAAGTCAAGATGGGTCTACGTGCTTGAGCTAAAAACATGATAGATCACTCATGGAATTCATATATGTGTACTTTATTATTTTATAATTTAATAAAAGTTACTTCTAGGAACATGGATGGAATGAATAAAATGCATACTAAGAGGATGAACTAATTGCCAACTCATGCCCCATATACTGCATGTGTATTAAAATATAAGGCGTTTTAAATCTAAATCTAGACCAAAAAAACAATATATTTTTATTCGGAGGCAGTACTACATAAGGTCTAAAATGCAAATGCAATGTCTGTATAAGTGTATCTGCCACTCATCCTAATATATTCGCACATTTATAATAAGTGCATATATGATCTAACATTTGCTTACGAATTATGACACTTAATTTTTGTTTCTTTATCGGCTTCTATTTATATGGGTTCGTGAAAGGAGAGTAAATACCCCCATGATGCTACTCTAAATTTTTGCTGCATTCGTACAAGATCGGTGGTCCATTGAGATGACAATATTTTTTTCCCACGTCTTCCTTGTGCTCGATGTTCGTTCTAGCAGGAGGAAGATGTGTGGGTTGGCTGCGGCGGTAGCAGCAGATGGGCGGGCATTATGCCATCATCCTGTGGAGGACATGTACAAGATGTGTGTAGTGCGTGACATATGCCGCTACGTCTTCATGGGTCATCCATTTGTCGCTTCTCACCGATGCGCTCCTCTCCAGAGAACCGCCAGATAAAAGCTTGCGTCACTAAGGAGGGAAAGTCTCGAGGCATTATTATCAGGGCTAGAGTGTGTGATCTTCTCCCATTTCAACGCACAAGCCTTTTTGCCAACCTAATAATGTAAGGTGCACTTCTCCAATTTTTGATCCATTGATCCATATTATTATTATTATTTGAAGAAAGTTTTTACTATTTGAGATGGCACTGTTTTTTTTATGCACGCTCCTCCTTAGTATATATATACAAAAACAATTATCTTTGGTGACGCACAAATTCCTTTTGCTATGTCTCATCATCTTGGATTTGATTCATGAGTGGATGGCAAAGAGGAAGGCGAAGAGGAAACACAAACGAGTAGCTAAGACCGTGCCTGAATTTGTTTCCCGTTGCAACGCACGGACATGTTTACTAGTAAAATGTCATGTAATAAAAACTATATCATAATAAAAAGCGTGAGATAAGATGAGACCAAAATACACCCATTGGCTTGTAGCATACTAAATGAATATATACGACCTTGTTCCAAACTTCAATTTCCAATGCTGAATTCTCAATGGCAGTAGACAAACAATGGAAAAATTCACTAGGATAACATGATCAATAGGAAGATTCATAGTCATATTTTCAAAGGCCATAGATAAATAATGCAAAAGTTCACTAGGATAACCGTGTGATAATGTCCATAGACAAATTCTGGATTCTGACTCCCTGCATATGCCATTGTGTATACTCCTTCCCTAGAAGTAGGCAGCAGCCATCAGCAGATCGAAGTACTACTACATTAGCATTAGCATCTAGCAACAGATCGAAGTACTACTGGATCAACGGATCAAAGAATTGAGAGAGTACTATTACTAGTTTACTACCCACATCAACGGATCAACAGAAGCCATCAGCAGCCCAGCTGCCTTCAGATTTTTTGGTCTGATATAAATATACAAAATGAGATTTTGTTTGACTAAAAATATTATTTTAAGTATTTAAAATGCATGAAAAAATCTGAAAGTTTTTTCCCGGATTGTAGTTATAATGTATTGTTGTTCTACAAAGAAACTTTGTGGCCAATCATATATCAACGGGTTAACCACACATCAGTTTAGCATCGCTTGGGGTGGCGGAGAAGAGCAGAAGAGTCGAGGCAGAGAGGCGAATCCAGGTAGTTGGGCGGCGGCGGCGGCGACACTGCTGGCGGCGGCGGTAGTAGCCCTAGATCCTCCTGTGATCGACAGAGTGCCAGAGAGGATTTTTTAGGTTTTGTGGTGGACGAGTCGTGGGCTATTGGGCTCGCTCGGGGGTCAGGGCTGCGCTCGGTCACCCCAGCGTGTCCTAGACGTATCACGCGCGTGTCCCAGCCGTATCAGCATTTTTTCTTATTTTTTATAAAACGAAAAAGGGGATACTTCTGGGATACACGTATCGCCGTATCGGCAACATCCTGAACGGTGATACAACGATTTCTGGCGTATCGGTGCTACGTAGGATGTGAGATATTATCTCACTATAGTTTTTGTTTCGAGGTGAATAAGACCAAATTATATCTCATCTAGATGAGTTCAAGTCACTCCCTTAAACGCAAATCAAGTCAAGAGCTGCATCAATTCTATCACGTGCTAGCTTACTTATCAGTAAGAAGCGATGAGAAATGGTTATCTCAAATTTAGCCACCAACCTTGCTCTTGATCATACAACAAGCTACATCAGTTTATTGGTAAACATTATATATTGTGGTTATGCAATAAATTTTTTGATTTATTCAGTGTAATTTATTGCCTTTAGTTATTCAAGTGTTTGGCAAAATAAAGTTTATAAAACAAAGTCAATGTCATATATTGTGCTACTAGATTGAACACTCTTAGGTCTGGCGTCCTTTATCCAAGAAGGCAAGCCTGTGAATAGCGCCATGATTCCTACAACCGACTTGTTGTCGTCGTCTCATTGTACAATCATTGCACTAAAATGTACTCCCTCCATCCCAAAATACTTGTCATCAAACTAGACAAAAAGGGATGTATATAGAATCAAAATACATCTAGATACATTCGCTTTTATTCGTTTTGATGACAAGTATTTCCGGACGGAGGGAGTACTAGAATAAGTTCTCCAAACATGTGGTGGTAGAGCATGCCACACAAACGAGTACAAGGCAAGACAATATCATGGTACGACTCGAATGCAACCCCCTACCATATGTGTACTTCCTCTTGGATAGCATGGAAGAGATAGTGGACGTCGAGCAGTGTTAAAACTTGGAAGGTGTGGAGACATCCGAAATCATGATGGCCCTGTTGGCACACCTGCGTGAGCCGGATCATTGAATTCCACCATGTCTAGAACGTCACGCCCGCCACAGTGGTTGATTTATTTGAGTCGTTATGTAATATGTGACCGACATCCATTGTGTGCATTCACATGATTTTAGTCTGAATTTTATATGACTATTTTCATTTCTGTAGCAAGCCCCCAACAGTGTATGAACATAGGCAAATCTTTTACCTAACTTTTGACATGTCGATGCGTCTTAGTGTTGTCTTAACTACCGCCTTGCGGGAGTCTAGACGAATCTAGAAATGATCAAAGGAAACCAGCCCGCGCTCCATTTCAAGTCTCGTTGGGTTTCTTTTTATGATTTGAGCGAGCCATTTTCGATTTAGAGTCCAACGTTTGATTAGTGTGCTTGCATGCATGCATGCAAACTTCGCATACTACTATTTAAGGTCGAATTAATAATAATGATTGATTACTCCCTCCATTCCCTTAGACTACCCATAGTGGGAGTAACATAGGTACTCCCTCCGTCTAGGTGAATTAGACATCTTAGAAGGTGCATCGCAACCTAGGCGCAACGTTATTGGGCAAGGAAAAATACTTGAATCACGGATGAAGCCAATCACATCATTTCTTTCTCAATTAAAAACGTGCTATTAATTAGAAGACCTCTTCAAATCCCAATAGCGTGCCCTAGAAATTGCATGCATTGGTCCTCCAATTAATAGATGGGGTCTAATTAATATGCATGCAACTAGTACTACTCTTACGCGCCTTAGTGTTTTGGGATTATTTTATTTTCGTAAGGTGACTTACACACCTAGACGGAGGGAGTAGTAACATCACACATATCTAGATAAAAAAGATGATGTGGCAAGCAATAAATGAAGAAATAGAGGCATGTGGTAACATAACTAGTTACTACTAGTATGAGTAACATCACACATATCAAGGTAAGATAAGTCTATGGCCTAATAAATGAAGTATTCCATGTTACCACACATATGTTACTCCCCACTATAGAGGTAGTAACATAAAGTAGTAACATGAGCATGTTACTACTCTATGTTACTACCCATTATGGCTAGTCTTATACAAGGCCACAAACTCAAATTACAGGTACCAAGGTAAAATTTAATGACTGCTTTACAAGTCCACTTTTCTTTTTGTTAACTGCGATCATTAATACGTCTACATGCATGCATGGAAGGAATTAGAAGGAAGTAGCACAGTGTCATTATGACTACATGCATTTTTTTTCGAAACGGAGGCAAAAGATTTGCCTCATCTATTAAATAAGAGGAAAATAGAGTTTTACAAGACATCCGCCGACCCGGCATGACAATTACTCACAGAACACAATAACCCCTAGTTTCTTTGCACCCGCGGTGACCCAAAGTTTGGCCTCCTCGCCGAGTAAGCTCAATAAGATTGGCGACGGTGCACTTTTTTGCCGAAAAATGCGCGAGTTCCTCTCGTTCCAGATAGTCCAGGTGACAAGCATTGTGAGGGATGCCATGGCCCGCCAATTCGGGGTTTGCGAGTCGGTCATCATGTCCCACCATTCCTTGACAGTCTCATGATTAAGCCATGTTGAAGTGTCCATATGAGATAGCCCAAACTTCTCGAACACCAAACGCCAAAGTCTGAGGGTGAAGCGGCATCGAAAGAAGAGATGTGCCCCAGATTCCTGCGTCCTCTTACAGAGAGGACAAAGTCCACAATTTTCCCATCCCCGCCGCTCCAACCGATCAGCGGTCCAAATTCGGTCTTGCAAAGTAAGCCATGTGAAAAAATTAACTTTCGGGGGCGCCCAAACCTTCCACACCATACGGTCCATGGGGGAGAAAATCATCCCTATGAATTGAGCCTTATAGGCGGAGGCCGCCGAGTAGGCCCCATCATTTGAGTGCATGCAAGTATTAAAACAGTTGGTAGTACGAGAAAACATCATTAATTTTTGCCTCGATTACAGTTAGTGGCCTTGTATAGATGCAAATTGTATTTTTCATAGTGGCCTTGTATAAGGGAATGGAGGGAGTAATAAAGTTGGACGATTCACCTTAATTACTATGTTGGCAAATCTTTCTACTGCTGCTGAGAGCCTCGAGCTCTCCTTTGTTTCAACATGATTTTCTTATTTTTCCAATCTTTCTGCTGCGTCGGGCCAAGCAGTGGAAGGTTGATGCGCGGACACCCGACAGATTTTTTTACTCTTATGTTTTGTGTTGGTTGGAATTTGGACACCCAAAGTCAGACGATGGATAAACTGCGCACGCCGTGGTTGCCGACTTGTATGTTACTCCCTCCGTTCCTAAATATTTGTCTTTCTAGAGATTTCAACAAGTGACTACATACGACGCAAAATGAGTGAATCTACACTCTAAATATGTCTACATACATCCGTATGTTGTAACCATTTCAAATGTTTAGAAAGATAAATATTTAGGAACGGAGGGAGTAGATGGTAGATGCGCCGTGCGCGGGTGCACGCCGTGACAAGGCCGAGTGCGAACTGCCGTACTGCGAAGTAGCGAAGGGCGTGGGCTGGCGAAGGAGATCAATCGTCAAGATGCGGCGATCCGCGGTGGTCGAGAGAGGAGATGATGCAGCGGCGGCGGTCGCTTTCGATGGCCGATGGGGAACGGGGGATGCGATGTGCCCTAGTTTCAGGACGCGGTGGCTCCTAGTTGACTTGTCTTCTCGACTTCCATCAATCAGCCAGCGTTAAGCCTCATGGATAAGGCCCAGTAGCACTCAACTAGCAGCCCAACATAGGCCCAACTGGCGCTGAATCGTTCTTCTCTTTGATTATCCTGACCTGTACGTACAACTAGACTGCCATACGTTTTACAGAGCCCATATAGAGGCTTATATACTGAAATTTTTCTGCAAAATGTATTGGGTATGCACTGCATACCCTTGCATTAGCCTAGCTCCGCCCCTGGGAAGGCTCATGTGCCGACAGGAGGCGCAGGCAAGCCGGACAAGTGCATTGTGGCCGTCGCGGTCGTCCATGGCCAAGACGGAGAGGAGCCAATTTTTCGTTTTTCACCTTTACTTGCGTGAAGGCATCAATCATTTTTTTTTCTTCAGATTTTCACCCTTATGTTTTGTGATGGTTGGAATTTAAACACCCAAAGTTCAATCTCTAGACCCGTCCCAGGCTCCTCTGTTTCATGTGCACAAAACTGGGATTCATTGTTGAACTATGAGCTTTAGCAGCTAGGAAGAAAACCATCAACAATATATGAATACATGTGCAAGAATCACAATAAGAAGAGATTTCAGCAAGGATCATCACATGAGTGTAAAAATTCAGCCAGCAGGTAGTAGTAAAATAAACGATCAGGCTGTAGTAAGATTCAGCTTGTAGTAGTAAAATTCAGCAAGGAGCCTCACATCTGTGTAAACTTCAGAAGTACAAATTGTAGTACCTAAAATAAGCATTGTCTCTCGTTTTTTGACGCTCTCCCTGGGAATTTCTGACGACTCCGCATCAACAAAAAGCAGCAGCAACTATCCCTTGATTCACACTCCGATCCTTCCAAAATCGCCACCATTAATTAGCCATTTCATAATGAGTACACGTAAATCTTTTTTGGCAGCCAAACACCAGGCGATGGTGTGAAATACCACGCAAGCCCGCCAATGTCAGACCACATAGCCCAGCCTGGCAGGTCGTGCACAGATACCCAGTGGTGATCGCCGGGCTTGGCATAGAGGACGTGCAACAATTCCCCATTATTTCTCACGGCGAAAACAAGAGTGATTGAGGAGGTTGAGTCGTCGATGCAGCGAAATAGTCGAACGGCTCGTTGGGGTCGGAGAAGTAGAGCTTCAAGGCGTCTAGTGCTTGGCTGGATTTCGGTTCAGAGCCATCGTACGCCCGCACCTTGGTGATGGGTGGGAACTCGGTGAGGATGCGGGTGAGGGGGTTGAGGAGGCGGACGACGTCGGTGGATTGCTTGTCGCGTAGGACAAGGAGGCCTTGGGTAACGGCAAAGATGTAATTACTAGAGAGGGCGTCGAGTTCGACATGGACGTGGACTCCGGACTCCGGAGACGTGGCGGAGGCGGCAGCCCGACTTATGTTGTCTATTGCGTATTAGCTTCCAACCAGGGGGCGGAAGCGGTTATCCACGCTGCAAACGGAGGTGGACTCGCGCCAGGTCCTGCACACGACCCGCAAGCGGTTGTACTGCGCCGCCGGCCATGGAGAATCTATGGACCACAGACGGCCGGCGATGTCCCTGACAAGATCGGTCGTCAGGTTGGCCCAGTCCGTCCTGTCACAGGGTTACCATACCACGGTGAGCTGCCAGCCTAACGGGCAAAGAAAAACTACTGTACAGGGAGGAGGACTCCAGCCGGCCGGACTTACCATTCTTTCACTCGCGGTCGCTTCCTCGAACCAACATACTCGTTACCACTGCGAGTGCAAGCCGTCGGCAGAAGATCGGCAACTCCACAACGGCGGCGCTGCGCCCGCATCATCACGCCCTCGAGCCTCGGGAGACGATCGCTGCCGCCGGTGCCCGGAGATGCACCGCCATGTCTCCGGCTCTGGTCTTGAAGATGAACATGAGCAGCAGGGGATCTAGGTCCAGGTCAATGGACGTGATTGGTAGTTTTTATTTCTGGAATCCTAACAAGACTTACGTCCGATATTCCGAAAGAAAAAACGTCTGATAATTCCCGATCGCTGAAGAAAACGTACGATGTTTGGGCGTTTGACGTTGACTGCGTATTTGGGCTTATTCACGTGGTCACTGGTCACACACCATAGGCTCATTTATTACATGGGCCACAAAAGGTAATCAACTCGTACAATGCAAAAAAAATGAGATCAAGCCGGGCTAGACTAGCCTGTTGGCATTTTTTTATATAAGAAAACTCTGTGAGTATCAAGCGTTCGAGCCGAGACTCGAACCTCGGTGGACTGGCGGCGAACCCCCGCGCCTTATCAACTGAGCTACGCTCCATTCTCAACTCAACTCGTACAATGTGAATAGGCTCAATCCATCGATCAGGTTAGCTTGCTCTCGCCTCGCCTATTCGGCTGCCTCCTCGTTCGCCTGTTTGTTTGTGCGCCGCAGCCCACAACCCCACGACCCACGACGTGTCCTAGGGCGCTAGCCCCTAACAACTCCAGCCTTGGAGGCAGCGACCGGCGAGGTGGACTAGCGGAGCATCGTCAGCCGGAAAGACCGCAGGACATGGTGCACGGCCGGGCCTCAACGGATGATCAAGATTGGAAACGGAAGCAGGAGCTACCGGCCTGCAGCCCGACACTATTTACGCAATGCTGGTGTGCGGCCCGACGCCATCTACACCACCCACGACAATGTTGGAGCCGTCGCCATCGACCTCCGACTCAATGACGAAGATTGCTTCATCGATAGGACGCCGACGCCTTCATCGACTTCTCACCCCGCAAGGACGCTAACTGCCTCAACCACACCGGTGGATCGCAATCAACCTCCGGCTCGGCGAGGAAGGGTACTTCGTCGAGACGCCGTCGACACCTTCATCGACTTCGTCCCTCTCGGTAAAATTGCCTCATTCGGTAACCGAAACCTTGGTTTCACGTGCACAAAATTGGGATTCATTGTTGAACTATGAGCTTTAGCAGCTAGGAAGAAAACCATCAACAATATATGAATACATGTGCAGCAATCACAATAAGAAGAGATTTCATCAAGGAGCTTCACGTGAGTGTAAAAATTCAGCCAGCAAGTAGTTGTAAAATTCAGCAAGGATCCTCACATCTTGTAAACTTCAGAAGTACAAATTGTAGTACCTCAAATAAACATTGTCTCTCTTTTTTGGCACTCTCCCTGGGAATTTCTGACGACTCCGCCTCACCAAAATGCAGCAGCAACTATCCCTTGGTTCATGCTCAGATCCTCCCAAAATCGCCACCATTAACTAGCCATTTCATAATGAGTACACGTAAATCTTTTTTGGCAGCCAAACACCAGGCGATGGTGTGAAATACCACGCAAGCCCGCCAATGTCAGACCACATAGCCCAGCCTGGCAGGTCGTGCACAGATACCCAGTGGTGATCGCCGGGCTTGGCATAGAGGACGTGCAACAATTCCCCATTATTTCTCACGGCGAAAACAAGAGTGATTGAGGAGGTTGAGTCGTCGATGCAGCGAAATAGTCGAACGGCTCGTTGGGGTCGGAGAAGTAGAGCTTCAAGGCGTCTAGTGCTTGGCTGGATTTCGGTTCAGAGCCATCGTACGCCCGCACCTTGGTGATGGGTGGGAACTCGGTGAGGATGCGGGTGAGGGGGTTGAGGAGGCGGACGACGTCGGTGGATTGCTTGTCGCGTAGGACAAGGAGGCCTTGGGTAACGGCAAAGATGTAATTACTAGAGAGGGCGTCGAGTTCGACATGGACGTGGACTCCGGACTCCGGAGACGTGGCGGAGGCGGCAGCCCGACTTATGTTGTCTATTGCGTATTAGCTTCCAACCAGGGGGCGGAAGCGGTTATCCACGCTGCAAACGGAGGTGGACTCGCGCCAGGTCCTGCACACGGCCCGCAAGCGGTTGTACTGCGCCGCCGGCCATGGAGAATCTATGGACCACAGACGGCCGGCGATGTCCCTGACAAGATCGGTCGTCAGGTTGGCCCAGTCCGTCCTGTCACAGGGTTACCATACCACGGTGAGCTGCCAGCCTAACGGGCAAAGAAAAACTACTGTACAGGGAGGAGGACTCCAGCCGGCCGGACTTACCATTCTTTCACTCGCGGTCGCTTCCTCGAACCAACATACTCGTTACCACTGCGAGTGCAAGCCGTCGGCAGAAGATCGGCAACTCCACAACGGCGGCGCTGCGCCCGCATCATCACGCCCTCGAGCCTCGGGAGACGATCACTGCCGCCGGTGCCCGGAGATGCACCGCCATGTCTCCGGCTCTGGTCTTGAAGATGAACATGAGCAGCAGGGGATCTAGGTCCAGGTCAATGGACGTGATTGGTAGTTTTTATTTCTGGAATCCTAACAAGACTTTTTTTTTTTTTTTGAAAGCAAAGCTTTATATATTTAACGGTGGACGGGCATATCGCCCGACACACGATCAGCCACAATGGGCGGTACAATAGTGTCCCACTCCACAGAGTTATTAGGAGGGCAACTACTACCAATCTTAGCTAGTTCATGAGCAACCGAATTCATAGCTCGTTTACATGAAATAACACTCCATTTGGAGAACCACATCTTAAGTTGGAATTTGGTATCCTCGATGACGGCTGCATAGGGCGAGGAATCAACATGATGGGCATGCATAGCATCTGCGAGCAACGTAGAGTCTGTCTCAAATGATGCTCTTACCACCCCCAGCTCGGCCGCCGTCGCTACCGCTGCCACCAGAGCGCTCACCTCCGCTCCAAAGGCGTCGGATACCTGCTCCTGTCGTCCTGCACGGGCCGTCAGAACAAAGCCTGAGCTATCTCGAGCCACTACTCTCCAGCCACAGAATGTGTTCCCCACGGTGAAGGCTCCGTCCAGGTTAAATTTGATCATCTCCTCATTCGGTGGTTGCCATCTCGCCGGGGGGGATGCGCGCGCTTTCGGCTGGTAGAGCTGTTCGTACTCAAGTGCATCACACCGTGTCCTCCTTACGATCTCTGTTGCCTGTAGGGTGAGATCTCCTTCCCTAACCCTATTTCGGTTGTTCCACCAGTGCCACCAAAAGCAGATAATGAGCACTCGTTTCCGTTCTTCTAGTCCCCATAGCGAGTCTAACATTGCATGCACGCTCTCGATTCCTCCTAGGCTTCTTCTTTCCGATTCTAGCCCCAACAGTCGCCAGCCCTCCTTCACTGCCTTGCATTTCATGAATAGGTGTCCTCCATCTTCATCCGCTCGGCCGCATAGGAAGCACTTTTCCGAATCTAGCTTCATGCCCCGCCTCGACAGATTGGTGCACAGGGCTAGGGACTCGTGGCGCAGGCGCCACACAAACATCTGCAGTTTTGGTGGACAGGGGAGCTTCCATATCCTCTTCCATGTTTGGTCCGAGCAGCCATTGGTTTGGCCTGGAGTCGTAGCACTCATACCAGCCTCTCCTGCACCGCCATGCTTGTTAAGCTCATGCAGCAGCTTATAAGCGTTCTTGACAGAGTGTTGGCCCTTGGGATCAAAGTGCCATGCAACAAAGTCCTCAACCCCCTCCCTTAGTGGGATTTGCAGGATATAGCGGGCATCCTCGGCAGTAAACATGTCAGCTATAAGTTGCTCATCCCAGCCACCTGTAGCCGGGTCCATCAGTTCATGCACATGAGTTAGCAGGTTGGCTCCTCTCGGTGTGATCACCTGCCGTGACCAAGGTCTTGGGATCCAGGGGTCCTCCCATATGTTGATTTTGGTTCCATCTCCCACCCGCCATATATATCCTTGCTTCACAACCTTCAGTCCTTGGAGTATACTACGCCAAGAATATGAAATCCCATCGTGCTCAGTGGCCTCCAACGCCGTGCAGTTGGGGAAGTAGCGGGCTTTGAGCACTCTTGCACACAGGCTCAAAGGGTTTTGCAAGATTCTCCAACCCTGTCTCGAGAGCATTGCTAGGTTGAACGTGTGCATATCCCGGAACCCGAGTCCTCCCATGGCTTTCGGTTGCGCAAGCTTCTCCCACCGCAGCCAATGCATAGTGTTCTGTTTGTCTTGCTGGCTCCACCAAAAGTTACCGAGGAGGGCATTCAGTTCCGCGCAGAAGGTTTTTGTCAAGTCGAAGCAAGACATAGCGTAGGTAGGGATAGCTTGCCCCACCGCTTTGACTAGGACCTCCTTGCTTTCTTTAGCTAGAAGCCGTTCCTGCCATCCGTTCACCCGTCCGCTCATATTGCGCTTAATGTAGTTGAAAGTTTTCTTCCTTGATCGTCCCACATGGACGGGGAGGCCAAGGTATTTCTCGTTCCACTCCTCGCTCTGAATCCTAACAAGACTTACGTCCGATATTCCGAAAGAAAAAACGTCTGATAATTCCCGATCGCTGAAGAAAACGTACGATGTTTGGGCGTTTGACGTTGACTGCGTATTTGGGCTTATTCACGTGGTCACTGGTCACGCACCATAGGCTCATTTATTACATGGGCCACAAAAGGTAATCAACTCGTACAATGCAAAAAAAAATGAGATCAAGCCGGGCTAGACTAGCCTGTTGGCATTTTTTTATATAAGAAAACTCTGTGAGTATCAAGCGTTCGAGCCGAGACTCGAACCTCGGTGGACTGGCGGCGAACCCCCGCGCCTTATCAACTGAGCTACGCTCCATTCTCAACTCAACTCGTACAATGTGAATAGGCTCAATCCATCAATCAGGTTAGCTCGCTCTCGCCTCGCCTATTCGGCTGCCTCCTCGTTCGCCTGTTTGTTTGTGCGCCGCAGCCCACAACCCCACGACCCACGACGTGTCCTAGGGCGCTAGCCCCTAACAACTCCAGCCTTGGAGGCAGCGGCCGGCGAGGTGGACTAGCGGAGCATCGTCAGCCGGAAAGACCGCAGGACATGGTGCACGGCCGGGCCTCAACGGATGATCAAGATTGGAAACGGAAGCAGGAGCTACCGGCCTGCAGCCCGACACTATTTACGCAATGCTGGTGTGCGGCCCGACGCCATCTACACCACCCACGACAATGTTGGAGCCGTCGCCATCGACCTCCGACTCAATGACGAAGATTGCTTCATCGATAGGACGCCGACGCCTTCATCGACTTCTCACCCCGCAAGGACGCTAACTGCCTCAACCACACCGGTGGATCGCAATCAACATCCGGCTCGGCGAGGAAGGGTACTTCGTCGAGACGCCGTCGACACCTTCATCGACTTCACATCCGCGCGAGGGCATTGACTACCTTGACACACCACCTTGTACCTACATGGACATACCGTCGACATCTTCATCAGCGAGGACGCTAAACACGTCGGTGCATCACACCTACACCGATATGGGGTCGCCAACTTCATCAACTCTTCATTAGGGTGAGGACGCCATCTACAACGTCACTATCAAACGCCTACATGATAAATTAATTACACATTTTTTAAAATAGCATATTTCACTTTTTTTTAGATAAACTGTTACATCTTTACAAAAACTCAGTTTTACAAGTTGACATTTCAGTTTCATATTGTTTTCAGTTTGTAGGTAAATAGGTTTATTTCATAATTTTCACTTTTCTGAAATAAATTTTGTTTCACATTTTCATATCGATGCATCAGATCATCATTACGTCGCGTGTGGTCGGAGAGTTGTACACATGGCCCCCTTCCTTGTCCCACGTCAATGTTCACTACTGCCAACCGCATAATAAACGTACAGGTTTACTATTTCACATCTAGATGTGAGATATTATCTCACATCTAACACTCTCATCCTTGATTTTTTTTTTAAAGTTTATCATGGATTTTAAGGATGAGTGAGTTGAATATGAGATATTATCTCACATCTAGATGTGATATAGACAGCATAAACGTAAGCCTACACCTGCACTGGATTGCATCTAGCGCCATTATTAACTCGTTGGAGGTCCATCGAGAGGCCAGCCAGCAAGCATCGCCAACAGAACCATGGCCGCTGCTCTAGGTGCATCTTCATGCCTCGTCGGGCCCGTCCCGTTCAAGAACGCGGTGAGCCGCGACGACCACCACCACCACATCGTCTCCCCGCCGGAAGAGTATGCGGACATCATCTCTGCCATGCCCACCACCACCATAGGCGCAGGCTACCTGATGCGGCAGTGCCAAGGCGCCTGGCTGCCCCACCAGAGGGTGCCGGGGCTCCTCACTTTCCAGCGGCGCTTCACGCCACGCCCCGGCGACGTGCTCCTGGCGAGCCCGCCCAAGTGCGGCACCACGTGGCTCAAGGCGCTGTCCTTCGCCACAATGGCGCGGGCCGCGTATCCGCCCAGCGACGACGGCCACCCGCTCCTCCGCCTCAACCCGCATGACTGCGTCCCTTTGGTCGACGACCTGTTCAGCGCCGGCCAGGAAGCAAAGCTGGATGCGCTGCCGTCGCCTAGGCTGATGAACACACACCTGCATCACTCCCTCCTGCCTCCCTCCATCGCCCAAAATCCCGGCTGCAAGATCGTTTACGTCTGCAGGTAGGTATCTACGCCCATTTTCTGCTAATTCTTTTTTTATTTTATTTTATCAGGGTTTTCCCGTCCGCTCATCAGAGAATATTTCTAGGTCCCAATATACCCAATGCCAGATCGCTGTCAAGAAACACAAGCCAGAAAACACAATATGCGTACCTGCCACACCTTCATAACTCCAAATACCCGGATTTGTTACAGTTCCTCCTGAAATACTCCAACTTCATCCGTACAGAAATATAAAAGCGTTTAGATCCTAAACACTCTTATATTTTTTCATATAGGGAGTAATTCTTATGCCTCTATCCCTCGGTCACGCCCTGAGCCTGAGCCTGAGCCGGGACATGTCTACGAGTTGAGATTGTGCAGGCATCATGTAGGAAATCAAAATTATACGGTAATATAACTCTCTGAACGTTCGGGGTTTAGTTTGTGTGAGATTAGGGAAACCTGGCAATTTTCTGACAAAAAAACAAAAAAGGACAAAGTTGTCATCCCCATCAACTAAAGTTGCCACTCCTATGAACTAAAGTTGTCATGTAACAACGTTCGGGACGAAATGCTCAAAATCCGAACGTTCGGGAGTTATTGAATTCCAACTAAAACATACTGCTCGCACCGTCGCCTTAGACAAAATAAGAAAATCTGATGAATCACCTGTAATTTTTATGAATCTCGTGTAGTATATGATTTCAGGTTACTCATTTGTGATGTGTGCAACAGGGAGCCCAAGGATATGCTGATTTCAGTATGGCATTTCGTCAAGAACTTCGCGACTGCAAACGGCAGCATGTACAGGTTCTCCGACTTGTTCGAGAATGCATGCGAGGGAAAGCACGTCAACGGCCCCATCTGGGACCACATCCTCGGCTATTGGCGGGCGAGCAAAGCCAGCCCGGAGAGGGTCCTCTTCCTGCGGTACGAGGAGATGCTGCGTAACCCGGTCGGCAAGGTCCGGGAGCTAGCGCGGTTCCTCGGGGTGCCGTTCTCGCTGTCCGAGGAGGCGGCAGGGCTACCGGCGAATATCGTGAAGCTGTGCAGCATCGAGACGCTGAGAGGCGTAGACAAGGCGGGAGCAAGCGGGATCTTTGTCAAGTTCCCGCACGCATCTTTCTTCAGGAAAGGGGTGGCTGGAGACTGGGTGAATCATATGACACCGGAGATGGCAAAACGCTTCGATGGCATCGTGGAGGAAAAACTTCATGGGTCAGGCTTGTCTTTCAAGTCTTGTATTAGTTGTATGGCATTTTGAGAATCAAGGGGGGGGGGGGTTCCCCACCTGAATATATTACTCAAACATGTTGTGATGAGTATTGTTTTAATTAATCTTGTACATATTTGCAAATGATGTATTTCACTACACATGGATATGCTGAATAAAGCAAAAAAAATGCAGGTTGCACTCGCGCCTTGAGAAAGCTACATTGGTAAGGTCTTCAAGTTAGAAGAGGAGTGAAAAGCCATATGTCTACTTGCCATCAACTATGCCCTGGATTTCACATATTGCATTGGATGAGCAAAAGTCGGGTTAGGTACATAATACGTGCTCTCCACGCCCATCCCGTTTTCTCTCAACTTATACTGGAGTACAATCATTTTGCTTAGTTGAGATGAAGTTTGTTGCAAGTCTACATATTTTTTGATTTTCCTACAAGAAGTTTGCATGTGAAGTTGGGGGGGTAAAAAGTGAGTGTTAATAGTCAATTCGACAAATTTTCTACTGCTTGGTGGTGCAGAATTTCCGTCCTTGCTTGTTCATATTTCAACAATTTGCTTATATATTAGTAATAGTTTTTCCTTTATCATGTGATGAACATTGACCATCCTGTAGTGAAGATAAGAGTCATATCTACCAGTCTGAAACACAAAGACAAACACAATATTGAAAATGGACCATATGTAACAATTTTTTTAAATGGAAGTGTCGTATCCCTCCAACGCCTTTGTCAGTTATTTAGTGATGAAGGAAGATTAGGTGATGGAATGGATAGCAACTAGCTCTTTGTTTCTTGGTGGTTTTGGTAGCAAATATTCCATGTTGTTCTTTGTCAACCTGTAGCAACAAGATGATGCAAAACTATTCTATAGCATGGCTACATGGTATTTGTGTAGTTATTATTGCTATATTGTCAAAATGGACGGGCGCAGCAACGCGCGCCAATAATGATCTAGTAATTCTTATGCCTCGATCCTGAGCCTGAGCCGGGACATGTCTACGAGTTGAGATATATTGTGCAAGCATCATGGAGGAAATCAAAACTAAAACATACTGCTCGCACCGTCGCCTTAGGCCCTGTTTGGTTCATATAAGTCCTAGGACTTTTTTTAGTCCCAACTTAGAAGTCCCAAGTCTCTAAAAAGTCCCTACTTGTTTGGTTCCTGTGATTTAACATGAACTAGAAGACCATATTACAACTATAAGTCCCTGTAAGTCCCTCCTTGAGAGTCTTATTTCATAAGTCCCAAATCCTCATTTTAAGTCCCTATAAGTCCCTCCTGTTTGGTTTAGATGTGACTTATAGGAACTTTTTTAAGTTCCTAAACCAATAAGTCCCTACAAACAAACACCCTCTTAGACAAAACAAGAAAATCTGATGAATCGCGTAGTCTGTTTTACTTCCGGACTACATATATATAGTACTATATGATTTCGGGTTACACATATGTGTTGTGTGCAACAGGGAGCCCAAGGATATGCTGATTTCAGTATGGCATTTCGTCAAGAACTTCGCGACTGCAAACGGCAGCATGTACAGGTTCTCCGACTTGTTCGAGAATGCATGCGAGGGAAAGCACGTCAACGGCCCCATCTGGGACCCAGGGCCGGCCCTGAGGGGGGGCAGGGGGGGCGGCCGCCCCGGGCCCCCGAGTAGGAAGGGGCCCCCGATGGATTGGTTTTCCGTATATACATACGTGTGTGATGGCCTAACGATTGATTCTCCCGAAGGAAACAAAAATTAACTGATTGAGAAATTATCGGCTTGTCGCTGGCCGTGCGATCTTTCCGTATTATACTTCGCCTCCCCAATTGGCAACAAATCAGCTCGTGATTTTCAGCTGCTGGGCGCCCTTAGTGGAAGAAGGTAATGCCTAATGCGGTTGCCAGATTTCTGTCAATCTTCTCCTCAACACATAGTTTCTCTTTCTATTTTATTGTAAGATCGTTCATTCGTTTCCGGAAGATTATCCTTGTATATATCTCTTTCTCACACTCCGATTTCTTGTATTGAATGGGATTAGAAAAGAGATACTTGGACTTCTGTTCGCGAGTCTCGCACGCAGCAGCAAAATGTTGCGATTTTCAATTTTCTAGCCATCCAGGTACTTTGTTCCATGCCTTTCATGGCACTTCTTTTTAATTAGTAGTGCTCTTAATTTCGTGTGTCGTATGTTATGTGCTGATTAGTAAGATTGCTATTCGTTTAACAAGATGCTATCAAGAAAGAATCCATCTGATAATGAGGCGAAACAGTTCATATGAGTTGATTGGCATTTTCAGAGCACATACAAGTATTCTACTGATTCCCCGCAAAAAAACAGTATTTCTAGTTTTCTACTCCAAGGAATTTTTAGGACTTATCTATAGTTCTTGTTGAAGAACAACTAGTGAAAACTTTAGGAAGACAAAATTTGAATAGGCATGAAAGTGTTACTAATTCACCTAATAGAAATATATATAAGTGTAGATTGACAAGATCGATCAACTAAAACTGTGAATGTTTACGGCCCAAGTTTTTTTAATAGTCAACAAGACAAAACACCATAAATTAATAGTGTACCGAATATTTATTTACAGTTGAAACAGAAAACAATGCATCTGTTTATGTGGCTTTAGGGCCCCTCCGTGTTGCCTTGCCCCGGGCCCCCAAAATCTCAGGACCGGCCCTGCTGGGACCACATCCTCGGCTATTGGCGGGCGAGCAAAGCCAGCCCGGAGAGGGTCCTTTTCCTGCGGTACGAGGAGATGCTGCGTAACCCGGTCGGCAAGGTCCGGGAGCTAGCGCGGTTCCTCGGGGTGCCGTTCTCGCTGTCCGAGGAGGCGGCAGGGCTACCGGCGGATATCGTGAAGCTGTGCAGCATCGAGACGCCGAGAGGCATAGACAAGGCGGGAGCAAGCGGGATCTTTGTCAAGTTCCCGCATGCATCTTTCTTCAGGAAAGGGGTGGCTGGAGACTGGGTGAATCATATGACACCGGAGATGGCAAAACGCTTCGATGGCATCGTGGAGGAAAAACTTCATGGGTCAGGCTTGTCTTTCAAGTCTTGTATTAGTTAGTTAATTTGACAGAATGTGGCGTGTTTTCAACCAACTTTTTGGAGCGCTTGTGTTCCTTCATAAATGTCCACTCTTGCTTTGTTGTTCATAATTTTATTTGGTCGGATGTGACGTGTTTTCAACCAACTTTTTGCGGCGCTTGTGTCCCTTAATAAATATCCACTCTTGCTTTGTTGTCCATAATTTTATTTGCTTCGAGATTGTTTCATTTTAACTCTATACACCACATACCAGTGGTGGAGCAAGCATTTGACATCAGGGTGGTCCGGCCTCCCACCCCCCAAATTTTTTTTACAAGAAATATGACATGTGGATAACAAAACAAGAGTGGACATATTTAGGACAGTATAACTGAACCAAATCCCTGCCGTCTCACGTCCTCAGCCATTTCAACCGTCGGATCTCGCGTCAGGATCATTTCTGGTCGTTAGATGCGCTTTCTGTTCCGGCCTAAACCGCTTCGTATTTTTTCGTGGCCCAGTTGTCCTAAAGGGCTGCTACTCTGGTAGAAAAATCCGAGACATGTGGTTACTCGGGCCTTTTCCTCGGCCCATTTGGTGACCTCTATGACGAGCCCGCCGGTCGCTCCCTCGTTCGATGCCTCCTCCTCTCCTCCTTTGGCGGCTCCTCCCCCGATCAAACACAGCCGCAGTTCTTCCCCCCAAATCCACCGCCCCCCTCCCGTCGCCGATGCCGACGATGCCACCCGAGGCGGCAGGAACCGCACCACGAGCCGCTCAGCTAGCTCCATTGCCGTCCGGCCCACAGGTAACAACCAATACACCCCACCCTCCTCTTCTTAGAACCCTAGCTTCCAAAACTTCAGCGGCTGAACGCTCCTTAATGATCCCGATTCCGCAGCGGCGAGGCGGCGAATCTGGGAGGGGGCGCAGAGGCGCACACGCGGTTCAAGCAGTACGGGTACCGGGCCAACTCGAGCCTGGTGCTCAACACCGACTTGCAGCTGCGGGACACGCATGAGCCCACATGCAATCCTGAGATGCTTTGGGGCCTTATCGACGAGAAGAGCTTCGGGGACCATGCCGTGCAGGCCAATCCCCGCGAGCTCGAGGACAGACTCACCAAGGCCCGCAAGGAGTCGGTAGCACCTACGCTATTTCTGCATATTCGTTTGATAACCAAATGGTTAATTCAACATTACCTTGATTTTGAGTGATAATCCAATGAGCTAGGTGCTTCTTATTTTCTAATTTGTTCGCACCTTAGTGACAGTGGAGTTGTTTAATTCTGTCAAATCTTGTTAGATTTGGTACTACAGGCTAGCAGATGGAGATGGGCGTGGATGCATCAGAGGAAACAACAGAAGGATTAGCCCTGACTTAATTCAGATATGATACTAAGATGTATCAAACCACATATGGTCTGATTGAATATTTTCTATAGAACTATTTCATCAATGTTTCATGAAGAAAGGTTGGTTTTATTGGTCTAAAATATGACAAATTTCAGTACTGCACATTGTGTGATTTTTTTTTGAGAATCAAGGGGG
>LR738710.1:31794271-31811287 GCA_902687465.1 Secale cereale
GTTCCCCACCTGAATATATTACTCAAACATGTTGTGATGAGTATTGTTTTAATTAATCTTGTACATATTTGCAAATGATGTATTTCACTACACATGGATATGCTGAATAAAGCAAAAAAAATGCAGGTTGCACTCGCGCCTTGAGAAAGCTACATTGGTAAGGTCTTCAAGTTAGAAGAGGAGTGAAAAGCCATATGTCTACTTGCCATCAACTATGCCCTGGATTTCACATATTGCATTGGATGAGCAAAAGTCGGGTTAGGTACATAATACGTGCTCTCCACGCCCATCCCGTTTTCTCTCAACTTATACTGGAGTACAATCATTTTGCTTAGTTGAGATGAAGTTTGTTGCAAGTCTACATATTTTTTGATTTTCCTACAAGAAGTTTGCATGTGAAGTTGGGGGGGTAAAAAGTGAGTGTTAATAGTCAATTCGACAAATTTTCTACTGCTTGGTGGTGCAGAATTTCCGTCCTTGCTTGTTCATATTTCAACAATTTGCTTATATATTAGTAATAGTTTTTCCTTTATCATGTGATGAACATTGACCATCCTGTAGTGAAGATAAGAGTCATATCTACCAGTCTGAAACACAAAGACAAACACAATATTGAAAATGGACCATATGTAACAATTTTTTTAAATGGAAGTGTCGTATCCCTCCAACGCCTTTGTCAGTTATTTAGTGATGAAGGAAGATTAGGTGATGGAATGGATAGCAACTAGCTCTTTGTTTCTTGGTGGTTTTGGTAGCAAATATTCCATGTTGTTCTTTGTCAACCTGTAGCAACAAGATGATGCAAAACTATTCTATAGCATGGCTACATGGTATTTGTGTAGTTATTATTGCTATATTGTCAAAATGGACGGGCGCAGCAACGCGCGCCAATAATGATCTAGTAATTCTTATGCCTCGATCCTGAGCCTGAGCCGGGACATGTCTACGAGTTGAGATATATTGTGCAAGCATCATGGAGGAAATCAAAACTAAAACATACTGCTCGCACCGTCGCCTTAGGCCCTGTTTGGTTCATATAAGTCCTAGGACTTTTTTTAGTCCCAACTTAGAAGTCCCAAGTCTCTAAAAAGTCCCTACTTGTTTGGTTCCTGTGATTTAACATGAACTAGAAGACCATATTACAACTATAAGTCCCTGTAAGTCCCTCCTTGAGAGTCTTATTTCATAAGTCCCAAATCCTCATTTTAAGTCCCTATAAGTCCCTCCTGTTTGGTTTAGATGTGACTTATAGGAACTTTTTTAAGTTCCTAAACCAATAAGTCCCTACAAACAAACACCCTCTTAGACAAAACAAGAAAATCTGATGAATCGCGTAGTCTGTTTTACTTCCGGACTACATATATATAGTACTATATGATTTCGGGTTACACATATGTGTTGTGTGCAACAGGGAGCCCAAGGATATGCTGATTTCAGTATGGCATTTCGTCAAGAACTTCGCGACTGCAAAGGGCAGCTTGTACATGTTCTCCGACTTGTTCGAGAATGCATGCGAGGGAAAGCACGTCAACGGCCCCATCTGGGACCACATCCTCGTGATGGGCCTCTAACCCCTCGTTGGTTACCCCAAGTGGAAGTTGTAAGATGCATTGTTGTGGAAGTTTTTCCCTTAGCAAAGATGCCAAGGATCGAATCCCCAGAGACTCCTAGGTTCAACAAGTAGGTGTCAACTGCTACGGCGCCAGATATTAGCAGTCAACGTGGACCTGCACACAGATACAAATAACTTTGCTCCCAACGAGTACAGAGAGGTTGTCAATCCCTCCGGCCTTGTAGTTCACAAAGGATTAAACGCAAGTGATAGTAGTGATAGATAATGTTTGCAATAGTAAGTAATAACGAAAAGTAAATAGCGGATGTGATCAATGATGGTAATATGGACCGGAGTCTCATGATGTTCACTAGTGATGTCTCTCTCCCAAAAGACGATAAAACAGCTATGTGAGGTAAACGAATTACAGCTGGGCAATTGACAGGACCACGAACGCAAACCAATGCTGACTACATTGCAAGAAAGGTTGAGGTTCAAAGCATGGGCGGTACGCCAAAGTAAGTAGACCGAAATCCATCAATATCTACTACTAATCATCCACCTTGAGATATCTATCCAGAACATCTCGCTGGTATTAAGTTACGAGCCCCACCCATAGTGTAAACTCAATGCAACAGACAACTGCATTAAAAGAACTTTGCGTAAAGTAAACAATCCTTGCACCCGCGGGCACAAGCACCGTTGTTTTCCCCCTTGTGGCAACAACACATCCCCTAGACTCATGTTTCTGTCACTCAAACTAGTCATCGAGGGGCATGAACCCACAATCGAGCATAACGTTCCGTCTTGGAGTCACTACCTATTACTTGGCCAAAGCAATAAATAACAACAGAGAACATGCAAGAATTACTTATGAACATAAATATAAAAGAGGTAGATCAAATATATTATCAAGATCAATCTGAACATAATCTCATAATCCATCGGATCCTAGCAAACTCATCATAGCAATAGCATAAGGATTACATATGTGCCTCGGTCATGTAGGGCAGCTCACGAGGACTAATTAGTGAAGCACAAGAACGGGAGGAAAACATCACATAGCTACTGGTCATGGACTCATGGTCCAAAGGAGACTACTCACAACTCATCCGGGAGGCGTCCATGGTGGTGGAGAGGCTCCCGATGATGATCCTCCCCTCCGGCAGGGTGCCGGGAAGAGTTCTCCTGGTGCTCCCGATCTTGGAAGCGGCGGCGGCGGCGGAACAGAGATGAGATCGCGAAAAAGAGTTCCCGTCCTGAGGGTTTCGAAGGACGCTTTAAATACATGCCAAAGGGGGGCACCAGACGGGGCTCGGGGGGCCCAGGCGCCCCCCGGCGCGGCCCAGGGGGGGCGCGCCGCCAGGGTGCCTGGAGCCCTGGTGCCCCCCCCCGGCTGTACTTCGGGCGCAAGGAAGTTTCCCGAACACTGATTTTTTATATAATTCTTCTGTATTTTTCCTGACAGTTCTCGTAATGTGAAAACCTGAAATACAAAAACAGCCGAAAACAGAAACTGGCACCGGGGTGCACTGGATTAGTAGGTTAGTCCAAATATGATCAAAAGTGTATGGAAGTGTATAAATATCATAGCAATATCACCCAAAAGTGGCATGGAGCAAGCAGAAATTATAGATACGTTTTGGACGTATCAACATCCCCAAGCTTAATTCCTGCTCGTCCTCGAGTAGGTAAATGATAACAAGAATAATTTCTGTGGTGACATGCTATTAACCATATAGGACTTTTTCATAGTCATATGACAAAAGCTTACTGAGACAATGATTCTATAGTAATTAAGTTGCCTCATGAGAAAATCACAAATGACTGAAAGTTTTACAATATGAAACTGAAACATCAAAAAGATTTGCAATGAACATGGTGTGCAAATATGATAAAGTGATATCTAGCTTGCCCCCTTTAGTGATGCAAAACATAAATGCAGGGGCACCTTCAAGGTTTAAGTGATGACTAGATACAATGATTTCAAAATAAACGATATCACAATCATGCAAAAGACAATGCTACTTTGGGACAATGCACATTACACTCAGAATGACAATCATGCTCTCGGTAGTTGGTGCTTGAAGAAAGAAGATGGAGACTCAAAAAGTAAAAGAATGGTTATGCTAGAGCTTTTTATTTTGAAAACATAGAAGCAATTTTGTCAACGGTAGTAGTACTTCATATGTGTCATGCATAAGACATCCTATAAGTTGCAAGCCTCATGCATCGAATACCAATAGTGCTCGCACCTTGTCCTAATTAGCTCGGATTTCCATGGGTTATCATTGCATTACATATGTTTCAACCAAGTGTCACAAAGGGGTACCTCTATGCCACCTGTACAAAGGTCCAAGGAGATAAATCGCATTTGATTTCTCGTTTTTGATAGATCTCAACTTGAGGACATCCATACCGGGATAACATAGAAAATAGATGATGGACTCCTTTTTAATGCATAAGCATATTCTCATAAGAGATTGAGGATTAATGTCCAAGCTAAAACTTCCACCATGATACATGGCTTTGGTTGGCGGCCCAATGTTCTTCTCTAACAATATGCATACTCATTCAACCCACGGCAAATCACCCTTACTTCAGACAAGACGAACATGCATAGCAACTCACATGATATTCAACAAAAGTGTGACAGTTGATGGCGTCCCCAGAAACATGGTTACCGCTCAGCAAGCAACTTATAAGAAATAAGATACATAGGCAACATATTCTTTACCACAATAGTTTTTAAGCTACTTTCCCATGAGCTATGTATTGCAAAGTTAGTTTGCTTAGTACAGGTGGAGGTTAGCAAAAGACTGGGAGCGACCAAGTAAGAGAGCAATGACGGTCATAATCATGGAGAGCGACAAAGCAATATTGAATCAGGCATGGAAGTTATATCCCTACTCAGAAATAAAAGATCATCAAGGCTTGACAGACTTTCTTTACAGTCTTAAATATGCGTGAGCATACGCCAAGTCAATCAAAATAAATTCTTAAAGGAAGATATTACTAAACCATACCACATCATAGGCAAACAAATCAAGTTGGTACTCCAATAACACATTGGGAATCCCTTGAGATTAACCATAAGAAAACCTGAACTACTAAGTGTTAGGGAACGTAGTATTTTAAAATTTTCCTACGATCACGCAAGATCTATCTACCTGATGCATAGCAACGAGAGGGAAGAGTGTGTCTACGTACCCTCGTAGACCGGAAGCAGAAGCGTCAAGTGACGCGGTTGATGTAGTCGAACTTCTTCGCGATTCAACCGATCAAGCACCGAACGTACGGCACCTCCGCGTTCAGCACACGTTCAGCTTGATGACGTCCCACGAGCTCTTGATCCAGTTGAGCTTCACGGGAGAGTTTCGTCAGCACGACGGCGTGGTGACGGATATGATGTATTTACCGGCGCAGGGCTTCGCCTAAGCACTGCAACGGTATGACCGAGGTGTGTTTCTGTGGAGGGGGGCACCGCACACGGCTGGAACAATTCAACTTGTGTGTCTTTGGGTGCCCCCCTGCCCCCGTATATAAAGGAGCAAGGGGGGAGGCCGGCCGGCCCCTCTATGGTGCGGCTAGGGTGCAATCCTACTAGGAATAGGATTGCAATCCTATTCCTAGTAGGAACTACCAAAGAAGGAAGAGAGGAAAAGGAAAAAGGAGGGAGAGGTGGCGCCCCCCAATCCTAGTCCAACTAGGATCCCTTAGGTGGGGCGCCGGCCAGCCCCTATGGGCTGCCTCTCTCTTTCCCTTAAGGCCCACTATGGACCATCCCCCTTCGTAGGGGGTTCCGGTAACCCCCTCCGGCAATCCAGTTAAATCCGAAACTTTTCCGGAACACTTCCGGTGTCCGAATATAGTCGTCCAATATATCAATCTTTATGTCTCGGACATTCCGAGACTCCTCATCATGTCCGTGATCTCATCCGGGACTCCGAACTACCTTCGGTACATCAAAACTCATAAACTCATAATACCGATCGTCATCAAACGTTAAGCGTGCGGACCCTACGGGTTCGAGAACTATGTAGACATGATCGAGACTCATCTCCGGTCAATAACCAATAGAGGAACCTGGATGTTCATATTGGCTCCTACATATTCTACAAAGATCTTTTATCGGTCAAACCGCATAACAACATACGTTGTTCCTTTTGTCATCGGTATGTTACTTGTCCGAGATTCGATCGTCGGTATCTCCATACCTAGTTCAATCTCGTTACCGGCAAGTCTCTTTACTCGTTCCGTAACACATCATCTCGTGACTAACTCATTAGTCTTTTGCTTGCAAGGCTTATTGTGATGTGTGTTATCGAGAGGGCCCAGAGATACCTCTCCGACACTCGGAGTGACAAATCCTAATCTTGATCTATGCCAACACCACGAATACTTTCGGAGACACCTGTAGAGCATCTTTATGATCACCCAGTTACGTTGTGACGTTTGATAGCACACAAGGTGTTCCTACGGTATTCGGGAGTTGCATAATCTCATAGTCATAGGAACATGTATAAGTCATGAAGAAAGCAATAGCAGTAAAACTAAACGATCATAGTGCTATGCTAACGGATGGGTCTTGTCCATCACATCATTCTCCTAATGATGTGATCCCGTTGATCAAATGACAACTCATGTCTATGGCTAGGAAACATAACCATCTTTGATCAATGAGCTAGTCTAGTAGAGGCATACTAGGGACACTCTGTTTTGTCTATGTATCCACACATGTACTAAGTTTCCGGTTAATACAATTCTAGCATGAATAAAAGACATTTATCATGATATAAGGAAATACAAATAACATCTTTATTATTGCCTCTAGGGCATATTTCCTTCAGTCTCCCACTTGCACTAGAGTCAATAATCTAGCTCACATCGCCATGTGATTTAATACCGATAGTTCACATCGTTATGTGAATAACACCCATAGTTCACATCGCCATGTGACCAACACCCAAAGGGTTTACTAGAGTCAATAATCTAGTTCACATCGCTATGTGATTAATACCCAAGAGTAATAAGGTGTGATCATGTTTTGCTTGTGAGAGAAGTTTAGTCGACGGGTCTGTTACATTCAGATCCGTATGTATTTCGCAAATTTTTATGTCTACAATGCTCTGCATAGAGCTACTCTAGCTAATTGCTCCCACTTTCAGTATGCATCCAGATTGATACTTAGAGTCATCTGGATTTAGTGTCAAAGCTTGCATCGGCGTAACCCTTTACGACGAACTCTTTATCACCTCCATAATCGAGAAACATTTCCTTAGTCATCCAGTTACTAAGGATAATTTTGACCGCTGTACAGTGATCTACTCCTGGATCACTATTGTACCCTCTTGACAAACTCATGTCAAGGTACACAACATGTTTGGTACACAGCATGGCATACTTTATAGAACCTATGGCTGAGGCATAGGGAATGACTTACATTCTCTCTATATTTTTCTGCCGTGGTCTGGCTTTGAGTCTTACTCAACTTCACACCTTACAAGTCAGGCAAGAACTCCTTCTTTGACTGATCCATTTTGAACTACTTCAAAATCTTATCAAGGTATGTACTCATCGAAAGTCTTATCAAGCGTCTTGATGTATCTCTATAGATCTTGTTGCCCAATATGTAAGCAGCTTCACCAAGGTCTTTCTTTGAAAAACTCCTCTCAAACACTCCTTTATGCTTTCCAGAAAATTCTACATCATTTCCGATCGACAATATGTCATTCACATATACTTATCAGAAAGGTTGTAGTGCTCCCACTCACTTCTTGTAAATACAGGCTTCACCGCAAGTCTGTATAAATCTATATGCTTTGATCAACTTATCAAAGCGTATATTCCAACTCCGAGATGCTTGCACCAGTCCATATATGGATCGCTGGAGCTTGCACATTTTGTTAGCACCTTTAGGATTGACAAAACCTTCTGGTTGCATCATATACAAGTCTTCTTTAATAAATTCATTAAAGAATGCAGTTTTGTCATCCATTTGCCAGATTTCATAAAATGCGGCAATTACTAACATGATTCGGACAGACTTAAGCATCGCTACGGGTGAGAAAGTCTCATCGTAGTCAACTCCTTGAACTTGTCGAAACCCTTTCGCAACAAGTCGAGCTTTGTAAACATTAACATTACCGTTCGCGTCGGTCTTCCTCTTGAATATCCATTTATTTTCGATGGCTTGCCGATCATTGGGCAAGTCAACCAAAGTCCATACTTTGTTCTAATATATGGATCCCATCTCAGATTTCATGGTCTCAAGCCATTTTGCGGAATCTGGGCTCATCATCGCTTCCTCATAGTTCGTAGGTTCATCATGGTCTAGTAACATGACTTCCAGAACTGGGTTGCCGTACCACTCTGGTGCGGAACGAACTCTGGTTGATCTACGAAGTTCAGCAGAAACTTGATCTGAAGTTTCATGATCATCATCATTAGCTTCCTCACTAATTGGTGTAGGTATCACTGGAACGATTTTCTGTGATGTACTACCTTCCAATTCGGGAGAAGGTACAATTACCTCATCAAGTTCTACTTTCCTCCCACTCACTTCTTTCGAGAGAAACTCCTTCTCTAGAAAGGATCCACTCTTAGCAACAAAGACCTTGCCTTAGGATCTGTGATAGAAGGTGTACCCAACAGTTTCTTTTTGGGTATCCTATGAAGATTTACTTCTCCGATTTGGGTTCGAGCTTATCATGTTGAAACTTTTTCACATAAGCATCGCAGTCCCAAACTTAAAGAAATGACAGCTTAGGTTTCTTGTCCAACCACAGTTCATACGGTGTCATCTCCACGGATTTAGATGGTGCCCTATTTAACGTGAATGTAGCTGTCTCTAATGCATAACCCCAAAAGCGATAGTGGTAGATCGGTAAGAGACATCATCGATCGCACCATATCTAATAAAGTACGGTTATGATGTTCAGACACACCATTACACTGTGGTGTTCCAGGTGGCGTGAGTAGTGAAACTATTTCACATTGTTTTTATTGAAGGCCAAACTCGCTAACTCAAATATTTTACCTCTACGATCATATCGTAGAAACTCTTATTTTCTTGTTACGATGATTCTCCACTTCACTCTGAAATTCTTTGAACTTTTCAAATGTTTCAGACTTGTGCTTCATTAAGTAGATATACCCATATCTGCTCAAATCATCAGTGAAGGTCAGAAAATAACGATACCTGCCGCGAGCTTCAACACTCATTGGTCTGCATACATCAGTATGTATGATTTCCAACAACTCTGTTGCTCGCTCCACGGTTCCGGAGAACGGAGTTTTAGTCATCTTGCCCATGAGGCATGGTTCGCAAGCACCAAGTGATTCATAATCAAGTGATTCCAAAAGTCCATCACTATGGAGTTTCTTCATGCGCTTTACACCAATATGACCTAAACGGCAGTGCCACAAATAAGTTGCACTATCATTATTAACCTTGCATCTTTTGGCTTCAATATTATGAATATGTGTATCACACAATCGAGATCCAACAAACCATTTTCATTGGGTGTATGACCATAGAAGGTTTTATTCATGTAAACAGAACAACAATTATTCTCTAACTTACATGAATAACCGTATTGCAATAAACATGATCAAATCATATTCATGCTCAATACAAACACCAAATAACACTTATTTAGGTTCAACACTAATCCCGAAAGTATAGGGAGTGTGCGATGATGATCATATCAATCTTGGAACTACTTCCAATACACATCGTCACTTCATCCTTTAACTAGTTTCTGTTCATTATGCAACTCCCATTTCGAGTTACTACTCTTTAGCAATTGAACCAATATCAAATACCGAGGGGTTGCTATGAACACTAGTAAAATAAACATCAATAATCCGTATATCAAATATACCTTTGTTCACTTTGCCATCCTTCTTATCCGCCAAATATCTAGGGCAGTTCCACTTCTAGTGACCATTTCCTTTGCAGTAGAAGCACTTAGTTTCAGGCTTGAGTTTAGCTTTGGGTTTCTTCACGGGAGTGACAACTTGCTTGTCATTCTTCTTGAAGTTCCCCTTCTATCTCTTTGCCCTTTACTTGAAACAAGTGGTCTGGTTAACCATCAACACTTGATGCTCTTTCTTGATTTCTACCTTCGCCGATTTCAGCATCGTGAAGAGCTCGGGAATTATTTTCGTCATCCCTTGCATATTATAGTTCATCACGAAGTTCTACTAACTTGGTGATAGTGTCCAGAGAACTTTGTCAATTACTATCTTGTCTGGAAGATTAACTCCCACTTGATTCAAGCAATTGTACTACCCAGACAATCTGAGCACATGCTCACTGGTTGAGCTATTCTCCTCCATCTTGTAGGCAAAGTACTGTCAGAGGTCTTATACCTCTCGACACGGGCATGAGTATGAAATACTAATTTCAACTCTTGGAACATCTCATATGCTCCGTGGCGTTTCAAAACGTTTTTGAAGTCCCGGTTATAAGCCGTAAAGCATGGTGCACTAAACTATCAAGTAGTCATCATATCGAGCTTTTGTCAAAACGTTCATAACGTCTACATCTGCTCCTGCAATAGGTCTGTCACCTAGCGGTGCATCAAGGACATAATTCTTCTGTGCAGCAATGAGGATAATCCTCAGATCACGGAACAATTCCGCATCATTGCTACTAACATCTTTCAACTTGGTTTTCTCTAGGAACATATAAAAAATAAACGTGGAGCAACATCGCGAGCTATTGATCTACAACATAGATATGCTAATACTACCAGGACTAAGTTCAAGATAAATTAAAGTTCAATTTAATCATATTAAGGAACTCCCACTTAGATAGACATCCCTCCGGTCATCTACATGATCACGTGATCCAAATTAACTAAACCATGTCCGATCATCACGTGAGATGGAGTAGTTTCAATGGTGAACATCTTATGTTGATCATATCTACTATATGATTCACGCTCGACCTTTTGGTCTCCAGTGTTCCGAGGCCATATCTGCATATGCTAGGCTCGTCAAGTTTAACCCGAGTATTCTGCGTGTGCAAAACTGGCTTACACCCGTTGTATTTGAACGTAGAGCTTATCACACCCGATCATCACGTGGTGTCTCGGCACGACGAACTTTCGCAACGGTGCATACTCAGGGAGAACACTTATACCTTGAAATTTAGTAAGGGATCATCTTATAATGCTACCGTCGTTCTAAGCAAAATAAGAAGCATAATAAGATAAACATCACATGCAATCAAAATATGTGACATGATATGGCCATCATCATCTTGTGCTTTTGATCTCCATCTCCAAAGCACCATCATGATCGCCTTCGTCACCGGCGCGACACCTTGATCTCCATCGCAGCATCGTTGTCGTCTCGCCAACTATTGCTTCTACGACTATCGCTACCGCTTAGTGATAAAGTAAAGCAATTACATGGCGATTGCATTTCATACAATAAAGCGACAGCCATATGGCTCCTGCCAGTTGCCGATAACATTACAAAATATGATCATCTCATACAAAACCGTATAACTCATCATGTCTTGACCATATCACATCACAACATGCCCTGCAAAAACAAGTTAGACGTCCTCTACTTTGTTGTTGCAAGTTTTACGTGGCTGCTACGGGCTTAGCAAGAACCGTTCTTACCTACGCATACAAAACCACAACGATGTTTCGTCAAGTATGTGCTGTTTTAACCTTCACAAGGACCGGGCGTAGCCACGCTTGATTCAGCTAAAGTGAGAGAGACAGACACCCGCCAGTCACCTTTAAGCAACGAGTGCTCGTAACGGTGAAACCAGTCTCGCGTAAGCGTACGCGTAATGTCGGTCCGGGCCGCTTCATCTCACAATACCGCCGAAGCAAAGTATGACATGCTGGTAAGCAGTATGACTAGTATCGCCCACAACTCATTGTGTTCTACTCGTGCATATCATCTACGCATAGACCTGGCTCTGATGCCACTGTTAGAGAACGTACTATTTTAAAATTTTCCTACGATCACGCAAGATCTATCTACCAGATGCATAGCAACGAGAGGGAAGAGTGTGTCTACGTACCCTCGTAGACCAGAAGCGGAAGCGTCAAGTGACGCGGTTGATGTAGTCGAACTTCTTCGCGATTCAACCGATCAAGCACCGAACGTACGGCACCTCCGCGTTCAGCACACGTTCAGCTTGATGACGTCCCACGAGCTCTTGATACAGTTGAGCTTCACGGGAGAGTTTCGTCAGCACGACGGCGTGGTGACGGATATGATGTATTTACCGGCGCAGGGCTTCGCCTAAGCACTGCAACGGTATGACCGAGGTGTGTTTCTGTGGAGGGGGGCACCGCACACGGCTGGAACAATTCAACTTGTGTGTCTTTGGGTGCCCCCCTGCCCCCGTATATAAAGGAGCAAGGGGGGAGGCCGGCCGGCCCCTCTATGGTGCGGCTAGGGTGCAATCCTACTAGGAATAGGATTGCAATCCTATTCCTAGTAGGAACTACCAAAGAAGGAAGAGAGGAAAAGGAAAAAGGAGGGAGAGGTGGCGCCCCCCAATCCTAGTCCAACTAGGATCCCTTAGGTGGGGCGTCGGCCAGCCCCTATGGGCTGCCTCTCTCTTTCCCTTAAGGCCCACTATGGACCATCCCCCTTCGTAGGGGGTTCCGGTAACCCCCTCCGGCAATCCAGTTAAATCCGAAACTTTTCCGGAACACTTCCGGTGTCCAAATATAGTCGTCCAATATATCAATCTTTATGTCTCGGACATTCCGAGACTCCTCGTCATGTCCGTGATCTCATCCGGGACCCCGAACTACCTTCGGTACATCAAAACTCATAAACTCATAATACCGATCGTCATCAAACGTTAAGCGTGCGGACCCTACGGGTTCGAGAACTATGTAGACATGATCGAGACTCATCTCCGGTCAATAACCAATAGCGGAACCTGGATGTTCATATTGGCTCCTACGTATTCTACGAAGATCTTTTATCGGTCAAACCGCATAACAACATACGTTGTTCCTTTTGTCATCGGTATGTTACTTGTCCGAGATTCGATCGTCGGTATCTCCATACCTAGTTCAATCTCGTTACCGGCAAGTCTCTTTACTCGTTCCGTAACACATCATCTCGTGACTAACTCATTAGTCTTTTGCTTGCAAGGCTTATTGTGATGTGTGTTACCGAGAGGGCCCAGAGATACCTCTCCGACACTCGGAGTGACAAATCATAATCTTGATCTATGCCAACACCACGAATACTTTCGGAGACACCTGTAGAGTATCTTTATGATCACCCAGTTACGTTGTGACGTTTGATAGCACACAAGGTGTTCCTACGGTATTCGGGAGTTGCATAATCTCATAGTCATAGGAACATGTATAAGTCATGAAGAAAGCAATAGCAGTAAAACTAAACGATCATAGTGCTATGCTAACGGATGGGTCTTGTCCATCACATCATTCTCCTAATGATGTGATCCCGTTGATCAAATGACAACTCATGTCTATGGCTAGGAAACATAACCATCTTTGATCAATGAGCTAGTCTAGTAGAGGCATACTAGGGACACTCTGTTTTGCCTATGTATCCACACATGTACTAAGTTTCCGGTTAATACAATTCTAGCATGAATAAAAGACATTTATCATGATACAAGGAAATACAAATAACATCTTTATTATTGCCTCTAGGGCATATTTCCTTCACTAAGCACCATTATGCAAGTGGCATCTTTATCATAGACATATTAACCAATGCAACGGAAGCAAACTCTCTTAATAAGGTGAGCATGATAATTAAAGAGAGTTCAAGCAACCAACTAAACAAAAGCTCTTTGAAAAGATAAGCATGAATACTAAGAGCAGAGCATGATAGTAGCTATTAAAAGACAAAGAACACACACAGCAAAGATAGACATGAAAATTCTATGTTATGTTCTAGGTAGAAGTGGAGCGTGTTTCTCTCCCACATAAAGAATGCTGAGTTCCGACTCGTTATGAAAAAACTAAAAAGAAAACTAAAAGCAAGACGCTCCAAGCATAGCACATAACACATGAAGTGATAAAAATATAGCGGAACGAAAGACGAACTGATAATGTTCATGGAGAAGGGGATGCACGGGGGCATCCCCAAGCTTAGACGCTTGAGTCTCCTTGAATATTTCTTGGGGGTGCACGGGGGCTTCCCCAAGCTTGAGCGCTTGACACTCCTGAATCTTTTTATCATCTTCCCTCGCACACTTGAAAACTCCCTTCATACATAACTCATCATAATCTGATTAGGGAGGTTAGTACCCTTAATAAAATAATTGCACCTTGCTGGAAATAAAGATATTCTTGAAGTTATACTGTTTCTCAAGATTGCCAAAAGGTTTTTGCAAAGAAAAAGCAAGCTCTTGGTTTGCAAAATGAAGGAAAGGCAAAACAGGACAGAATCTGTGAAAAACAGAACAGCAGGTAGTAATTGATTTTTTCGGGATACTTCTGCAACTCAGAACAGACGCACGAAAGACAATTATATAGAGAACGCTGTCGAAAAAATTCAGACCAAAAAGATGATCTGGTGATTTTATAGGAATTTTTCTATCCAAGGACAGAATCTGTTTCCTGGACAGCACCTCACAACTTTTGAACTTTCTAGCAATCAGAGGCTATACTTTGCACAAATATGAAAAGCAAAGATACAATGATGATGCTACTGTAGTAAACAACATCAAGACACAACAAAAGCAAAATATAAAATTTTTATTCATGTGGGCTGCCTCCCAAAAGCGCTTTCTTTTATGCCTTTAAGCTAGGCATAATGCATAGAGGAATCAATAACCATCATAATAATCAGAGTTATAAATTGATTCAAATGGTTCCTCAACAAGTTCATTCTTGTTCCTTCTAGGAAAGGGGTACACACCTTTTGCCTTCCCGCGTAAGTGGATTTGTCCCTTACCTGTATCGATGAAGCCTTTTACCGCTCGGAGGAAGTCCCTTCCAAGCACTATATTTCCTTGGTTTGGCTCCATGATGAAGAAATCAACCATTGCAATCCCTTTAAGGAATTTAACTGGCACATCTTTTATTCTTCCCTGGATTTCAGAAATATCTCCATTAGTATGTTCATGATAAGATGGTAATCTATCCATGTTAAATTTTAAAGAATCATGAACAATTTTTGGCATAGTAGAAAACATAGATCCAATATCACAATAAGCAAGGAAGTCTTGATTAGAGATGCTAATCCTAACAAGAGGCTCCCAGTCATTATCTATTTCCAAAATATCTCTCTTATTGGATTTGGGTTTCTCTACCTTCATTAAGTCTAGAGCATCCATTCTCTTTTCAATAGTAGCAAGTCTATCTATGACAGTATCAAAATTATGATCATAAACAAAGTAACTAGATAGACCATGTATAATTTCAAGAGCTCTAGCTTCATCACACTCTAGGAAATCTCCCTCGGCTATAATATCAAGAGAGTGTTTACACCATTTAAAAAGACCATGGTAAAAATTTCTAAGCACAATTTTTATAGGTATCCAAGGCATAATTCTCCTATGTGCATCAGAAATTCTGTCCCATGCCTTCCTCATATTTTCTCCATCCCTTTGATGGAAATCTAGAACTTCTGATTCCCTCAAAGCACCATATCCTAACATGTTTGGCTAAATAGATAGGACTACTAACAGAAAGGTAAATAATTTTTTTGTGATTTTTGATAAAGGATACTAAAGCAAAAACTGAAAGGTAAACTAACAAGACTAAAAAGCAAAGGTAAAAGATAGCATGCAACTCCCCTATCCTGAAGAGTGGAGTCCCCGGCAACGGCGCCAGAAAAACTCCTTGATGGGCCTCTAACCCCTCGTTGGTTACCCTAAGTGGAAGGTGTAAGATGCAGTGTTGTGGAAGTTTTTCCCTTAGGCCCCTCCCAATGCTCCACCTTGTACAGGTGCTAAGCCTTCCATGTAGGCAAAAAATCTGATGTGGCAAGCTATTTAAGAGGAGAGAGGTGAGTGTGGTGACCCCAGGAAGAAACAATGCTAAGCGCGTGAACCTAGGCAAAATATTTAAAGAAAGGAATCCCACCAATACATGAAGAGCTTTAGTTCCTAAATCATTAAATGAAGCAAGCTTAGCAACCATAAGCTTAGCACATATGCATTGGGGAGTATAGTTGCTAAGCTATTTAATGTGCTTAGCACCTCATCTAAGCACCCATGCATTGGCAGCAGCCTTAGCAAAGATGCCAAGGATCGAATCCCCAGAGACTCCTAGGTTCAACAAGTAGGTGTCAACTGCTACGGCGCCAGATATTAGCAGTCAACGTGGACCTGCACACAGATACAAATAACTTTGCTCCCAACGAGTACAGAGAGGTTGTCAATCCCTCCGGCCTTGTAGTTCCCAAAGGATTAAACGCAAGTGATAGTAGTGATAGATAATGTTTGCAATAGTAAGTAATAAAGAAAAGTAAATAGCGGATGTGATCAATGATGGTAATATGGACCGGAGTCTCATGATGTTCACTAGTGATGTCTCTCTCCCAAAAGACGATAAAACAGCTATGTGAGGTAAACGAATTACAGCTGGGCAATTGACAGGACCACGAACGCAAACCAATGCTGACTACATTGTAAGAAAGGTTGAGGTTCAAAGCATGGGCGGTACGCCAAAGTAAGTAGACCGAAATCCATCAATATCTACTACTAATCATCCACCTTGAGATATCTATCCAGAACATCTCGCTGGTATTAAGTTGCGAGCCCCACCCATAGTGTAAACTCAATGCAACAAACAACTGCATTAAAAGAACTTTGCGTAAAGTAAACAATCCTTGCACCCCACGGGCACAAGCACCATTGTTTTCCCCCTTGTGGCAACAGCACATCCCCTAGACTCATGTTTCTGTCACTCAAACTAGTCATCGAGGGGCATGAACCCACAATCGAGCATAACGTTCCCTCTTGGAGTCACTACCTATTACTTGGCCAAAGCAATAAATAACAACGGAGAACATGCAAGAATTACTTATGAACATAAATATAAAAGAGGTAGATCAAATATATTACTCAACATCAATCTGAACATAATCTCATAATCCATCGGATCCCAGCAAACTCATCATAGCAATAGCATAAGGATTACATATGTGCCTCGATCATGTAGGGCAGCTCACGAGGACTAATTAGTGAAGCACAAGAACGGGAGGAGAACATCACATAGCTACTGGTCATGGACTCATGGTCCAAGGGAGACTACTCACAACTCATCCGGGAGGCGTCCATGGTGGTGGAGAGGCTCCCGATGATGATCCTCCCCTCCGGCAGGGTGCCGGGAAGAGTTCTCCTGGTGCTCCCGATCTTGGAAGCGACGGCGGCGGCGGAACAGAGATGAGATCGCAAAAAAGAGTTCCCGTCCCGAGGGTTTCGAAGGACGCTTTAAATATATGCCAAATGGGGGCACCAGACGGGGCTCGGGGGGCCCAAG
>LR738710.1:31811299-31838210 GCA_902687465.1 Secale cereale
CCCCCCCGGGCTGTACTTCGGGCGCAAGGAAGTTTCCGGAACGCTGATTTTTTATATAATTTTTCTGGATTTTTCCTGACAGTTCTCGTAATGTGAAAACATGAAATACAAAAACAGCCAAAAACAGAAACTGGCACCGGGGTGCACTGGATTAGTAGGTTAGTCCAAATATGATCAAAAGTGTATGGAAGTGTATAAATATCATAGCAATATCACCCAAAAGTGGCATGGAGCAAGCAGAAATTATAGATACGTTTTGGACGTATTTCCTCGGCTACTGGCGGGCGAGCAAAACCAACCCAGAGAGGGTCCTCTTCCTGCGGTACGAGGAGATGCTGCGTGACCCGGTCGGCAAGGTCCGGGAGCTAGCGCGGTTCCTCCGGGTGCCGTTCTCGCTGTCCGAGGAGGCGGCAGGGCTACCGGCGGATATCGTGAAGCTGCGCAGCATCGAGACGCTGAGAGGCGTAGATAAGGCGGGAGCAAGCGGGATCTTTATCAAGTTCCCGCACGCATCTTTCTTCAGGAAATGGGTGGCTGGAGACTGGGTGAATCATATGACGCCGGAGATGGCAAAACGCTTCGATGCCATCGTGGAGAAAAAACTTTGGCTTGTCTTTCAAGTCTTGTAGTACTATTAGTTAGTTAATTTGACCAACTTTTTGGTACCCTTGTGTTCCTTAATAAATGTCCACTCTTGCTTTGTTGCCCATAATTTTATTTGGTTGGATGTGGCGTGTTTTCAACCAACTTTTGGGGCACTTGTGTTCCTTAATGTTAGAGTGAAACGAGGCAAATGAATCAACTCCGTTTTATTCCATTGACGATCGCAGTATATATACAAGGGAACGGACGCGAACGAAGAGATGTGTCCGTTCGCAGGGGCGTGAGAGTGGGTCGCGACTGTTGCTGAAACAACCGCACGAGATATTACATAGGGAGGATTATCCCTTTAATTAAGAGAATTAATTAAATCCTAACACTCCCCCTAATCCTTCCTTGTGCTTGAGATCGACCATCCTTGGAATAATCTCCTCCAAAAACCCTATGGGAAAAATATGAGGAGTATAGTGTATGATATGTTGCCAAAACTCCTTCAAAAACCCAGTGGGAAAAATAAGGAGAAAATGCCGCAACATATAATGGTTACTGTCTCTTTCAACTCAATACGAGAAAACTCATAGAGTTTAGAGCACAATAAATATGTCATATATACTTTCCCAAAAACCCCGGTGGGGAAACAGAAAGTATGACATATGATCTCGTGTTGATATTACCTCATTAAAAACCTTTATGAGAACCTGTAAAGTAAACTCATGAAGGGAAAAAGAGTATAATATGATGCATTGAACAGGAATAATTCAGGAAGATACTCCCCCTGATTCTTGCAAGTTCCAAAGTCGTCACATACCAATACATAGAAGTTGGTAGAGACCCGCTGAACAAATCAGTCGCATGATTTGACTTGCAAGATATGCAATATAGTGATATTGCTTATTATGTAACCTGTTTGCATCCGGACAACACAAGAAACATTATTGTTGAGATAATGGTTGGTGAATGTAGCCATGAGGTCTGATTTAAAGACTCTTTATGAGAGGGCTACCACACCTAGTAGTAAACTAAACTTGTCTACGATCTGATATAGTGGGGATCTGATCGGTGTATCCAATGATATCAGTGTTCACATTTCTGTGAAACTGAAAAACCAGGACATGATATTTGATGCCTTGGAGATATCAAAAGATATTCTTGAGTACCAACCAATTGGGTTTGGTGGATCCAATGGCATTCTGGAACTTTAAGTCCCAATATCTCATTTCCATCATCTCTTGGTCTATATAGATCTTTCTCTACGTCTAGAGAATGAAATACCATGAGAGTTATGGATGGATAAGATTTGTCCACAATGAACTTCTCCAATATATCATGGATATAGACAACATAGTATACCATAATGCATGAATGAAGGTGCTCAAGTTGTACTAACGAGCGATGTTTTGGTTTACCCAAGTCCTTCATTTAAACTTCGTCATTAGATGATTACATGTGTCGTCATTGCAGACATACAAACATGGATAATCATCTTTGCAGGAGCAATCCTTTTGTATAAGGAACTCACTACGTCGGTTGTACCATATGTACCGACAACAATAAGTCTTATGGTGACTTATTGATTTTACACAATGTATTTTGCGCATTACATTTCGATTCAGAAGTGGGATTCCATCGGGAATCAACCATATATGTCTGAATCTAGTGATCCACATGGATATGTGATCACTACATCTATCAACTGCAGAGATAAATGATTTTGTACTGCCAATGATATAAGTAATCGGAAAGAGATTCCACCTCTGGAGAATAGTTGGGTATCTGCGTGAACCCTTGTGCTACAATACTTGCTCTTTGTTTCACCACCTCGTTGTTCTCAATTCTGTTTCTAGAAGAAAACTGGTGTAGGTATTGCTTATGAATACCTTCTCATTATTGAGCAAGATCATTCCTACCTAGATTATACCCTTTGCTTGAGTTCAGTCCGAGTGTAGTTTCACACTTTGCCATGGCCATGGTCTTTAGATCTGAATCATTTGAAAGGTTTTTGCAATCTAGTTGAGAAATGTATGTCGACAATTGTAGACTTCCGGTTATAGGATTCTCCAGAATCTATATATCAATATATAGTTGATGGAAATATCGTTACCCATGGTGACTGCTCGCGATTTCCCAATGCGATTGAGTCAGGTATTCCGATGTCCCGGTCATTGTGTGCACTATGACCTGGGTTGGTGGAGGTTTCCCGTCCACTGGGTGTATACTACCCATTAGGTGTCTGTCAACGTAAAGTTGACATGCATTTACTGATTCAGAGCCCTTGATATCCTTGCTTGCAAGAAGCTGAATCCTGATGTACTATTGTCGTACTTCTCCCCCTGTTGCTTTGAACGGGGAGTTGAGTGGTTTTAGTTGGTACCTCCACTCTTTTCGACATATTTTTGCAGGATTGTAGGATTGCGTGACACCTTTATAGTCAGTAAATGAATTTGGCAGGTTATTTGCAATGTGTTGCAAATCTTCTGAACGCATGGTTCGGATCTTTGAGTACGTGGATTTGAGGTATAAATGTGTTGAACATTCCACTAATTTCCTGGCATTCTTTATGGTACTTGAAATCTCCCCCTAATGCCTGGAAATGTTCCTCGTTGAATCAGCATACTGGCCTTGAATAACTCCCCATGTGAGGGGCTTGAGGTATTGACGGTAATACAGTTATTCCTCACATAGATCCCAACTATATGTTGAGGGGCCAATGATGTATGTCGGGTGGTGATACCGGTATGCAACCAAAGTACTGCAGATGGGAAATACTTGGTAGATTTCCACGTATCAAAGATAGAGGGGAATAATATATGCAGTTTGTTCATGAGTGTGTAAGACTACATGACTCCAACGTAAAGTTGGTAAGTTGCAATTCAAAGTAAAGATCATGCAATGAGCTCAATTATTTGGATGGGATTCTACCAAACCATTTTGAGTCTAGACATTAAGACAAATTGCTAAACTTCAATCCGAGAGCCATAGAGGAAGCACTCAAAGAGAATTCTGCAATGATGTCCGTCCGATTTGCTTGAAATCGATGTCAGGATAAAGCCAATGGTTTCGTGTGAATAAATCACACACTTAAGACCATCATGTAGATATGTCTTTTAGAACCATGGAGAACCTGAATAGTCTAGTCAATGGATGGGAAGAGCCACTTACCTCAACTTGATGCATTCAAGGAGTCTGAGTGGTTCAGCATAGACTTTAAGGTGTGCGGGCCTTAAAATTAGCTTCCCTGTGTCACTTGTAGTGCACATAAAATCAAAATGTTGTTAGAATTTAGCATCATAATAATCATAAACCATTGGAATTGCTGATAGTTTCGGTTTCAACCCAATGTCAATGATGACCAAAAACTGGAATGCCAAATTTGTCATGCAAAAGACACTTTGGAAAACTATCTCGTACGCAACATGTGCTACGGGTTTTGTAGTATGTGTAGTACAATCATGATGATACAAAGAGAATGTGCTTGCCATATCTATTGCATGTGGTAAAGAGAAGATATTCCTCTTTGTTGTCATCATAAGTTTGACAATGGAAACTATTTTGACGGATACCTCTATAGTTTAGTAGGGTACGAGTTAAACCCGGAAGCAATAAAGCATCCTGACGTTACTCGAGTACCCACATGGACAGTAAATATGACTCGAGTTGAGCCAAGAAATAGCTCATCGCGGCTAGCGATTTTAAAATATCTCCTTTCTCTTAACGAGAGTGGAAACATTTCACTTCCCTGAGTATAGAGTTCGTGGTGCATATGTACACATGGCACAAATCATCTTTCATCAGATTGACCCCCGTAGAAATCTATATATAAACATGAACATTCTCAAGAAAATCACTGTCAGATATATAGAATACATACAAATGTATTTGTAGCAAAGTGCTGATACAGTATATTGTGATATACAATATCTGATGACAACAGTAATAATGTTCATATTAGAACATCAGAAATGGACATAAACACATTGATCACTAAGGAGATTGAGGGACTAAATGTAGTCTCCAAACATGTCGGTTGATGCATATTCAACCACCATGCTCTCCATGCTCATAGGGTCTTGTGACAGCTTGATGGTGTCAGATTGAGAGTTTGAAGTGAGTTTCAAACCATTACCCTTGAGGTCCTTTGCATCCCGATGGTGTGGCCTGGATTGCACACGCTATCCCATGGGATGCAAGACTGATCTTGATGTCCATAATCCACTTAAATAAGTTGTGGCCATTGAGGGCAATAGCCTCAAATTGTTATCCATTGATTACTTATAGGAGCAAGCCAGAGATAATTAATTTATGAAAAGTAAATTAAAAATCATCATGGTTTTGTAATAAGAATGCAAAATTTTGACTCAAGTGTATAACTTGAAAATGCTCAACCTCAATCGTGGAAACATAACACATTGAAGATCATCCAGATCTCACAGTAATAGAGATAGTTTGCTCATGGGCATTAGAACCAACTCATTACCTTGTGTTTTCCAAATGTAATGAGGGAGATGTTATTGTCAAAACTTTACAAGTTTATTGCGCAGGAGAAATCAATCTCGACCGCTGTGACATGTTCATGAAGAATGGCAATGTGGTAAACACATAGAACATATCATCTCCGGTGAAAAACCGGTAATTTATTTATATTACAGGTTGCAAAATTTATAGATTTCATGAAAGGTGGCTCGAAATCATTAGTGTGGCTCTCAAATTGCTGAGAATGACACCATGAATTTTGCATATGTATTTGCAAGAAATTTAAAATCTCGATTGCAAATAGATGTATTAATCTCGACATGTGGTTAACATGGAAATAAATACATCGTAGAAATATTCCGGAATACATTGTACTCAACGGAAATCAGTACTAAAATAGATGTACTGAGTTAACAGGTCTAAAACAGACTAAATCTGCTAGAACTACTGTTTTCACATGTGGCCGATAAACCAAACTAGTACTACCAGTACTAGTGAGCATTGTTTCTATCGCTTGCACATGTCCTGCTAGAGCCTGATTGCCCCCTTGCGACACACCTACTCACGCACATGCCACTTATTGCTTCCCAGCCTGGTGAATGGATAAGGAGACGACCGGCCGACCAGGCAATCACCAATCGCTCAATCTAATCCTCACGACCCATACAGGCGGAGAGCACACGGGCACAGCCGGCCAGCAGGCCGCATCACCGGCGGCGAGAAGAACTCCCGCCATGCTCATCCTCGGAGGGAGAGTCGGCGGGGCTGTGGGTGCCGTTTGCAAGTCCAAGAAGGCCAAGCGCAGCAGGGCTCCATGTGCCGGAGTGCCGGAGTGACCGCTCGACGGTGAGCTTGCCAGCGGGACGCCGAGAGCCATGAGCCGACGGCGAGCGCCCGTGCGAGGCGAGGGCGGAGGAGTGGCCGGCGTCGGGGTCGGCAGGCGCGGCGCGACAGCGTCGACATCGACAACCGCGTGTGGTTGAAGGAGCCGTTCGCGCCAGAGAAAAAGTTGAAGACGGTGGCACCGGCCGGTGCGGACACGAAGGCGAGCGCGTCGCCCTCGCGAACCTGCATCCGGGGAGCTTGTCTCTAACGGGGGTAGCAGAGGCGCGGTGTCGGCGGCCGAAGGCGCACGACACGGACACGTGCCCCAACCGTGGTACTGGCAGCATCCCGGCGGCCGCGAGGCCTCGAGTGCCTGGTCGACGTCCTCAAGCGTTGGCGCCGCAGGACCATTCAGGGGCCAGGCAGGAACCGCCGATTCCATAGGATGCACAGCCGGCCCAAGTGCCTGCACAGGCAGCGGCGTGATAGACTGCTGCGCGGCCGGCAAAAGGCCTGCACCAGCGTCGCCGTCGCAGTGTTCTGGTGGTGATGAGAGGTGTGATACCCTCCTTCACCGTGGCGGCGCCGGCGGTAGCCTCCATCACCGTAGCGACGTCCGTTGAAACAACGACGGGCGTTTGCACGGTTGAGGCGGCGCTGGTTCCCACCTCCACGCCGGAAACGGCGAAGGTCTCGCACTTGACGCCGGAAGCGGCGGTGGCGCCCGATGGAACGGCGGCGGCAACCTTAGTCACGAAGGAGTAGCAAGAAGAGAGAAAGAAGCGCAGGCATTGTATTTCTCACCTTTTGCCTGTTCTTTCTCATCTACTTCTCGCTCAGATGTGAGCGTGCTGGATGAGTGCGCGGGGCAGGCGCCACGGGCGGGGCACGGCCACAGCCTGGAGCGGGCGTGGGCGGGCGGAGCCGGCCACGCCACGTGGGGCGCGGCGCATGGCCTTGCTCGGCCGCGGAGGCGGGACGCGGCGCAGAGGCCGGTGAGCGGCCCAGAGGCCGGGCGGCCGGACGAGGCGGGGCAGGCACCGCCGGGCGCGGGGCGCAGCGCGGCGCAGGTGAGCGCTCTGTGTGGGATGAGTCCGGCGGCGCGGACGGGCGCGGCCAGACGGCGATGGCGCGGCATGGCCGGGCGGAGCCGGCCACGGCCTGGCTCGGGCGGGCGCGGCTACGGCCTTGCGCGGGCACGCGTGCGGGGAGGCGGGGCCACCGCCGGCGACGAGGGCGCGAGGCGCGGCCGTTTTGAGGCCCGGTGCTCTCGGTTACGAGCGTGCTGATAACGTGTTAGAGTGAAACGAGGCAAATGAATCAACTCCCTTTTATTCCATTGACGATCGCAGTATATATACAAGGGAACGGACGCGAACGAAGAGATGTGTCCATTCGCAGGGGCGTGAGAGTGGGTCGCGACTGTTGCTGAAACAACCGCACGAGATATTACATAGGGAGGATTATTCCTTTAATTAAGAGAATTAATTAAATCATAACACTTAATAAATATCCACTCTTGCTTTCTTGTCCATAATTTTATTTGGTTCGAGATTGTTTCATTTTAACTCTATACATCACGTACGCGCACATATATTTACCTCAATGAACGCATGCACGCACACCTTACCCCTATTAACACCTTTGAGAAACTGGGTCGGCACAACGTCTTAAGATTGAGAAAGTTCTTACGGGCGCCTTCGTAGTCAACCAGGGCATCTTCTATCACTGAATGAACATCGTCAAAAAACTTAAATAAATCAAGTGCCAAGTATGAGACTTAAACCCTCGGGAGGCGCTGGACCAGTGGAGGCTAGGAGGTTATCCCTGATGTGCATCCCCGACGGCTCTCTCTCTCTCTCTCTCTCTCTCTCCATCTGGGACCACATCCTCGGCTACTGGCGGGCGAGCAAAACCAACCCAGAGAGGGTCCTCTTCCTGCGGTACGAGGAGATGCTGCGTGATCCGGTCGGCAAGGTCCGGGAGCTAGCCACTAATAGAGAACGGGCCTTTGTCCCGGTTGGTAAGGGCCTTTTGTCCCGGTTCCTGAATCGGGACTAAAGTGTCGGTACTAATGCCCTAGCCCTTTAGTCCCGGTTCAAACTAGAACCGGGACAGATGATGCCACATATATACACGCTCCTGTAAGATAATGTAGTAATCTAGGTCACACTTCAATAAACAACTCTCTGTTTTAGAATCTCGGTTAAATTTCTATAAGTGATCAAGAATACTCATGGGGCGAATCATGGCATGGAAATTAGTGCATTGCTTGGTGAAAAACTGTAGAGATATACATAGATAGATAGGCAGCAAATAAAACGATCACACAAGATTGTACCTAGTGTATCGCCTGCATATATGCATGTAGCAACAAGCCACTAGATTAAGCCATATCACACTGGTATGAAATTGCAACTTTGATCATGAAAACTCAAGCACCATCAGCATTACAAGTTCACATCATCTACGGCAATTTATCGATGATCCAATCTATCAATAATCTCAGACCCAAACATGTCATCCTATATTGGAGAACAAGTCACGGGAGGGTGCACCAGCTTGGCCACCACCAGATTCTTCATCTTGGCACCGAACCCCACCATCGATGATCACGATGCAGTGCAGCCTGCCTAATACAGAGATGGAACATGTCACAAATATGCACGCAGATTTCGATTTCAACGTAGCTAGCTAATCTTGGTTAATTTGCTGTTAAATGGATAACACGAGCTTTCTTTATCCATGGTTTACAAACTTGCATTCATCGTGAGAACAAGTGCAGTTCTATCAAGTTTTCTAAAAGTTGAACCTTCGAGTTTTAGAGTTTTTATTTTTGTGAGAAAAAAGAGATTTCATTGCTTAATCCAAGGACTAGATAGAATCTTTCTTGTACAGCAAATCAATCTCATTTGGACCTTACCAAAGCAACACGGCAGTTCGCATAGTGTGGTGCCCTAGCTAAGCGGGAGAATGAGGCACAATGTTACATGGTCTCCGCACTGATTTTTGTCTGCATCCGAATAGTCCCGAGCCGTCCACGAGGGTGGGGGGCACGCCGTACCCCCTAGGTGTGTGCCCCTATCTGGGTGAAGCGCCGCTAGAAGGAGAGCACCCCCGGCACCCTCCGGTGGGGCAGCCAAGCGCCCTGCCACTGCCGCATCAAGTGGCCTGCGCGTACGGTGATGATGTCCGCGTACTCTTCCGGCTGGGAGCCGCCGCCGCCGAAGAACATGGCGGGCATGTCGCTTCAGAGAGGAAGAACATAGGTTGTGTGTTTCTTCCTTCCTTGATGACACTGCCCAGGACAGAAGCTACACCTCTACTTCTCCGTCTACACTTGCATGTGAAACAAGAAATATAAACAAAATTTTAATGATATATAGAGCCGGAGCCGGCCGCGCCCAAAGTCTAAGTCGCGAGTAATACACACGAGCACACGCGGTATACATAGCATGACTTTCTTTTTGCCAGTACATCTAGGTGAAGCATGGGAGCATCACTTATAAACTGGTCACCGCGCCGTTCCCTTGGCGAGGTGGGACAAAACAGACGGTAGTTTAGTCTTGCAAATGGCTGCTGTACATCCCTCCCTATCATGCATGATGCCAAAGGGACTGCCGCTCACATGGGCCGTTAACCTTGTCGCACTTCATGCTGATGACCCTGTTGGTGAAGGCACACAACAAATTACTCCCTCCGTTCCTAAATATAAGTCTTTGTAGAGATTTCATATGGACCACATACGGATGTATGTAGATGCATTTTAGAGTGTAGATTCACTCATTTTGCTCCGTATGTAGTCCATAGTGGAATCTTTACAAAGACTTATATTTAGGAACGGAGGGAGTATACGTCAATGGTTCATGTACCCTGAGTTGCGCAACTGTTTTGCTCTTTATTAAATCGAGGTACGTTTTCTATCTACAAAGTAAAAAGGTGCATAGAAATCTTAGTTAGACAATATTGGTACTAGTAAATTTATAGAGGAACATAAGACTCATATTATACTGTATATATAACATTGATACCGATTCATCTAAAGATGTCTTTTTGTGAACATTTTGCATTTCTAAATAAATGCATCTGAAATCTCAGCTAGAGTCGTTAATTGCTGAGTCAAGAATTGTGGCGATGAATCAGATTAATTGTAAGTCAGGTGACTTATTGGAACCAAACAGGCCCTAAACTCGACGCTGCACGCGTGCTGCAGTCCCAACCTCCACTTCTCCTTCACGTCATAGGGTGAAGCTGTGGTACATCGAGCAGGAGGAAGACCTGCGACGCTTCAACTAGTGCTTGCTGTTGTAAGCATTGACCTGCAGCTGCTACGACAGTCGGTGGTCTCTTGCTAGGCAAAGGTGCATCTGATGAAGGGTAGCTCTCCCTCTGATGGTCTTCTGAAAATGAGCGGCCCGGGCGTGCGCCCTGACTACCCGCATCCTCACGCCACATCATTCTACTGCCCCAGGTAACCCACTTGATCTTCGCGAATACCATTGGATCGGTCGTAATCCATCATTTGTGGGTAGCATCTATCTATTTTATGGTAGATGGGTTGATATGTAATTTTCTCGATTCTGTTTGTAACTGGTTTGTACTCCTCCATATCCACCATGTTTGACAGATTAATTCTGTAAATCTATAATCATGCATTAAGAATGGCAAGTGCATAATTAGTGTTGCTTCTAATGGCAAGTGCTCGTCGGAGAGCAAGCAGTGGGTGCCGTGTCTCAGCAGGTCCTGGTCGATGGCTAGCAGCGGCTCTCGGGCTGTAGAGGAAGGCGGCCAGGGATGCGAGGTCCTGGGTGAGCACGTAGCCGTGCGGTGGGTGGGATGGTCTTGTTGACCTTCTTCTCCGGCACGCTAAGCAGCACCGTCGACGTCGACCAGCCCAAGTCGCGGTGGATGGCTAGGCACGGCAGCGAGAGGCTCGAGGACATCAATGCCATGGTGGTGTCGATGGAGATTCTCTTGTTTAGCGGTCAATTTCATTCACGACGAGTGGAGCATTATCGTGGCTGATGACAAAGCCTTGTTTGCTATCGACTCCCGCGCCGTCGCCCGCGAGGCGACCAGGAGGGCTCGCCATTATTGAAACTTAGGTATTCAATTTTAAAATATTTTAAAACCATCTGACTTCTAATTTGGTTTTAAAATTACTTACCACAAAATTTGCTTATTAAAACATATAAACTCGTATATCTATATATTTCATAATCTAAGATAAAAAATTTAACGTCTATCATGGGAGTGCCATTGTTTTGTAAAATAGGATATATCCGAGTTATTAATTAAAAAAATAATATATATTTGGTCTTCACGGTTAGTGTTCAAACTCAAAAATCCATGTAATGAAAAGTTAGAAATAGAGCGGGACAATATATTCATTATTATTCTAATAAGATATAATGAAGAATTCAAATAGCATGCTTATCCATGGATAACTAATTTGAAGTTAAATATTTTTTTTAATCATACATATTTTTTTGGTTGGGTCTCTATGCGTACATACTCCCTCTGCTCCAAAATAATTGAAGTTCTAGGATTTTTCTAGGTCAAACTTTTTTAAGTTTGTCCAATTCTATAGATTTTTTTTGAGCATTAGTACAGACGCAAGCGCTCATATACACGCGCATACACTCACCCCTATGAACGCACACACGCACACCCTACCCCTATGAGCACCTCCGAGAGACTGAGCCGGCATATCATCTTGAGATGTCCAATTCTATAGATTAAATTGTAAAGATCTACAATGTCAAATATATATAATATGAAAACTGATTTATCATGAAGCTATTGGAGTAAATTTGATTTCGTAGACGTTGATATATTACCGAGTAATAACGGGCTTATCTGATTTCATGAACTTGTACAAACTAAACACATTATTTTCCCGATGAAACCTTCATACAACATCTAAATTAATCAGAAAACGGATGAGTAAATTATTTTTATCAGGAGAGAACTGGCTGAAATGAAGCTAATACTGATATACTGAATATTCTGCGGTGGTTAATATATTAGAGAGTTAAACTGCATGTTTTGTCATATCTAAAACCCTATTCTACTCCATACTTTACATAAACAATGCCTCTGCATTGGCATAAGAACCATAGATTGAAATATCATCATCCATTGGCATTCGTCACCCTGGCAATGAAATAACCTGCATTAGCTATTCAGAAGTCAGTAAAGCAAGTATAAGGGAGGAGTAAGTAAACAAGGTCTCACATAAAATTGGTTTTCAGGAATGTGAGATGTTGAAATTTAAATGTGTTTGAAATATATCCAAGAGCGGTCTAGCATTAAAGGTCTTGACATGAGGAGTTCAAATATATAAATTATTTCAGAAACAAATTTATAGTTTAGAGGATATGGACAATTTGATTTAGCAAAGGCGAATAAAAGATTGGATTATGTGTGAGAAAAGAGGCAGTGGGATGGCACCTGACGCAAAAAGCTCCTATTGTGGATCCCAAACCTTTTATTGTATTGATATGTATTGTATTGCCGAAACACATTTTATAGTGAACAGTGCTGTGAATTCCTTACTTGCGCCAACTATGCTACATTATGATGTTTTTCAACCTTGCCGACACGCAGCTCCAAGCCCGGATCTGTATCCATGCATCAGATTATCATTACGTCGTGTGTGGTCGGAGAGTTGTACACATGGCCCCCTTCCTTCTCCCACGTCAATGTTCACTACTGCCAACCGCATAATAAACGTACGCCTACACCTGCATTGGATTGCATCGCGCCATTATTAACTCGTTGGAGGTCCATCGAGAGACCAGCCAGCAAGCATCGTCGACAGAACCATGGCCGCTGCTCTGGGGGCATCTTCATGCCTCGTCGGGCCCATCCCGTTCAAGGACGTGGTGAGCGGCGGCGACGACCACCACCACATCGTCTCCCCGCCGGAAGAGTATGCGGACATCATCTCTGCCATGCCCACCACCACCATAGGCGCAGGCTACCTGATGCGGCAGTGCCAAGGCGCCTGGCTGCCCCACCAGAGGGTGCCGGGGCTCCTCACTTTCCAGCGGCGCTTCACGCCACGCCCCGGCGACGTGCTCCTGGCGAGCCCGCCCAAGTGCGGCACCACGTGGCTCAAGGCGCTGTCCTTCGCCACAATGGCGCGGGCCGCGTACCCGCCCGGCGACGACGGCCACCCGCTCCTCCGCCTCAACCCGCACGACTGCGTCCCTTTGGTCGACGACCTGTTCAGCGCCGGCCAGGAAGCAAAGCTGGATGCGCTGCCGTCGCCTAGGCTGATGAACACACACCTGCATCACTCCCTCCTGCCTCCCTCCATCGCCCAAAATCCCGGCTGCAAGATCGTTTACGTCTGCAGGTAGGTATCTACGCCCATTTTCTGCTAATTCTTTTTTTATTTTATTTTATCAGGGTTTTCCCGTCCGCTCATCAGAGAATATTTCTAGGTCCCAATATACCCAATGCCAGATCGCTGTCAAGAAACACAAGCCAGAAAACACAATATGCGTACCTGCCACACCTTCATAACTCCAAATACCCGGATTTGTTACAGTTCCTCCTGAAATACTCCAACTTCATCCGTACAGAAATATAAAAGCGTTTAGATCCTAAACACTCTTATATTTTTTCATATAGGGAGTAATTCTTATGCCTCTATCCCTCGGTCACGCCCTGAGCCTGAGCCTGAGCCGGGACATGTCTACGAGTTGAGATTGTGCAGGCATCATGTAGGAAATCAAAATTATACGGTAATATAACTCTCTGAACGTTCGGGGTTTAGTTTGTGTGAGATTAGGGAAACCTGGCAATTTTCTGACAAAAAAACAAAAAAGGACAAAGTTGTCATCCCCATCAACTAAAGTTGCCACTCCTATGAACTAAAGTTGTCATGTAACAACGTTCGGGACGAAATGCTCAAAATCCGAACGTTCGGGAGTTATTGAATTCCAACTAAAACATACTGCTCGCACCGTCGCCTTAGACAAAATAAGAAAATCTGATGAATCACCTGTAATTTTTATGAATCTCGTGTAGTATATGATTTCAGGTTACTCATTTGTGATGTGTGCAACAGGGAGCCCAAGGATATGCTGATTTCAGTATGGCATTTCGTCAAGAACTTCGCGACTGCAAACGGCAGCATGTACAGGTTCTCCGACTTGTTCGAGAATGCATGCGAGGGAAAGCACGTCAACGGCCCCATCTGGGACCACATCCTCGGCTATTGGCGGGCGAGCAAAGCCAGCCCGGAGAGGGTCCTCTTCCTGCGGTACGAGGAGATGCTGCGTAACCCGGTCGGCAAGGTCCGGGAGCTAGCGCGGTTCCTCGGGGTGCCGTTCTCGCTGTCCGAGGAGGCGGCAGGGCTACCGGCGAATATCGTGAAGCTGTGCAGCATCGAGACGCTGAGAGGCGTAGACAAGGCGGGAGCAAGCGGGATCTTTGTCAAGTTCCCGCACGCATCTTTCTTCAGGAAAGGGGTGGCTGGAGACTGGGTGAATCATATGACACCGGAGATGGCAAAACGCTTCGATGGCATCGTGGAGGAAAAACTTCATGGGTCAGGCTTGTCTTTCAAGTCTTGTATTAGTTAGTTAATTTGACAGGATGTGGCGTGTTTTCAACCAACTTTTTGGAGCGCTTGTGTTCCTTCATAAATGTCCACTCTTGCTTTGTTGTCCATAATTTTATTTGGTCGGATGTGACGTGTTTTCAACCAATTTTTTGGGACGCTTGTGTCCCTTAATAAATATCCACTCTTGCTTTCTTGTCCATAATTTTATTTGCTTCGAGATTGTTTCATTTTAACTCTATACACCACATACCAGTGGTGGAGCAAGCATTTGACATCACGGTGGTCCGACCTCCCACCCCCCCAAATTATTTTTAAAAGAAATATGACATGTGGATAACAAAACAAAAGTGGACATATAATTCTTATGCCTCGATCCTGAGCCTGAGCCGGGACATGTCTACGAGTTGAGATATATTGTGCAGGCATCATGGAGGAAATCAAAACTAAAACATACTGCTCGCACCGTCGCCTTAGACAAAACAAGAAAATCTGATGAATCGCGTAGTCTGTTTTACTTCCGGACTACATATATATAGTACTATATGATTTCGGGTTACACATATGTGCTGTGTGCAACAGGGAGCCCAAGGATATGCTGATTTCAGTATGGCATTTCGTCAAGAACTTCGCGACTGCAAAGGGCAGCTTGTACAGGTTCTCCAACTTGTTCGAGAATGCATGCGAGGGAAAGCACGTCAACGGCCCCATCTGGGACCACATCCTCGGCTACTGGCGGGCGAGCAAAACCAACCCAGAGAGGGTCCTCTTCCTGCGGTACGAGGAGATGATGCGTGACCCGGTCGGCAAGGTCCGGGAGCTAGCGCAGTTCCTCCGGGTGCCGTTCTCGCTGTCCGAGGAGGCGGCAGGGCTACCGGCGGATATCGTGAAGCTGTGCAGCATCGAGACGCTGAGAGGCGTAGACAAGGCGGGAGCAAGCGGGATCTTTGTCAAGTTCCCGCACGCATCTTTCTTCGGGAAATGGGTAGCTGGAGACTAGGTGAATCATATGACGCCGGAGATGGCAAAACGCTTCGATGCCATCGTGGAGGGAAAACTTTGGCTTGTCTTTCAAGTCTTGTAGTACTATTAGTTAGTTAATTTGACCAACTTTTTGGGACGCTTGTGTTCCTTAATAAATGTTCACTCTTGCTTTGTTGTCCATAATTTTATTTGGTTCGATGTGGCGTGTTTTCAAGCAACTTTTTGGGGGCGCTTGTGTTCCTTAATAAATATCCACTCTTGCTTTGTTGTCCATAATTTTATTTGGTTCGAGATTGTTTCATTTTAACTGTATACATCACATACACGCACATATATTCACCTCAATGAACGCATGCATGCACACCTTACCCCTATTAACACCTTCGAGAAACTGGACCGGCACAACGTCTTAAGATTGAGAAAGTTCTTATGGGCGCCTTCGTAGTCAACCAGGGCATCTTCTATCACTAAACGAACATCGTCAAAAAGCTTGAAATAAATCAAGTGCCAAGTATGAGACTTAAACCCTCGGGAGGCGCTGGACCAGTGGAGGCGAGGAGGTTATCCCTGATGTGCATCCCCCACGGCCCCCTCTCTCTCTCTCTCTCTCTCTCTCTCTCTCTCTCTCTCTTCGTCGTTGTCGGGTCCGTGCCCCTGCCGCCAACGTGTGCACGCAGATGGCCGCAACGAGGATCAGTGATAGGCCGCCGCCGCAACGGAAATAATCCCCGTTCCTCTCTGTCATTGGTGGCCATGTGTGTGCGTCTCGCGGAACCGTCGCCGTTATGTCCAATGAAGGGTGGCTCTCCCTCTGATGGTCCTCTGAAAATGAGAGGCCATCGAACGGCCCGGGCGTGCGCCCCGACTACCCGCATCCTCACGCCACATCATCCTACTGCCCCAGGTAACCCACTTGATCTTCGCGAGTACCATTGGATCGGCCGTAATCCATCATTTGTGTGTAGCATCTATCTATTTTATGGTACATGGGTTCATATGTAATTTTCTCGATTCTGTTTGTAACTGATTTGTACTCCTCCATAATCCATATTCACCATGTTTGACAGATTAATTGTGTAAATCTATAATCATGCATTAAGAATGGCAAGTGCATAATTAGTGTTGCTTCTAATGACAAGTGCTCGTCGGAGAGCAAGCAGTGGGTGCCGTGTCTCAGCGGGTCCTGGTCGATGGCTAGCGGCGGCTCTGGGGCTGTAGAGGAAGGTGGCCAGAGATGCGGGGTCCTGGGTGAGCACGTAGCCGTGCGGTGGGTGGGATGGTCTTGTTGATCTTCTTCTCCGGCATGCTAAGCAACACCGTCGACGTCGACCTGCCCAAGTCGTGGTGGATGGCTAGACACGGCAGCGAGAGGCTCGAGGACATCGATGCCATGGTGGTGTCGATGGAGATTCTCTTGTTTAGCGGTCAATTTCATTCACGACGAGTGGAGCATTATCGAGGCTGATGACAAAGCCTTGTTTGCTATCGACTCCCGCGTCGTCGCCCGCGAGGCGACCGGGAGGGCTCGCCATTATTGAAACTTAGGTATTCAATTTTAAAATATTTTAAAACCATCTGACTTCTAATTTTGTTTTAAAAGTACTTACCACAAAATTTGCTTATTAAAACATATAAACTCGTATATCTATATATTTCATAATCTAAGATAAAAATTTCAACGTCTATCATGGGAGTGCCATTGTTTTGTAAAATAGAATATATCCGAGTTATTAATTAAAAAAATATGTAATATATTTGGTCTTCACGGTTAGTGTTCAAACTCAAAAATCCATGTAACGAAAAGTTAGAAATAGAGTGGACCAATATCTCTACTCCTAATGGAGCAGTTGGTAATATTTGTTCCAGTGTTTTTTTCTTCCCACCTCGTGTGGTTTTTTTTCAACCGGTTTTTTTTCGTCACACCATCCCCACCCCCACCCCACCCCACTCACCGCACGCAGTCAGGTTCCGTTTTCCCCCTTACGTCCTCGATTCATGCATGACAATCAATTCTTTCCAAACGCAATAATGCATGACAATCAATTCTTTCCAAACACAATAATGCATGACAATCAATTCTTTCCAAACGCAATCAATTAACTTAAGGTAACCAGACACAATCAATTCATTCATGACGGTCATCAATCTCCTTTCCTCGGGCGATTTTCAAACGCGATATCTCCTTTTCAGACGCAATAAAGCATATCTCCTTTCCAAATGCAATAATGAATGACAATCAATTCTTTCCAAACGCGATATCTCGGACGATTTTCTTGCTCCCGATATTTTTGCATGCGATAATGGTGCTAGCCAATCTGTTAACAAATCAGAAGAAAACAATCACGTGTATGTAGGGAAGATAATCGTGGAGATTGTAGGGCAGTTAAGGCCGTGCGTCACATGCAGGAAGGATTTCCCGAGTTTAGCGGAAGAGAAGGAAATAAATCTCTAGGCTTCTCTCCCGACCCCATTGACGGCCCTGCATATATCTCTTTCTTCTCTCTCTCTCTCTCTCTCTCTGGCCAATCCTTTGTGGGCACGTTCATCGGGTGTGGAAGAGAAGCTGTGGACGGCGGCGACCAGACGGCAGCCGGGACGGGCTCACTGGTGTAAAGCACCTCAAGACCGTCCTCCCGGTGACGCTGCGCCACGACCGCCATTGCCTCTGCGCTCTGCTCGTCACGTCCGTCGCACCCGCCGAGGTGAGCTCCTTGCATTCACGTATTAGCAACCGACGGATCAGGTTCTACATACGCTTATGTGTGGTAATCGTTGCATGTGTTCCGCTGTCGACTAATGTCTATTTTGTTTCAGATGGATCTGAATGAGATAAGTGAAAATGCATGTGCTATTAATTTTGCTGAAATGCATGTCGACAGAGACAAACAACACGGCGTGGTTGACGGCGCCCACGGTTCGGTAGGCTTTCGGCTGCGCCACCTTTACGAAGGATTACAACTTACATGAAATACCACGATCGCTAGCAACAAGGATTCGTGGAGGACAAGATGATAGATGCCGACAAGGATTCAAGAAGGACAAGATGCCACAACACCGGCTGTAATATTAGTCGAGCTGAATCTTATAAAAAATTGAGATGTGAAGGTGTGGTGGATTTATCAAAAAGAAAAATAAATCTGGTAGATTTTTGCTATAGAGAACAAAACAGATCGATTGCACACTACTAGGAAAAAGCCTACTAATGGCGTACCTAATTTGGCCATTAATGGCGCATTAGTGGTGCGCCATTAGTGCCACGCCATTAGTATGTTTTACTAATGGCGCACCAGAGGTGCGCCATTAGTATCTGGTATACTAATGGCGCACAACTGATGCGCCATTAGTATGCACAGTAGTGCGCCATTAGTATGCCTCCCAGGGGCCATGTGTACTCAGGTGCTTTGGCATACTAATGGCGCACTCCAGCAGGATGCGCCATTAGTAATGTCCGCATAGTAATGGCGCACTGTCTGGTGATGCGCCATTAGTATCCTTTGGCATACTAATGGCGCACTGTGTTGTGATGCGCCATTAGTATGAATATTAGGTTTTTTTATTATTATTTTTCTGTTTTTTTGCACAGATTACAAAATGTATAATTGCACAGAATATAGACAGCACACATCAACAACAAATTCATCGAATACAATAGAAGATTAGTCTATGAATACAATTCATCATATTAGTCTCCGAATACAATTCATCATATTAGTCTCTGAATTGAAAAGACCGAACAAAGATAGAACAATATATTACAAGTCTCGAGACCGCGAGTAGCGAGTTTGTCTTCACATTACAAGTCGATATCGATCATCTAAACTACCATCACATAAAAGAGAGCTGCGGTCATCACGATGAGCATCATCACGATGAAACTCGTCTTCATCCGGTTCCTCCAACGCTCCCTCCCCTCTCCCGCTAGATAGCGGGCGTATCTAGATTCGGCCTCGGCCCTAGTGGTGTACCCTTTGTAACTGTTACCGCTGAATCGGTGAACCTGTCTCCGACACTCCTCCCAGTCGTCGTAGACTCCGGGAACCTTACCCTTGTACACGACATACGACGGCATCGCTATGCACTAGCCAAACGAAACGTTAGTACCAATTCACAGACAATACATAAGCAATATATAAGTATGCAACAGAACGATCGAAAGAGAAAAGCAAGACATTAATAGCATCGATTACATCTAAGTTGAACGACTCTCGAAACCAAAGAGACATACTACAAGTTCATTAAAGTTTAATTACAACATGAGCCAATCGATGTTTCAGAACTAGACACAGCATCACTCCTTTCGACTCGACACAAGGGACCGGAGCGTGGATGAAGCCGCCGTCTATCGTGGGAGTCATAAAATCACGGGCGTTGTCAGCCTGCATTTGTAGCATTGTGTCGATATCATTGTTCGACGGTTGATTTCTGAGGAAGAACTGCCCCGAGGTACGAAGGACATCTTGATGGATGATTTCCGCAAACTCCGACTGGATGCGAAAGAATTCTTGTTTGATGTCCGCGTCCTGGATTGCCGACACGCTCGCGGCCCAATCTTTGAGTTTACTCGGTAGCAGAAGTTGATGATGGTCCCGTACGATCGCCCGCATGTGATGGATGGCGTAGTAGGCACCCTTCTGACCGCCAGGCGGCTGCTTGACGCAGCAGAACATCGTATTGTGGGAGAACACATGCTTGCCGTACTTACGAATAGGCCTGGTGAAGGTGCCTCCAGATTTGGCGTAGCCGGGGAGAACATCATCAAGAACCTTCTTGACATTTGTGTAGTCTACTTTCGACTGACGGTCCGGGTCGAAATACGTGGCCATGGAATATTTGGGGCTTAGGAGGATGAGCGTGCAATGTGTGTCACTGCAGAAAACACGGAATGTTAAAAGAAGAACGATCGAAATCTAAGAATTCATACGTTACGGGGCGGTTGAGGCGGAGGACTTACTCGGGAAAGTAAGGCACGAGGAAGTTATCCTTATCTCGGTTTGCCAGAATGACGCCTTCGAGGTAAGAACTCGCGACTTGCCGGTCCCCAGCGCTGCCCAAGATCTTGGCACGCATGTAGAAGGGGTCGACTATCACGATGTCCGGGGTCTTGTCGCGAATGATCCGCATCTCCATACTCAGCGAAAATAGCCGAACGAAGGTGTAGTGCAGCGGATGAAGGTTCAACATAGCGTGGATGTCATCAAACCGCAGGACGATCGTACCCCCGATGGAGTTATCCACAAAGCCCTTGCCCTCTGGCACCTTGGCCGCGAAAACCGGGTATGCCACATCCTTCTCTCTGAGACGCCGCTTCTCCAAAGAAAGAACACTGTTATGCAGACTCCGCATAGCACCGGTTGCAGCATCGAGTATATTTCTCGGTAGCATCGGCCTACCCGCCACATGCACCCTCCTCATTACATCCTCAGGTGAAGGTGGCCCGTCCTGAGCACGGATCGTACTCGATGCCGGCTGGCTCGCACCCTTGTTAGTTTTTCTTTTGCGTGCCTTCTTCTTCTCCTGAATTGGGACCGAGTTCTGCTCAGAGACCGCCTTCTTGAGTGTGTTGGGGCTGATAATATTTTGCATCTCGCCTATCTGAGGCTCGGTGAAGTCGGCAGCTGGAGGCGTCTCCTGAGAGCTGAACGGCAGACGACGCCTGTTGCAACTTGGCTTCTCCGCGGTACCAGCTAGATCGCGCACGTCTTTTGTTGGGTTGGGTTCTTGAGAAGGAGGCCCCATGAAGTCGCCACCGTACCCATGATCGGCAAAGTACTGATCGATGTTGGCAAATGTATCGTCGTCGTCATCGTTCTGATCCTGTGCCATATGCATGTTTGGATCCAGTGGCATAGGGATTTCCGGCACCGTTGCGGCGGTCTTGCCATGGGGACGACTTGGCGCCGGCACGACTGGCGGTGTTGTCTTTGGGGTGGTGTCCCCCGCCCCCAAACGAATCTGGCTCTTCGGCCAAAGCAGGGGCCAGCTCAGGCAGGCGCTGAGGGTCATCACGTCATCATCGTCGGCCCCGACGGGTCGAATCGGAGGTAACACCTCGTCGCAGCCTGGCAGCACCCGAACCAGTTGAACCCTATACAAGTTGGGTGGCATCTGGGTACCGTGGAACAAGGGGTTGCCCGGTTGAATGATTTTGCCCTTGGCGACATCGACCAACTCGTTGTTCACGAAGTGCAGGAGAGTGCACGGAACGTCGGCGGCGCCCTGCGAAAACATGTAGGGCGTCAGGGATGCCCAGTCAAAGGCAAGGAGATGAAGTCCTCGGCCGAGAGAGGCTTAATTAGTTACCGTGATGATGGCGTCGAGCTCGGCTAATGTCGAGGCACCGCCAACGGCGGGCGTGCAGTTGACGGAGGGGCCGCTTGCTGCAGAGGTGCCGGCCGGCGTACACCCGGGTGCATTAAGATCCCGTGCCGGCGTCGGAGACACCAATGCCGCCTCCGCCGGAGACACCAATGGCCCCGCCATCTCGTTCTGCGAGTTGCTGGCCGTGAAGCTGGGAATTGGGGGCGGCCCCTGTTGGCCGCCCGCAATCCACGCCTGCAACCCCTCGATCGAGCTAGGCACAATGGCGGTGATCGTCGCTCCGAGCTGTTGTTGCACTTGCTCTTGGACAATCTCTGGAATCCGCGCCACCTGTGCCTTGAGTTCTTGAACCTCGCGCGCCTGGCTTTTCGAGCTGGTCTTTTTCTCCTTTCGCCCACCAGCGTTATAGTATGACGACCATTTTGTCGACAAGCCTTTGTCGGCCACACGACCAGCTGACGTCGGCTTATCGAGCTTATCCTTGTTTTCATTACATTCAACGCCCTATTTAGAGTCGTGTCCCAAGGGTTGCTCTTAGTCGACCCCGCGCTACTGCTTTCAGTTGCCTGCGGAAGGAATGTGAATCATTTAGAAATTTGGCTTCATTAATTATAATGCAACCATATGGAGCTAATTACGCGGGGGTGTATTCCTTACCAGAACAAGCTCAAGCGCCCTGGTCTTCGGATCCGTGGTAAGCTCCTTTGTTTTCGGGTCCTTCTTGTACCGGGCCCTGACAAAGTTCCTGGTCTGCTTGTCACCGTATTTATCGAAGAGGGGCGGTAGGCCTTGCTCGGCACGGTCCGCCTCCTCCTTGTCCCATATAGGCTCCGCCACTCTGTAACCGCCGGGACCGAGTGTGTGTTCCCCTAAGTTGAGCTCCCGCATTTCTTTCCCCCACTGACTTGATTCGGAGTGTGCAGTGCTCGAGCAATTGATCTTGAAGTCGTTGTAGTCATCTTCGGTGATCGAAGGATTTTTCTCCTTGATCTTCTCATAACTCTCACCTTTCTCGATCATTCTCTTCACATTGGTTTTCCAAGTAGACAGGGCCTTGCTCATCCTCGTGAGGGCAGCATTGTTCACTTTATTCCCTTTGAGGCTTGTGTTTTCAAATTGATCGGGGAACTTGTATCGTTCGTGCAGCTTCGTGAAGAGGAGGTTGCGCAAATTCCCTCGGTCAGGATGCCTCAGGTTCTCGGTGTTGATCGAGACTGTGCTCCGGAGAATGCACCCGAGCTGAAGCGAGTACCCCTTGACTATTCGTTCGGGCGTCGTTGGATTCCCGTCGGAGTCCACTTCAGTAACTTCCTCCTTGAGGGTGCGGAGCACGGTCGGGCGCCGGTCCTTCCGTTGCCTCTTCGGTTGGCTGCCATCTGTGCGTGCGCCGCCATCATCAGTGGTGGCATCCTCGGCGGCACCATCAGTGGTGGCATCCTCGGCGGCACCATCAGTGGGGTCATCCTCGGCGGTACCATCAGTGGTCTCAGGATCGGTGGGGAAGGCGGCGTCCTCATACAAGTGAGGTTGTTCCTCCATCTCCTGGGACAGCTCCCAGAATGCCTTGCCGCCCGAACCGCCGGCCTCATCGTTGTTGGCCATGTTTATCTCTAAATAGGAACAAAGTTTGGTCAAAAAGTTGGTTATTGTCAAGGAACAAGATCATGGTCTCATCATTTAGGGTTTGTCGACACCGAGGCATCCTAAAAGCTAAGCTTTTATAATTGAGGGTTTTTCGACGCCGAGGCACCCTAAAAGCCTAAGCTTTCATCATTTCGGTTTTTATCGACACCAGGGCACCCTAAAAGCCAAGGTTTTATAATTTATGGTTTGTCGACATCGAGGCATCCTAAACGCTAAGCTGGGAAGGAGAATTCTAAGTTGGGCCTAATCACTTGGCTCTATTGCCGCCTATGGTTTAATGCAGGTAGAATAAAGGGGCACTTGATCCTACTTAATTAACTACTAAGATACCCCGGCCCATGCATTAGTCACAAGTACCCTATATGTCCTATTTTTAGCAAAGTCATGCTAAAATTCAAGGAAAATTTCAGCATGACCTTTGCTGAAAATAGGACATATGGAGTACCCAAATTTGCCGGAACGGAAGTTAATCGACATTCCAGCAAACTCAAGGGCCTCTCGGGGTACCTGCAAAATCATTATCCCCGCCTAATGAAGTCGCCAATGGATCATTTCAGAAGATCACAAGTAGCATCATCACAAGTACAACATCATGACAAGTACAGTAGCAACAGCAGTGAATACAGGCATAACAGCAGCATCAACAGTTAAGAAAAAGTTGCAGAAGCTTGTAAAACAATAGTTTGAAGTTCAAATATTTACAACAAGGAACCAAATACATGACCACCATTATTATCATTGTGCTAGTGTGACATACAAGTAGTACTAGTGTACATGAAAAAAAAACCTAAAACCTAAAACCTAGTGTGACATACGGTCACGGCTTGATAGCAAACTGACAACAACTCAAAAATTGATGTTGCTGCCAGTATTAATTAGAAAGCAGCAGCAATATGGCATATTTAAGTAACAGTGGCTATCCTTGACCTCATAAGGGCAGAGCCTCCAATAAGATGATTTCTTTCCACACAGAAAAATAGAAGTTAACCTAAACGAGTGAGATACGTGAGAGTGGTTGAGCAAGAGAGGATTTATCAAATATGAAGAGTTGGTCATCTTCTTTTGAGAAATACTACTATGTCAGAACTCGTTTAAAAGGGTGACACGCGAGCCTCTTTTAGCATAGTCTAAGTCAACCCATGGGTCCCATGTTCCAGTAACTCTCCCATCTTTCTTTACCCGTCTTGATTTTGGGTAAAATCAATTGCTTTTCACCCTTTTTTTTCAATTTCAGGGGACACAATTAGTTTCAAAATTCCTAATCAAAGTGGTGCATTATAAACAAGCAGGAAGCAGGACCACCCAAAAGTTTTCTGGTGGGACTATCCCAATTAGCACCTTCCAAAAGAGCACTAATAATTAAGCAGGAGGCAAATGCCACTAATAAGCAGGAGTCCTCAGACCACATGATGAATCATCTTGCCTAGAGTGTAAAAGGCCGCATGGTGCGGTTATTCATATGCCGCACTGGTCATACTACGTTGTTTAGTTGCTGATGATGATCGATCTCCCCGGGAAACAAATTAACCAAACTTCTGACTATCACAATCGATCACGCACCGAAAAGTTTTGTGGTGGATCTGGTGGGACTAGCTCAATTAGCTCATCCAAAAAGAGAAGTAAACAAGAGGGTAATGCCAATTTTCATACTGTATTTACATCAGATGGAGTGCTCTAGCTACTATCTGATGGCATCCCCAATAGGTGAGGGAAAGCATGCGTTTAATTCCAGAAACATCACCACGTACTACGTATATAGTAGTACTAAAACAATCATACTTGAGAACATCTTTTCAAGAAAGAAAGGAACATTAACTGAAACATCGCATTGCTCTACCCTGAATAGAACAGGTCAAGCTAGCTTATGTTGTGGGGGTAGATACACATCATCAGAAGAGGAGGTCGTGTACATCTGTCCACACACAGGTTGTCGACGGCGAAACCTTTGCACTAATGGGAAGTGACAGGTTAGGGCGCCGTGATCTTATGTTTATGTCCGGGACCGGGAGTAGCTAAGTTAAGCTAAGCTTAGCTGGCTAGCTAGGTTGATCTGATGAACGAGACAGACAGGGCACGAAAATCAATCTATGCATGGCTTCCTTGCTAGTGCCATTTCCTTTCTGCTTTGCAAGGCTACAAGAGAGAAACCACGCCATGATTTTCCCAATTTCTGCTTCTAGGTGGTTCATCTGCCTCATCTAGTATGCCTAGAAAGTAGAAAACTCGACAAGCTGCTGCTGCTGCTGCCTGCTGGTTTATAATGCACTACTTTAGGTCCATTTATCCACTTTTGGATGGAATGAGAGCGGCTGCTTGTTTATAATGCACCACTTTGAAAAAGTAGTCACTTAGTTCGCCGAATTCCTAACTGACCAACCCAATTCTTGCGTTTGCAGTATTACACTGCTTGCCTGCTTGGTAAAACCAGAGTTCACTAGCGGAATTAGGGCGAAAGGAAACTGCTAGCCTGCTAGTAGCTAGTGAATTTGGGTTCAAGTCGTGGAGACCAACACCACACCTAACCTAATAATAGGCGATTGGATGGAAGAATGCAAGGACTGGTAGGTAGGAGGGGGATGCCATGGGGAGTTTGGAGCTTTATACCTTGGTGTTGGCGACGGTGAGGGGCCCGTGGTCGGCGAGGATCTGGAGAAGGCGGCCGGAGATGGCCACGCACCTGGGGGAGGCCGGGGCGTCGAGGCCGGGGCGTCGGGGGCCGGGGCGTCGAGGCCAGGGCGTCGGGGCCGGGGCGTCGAGGGCCGGGGCGTCGAGGCCAGGGCGTCGGGGCCGGGGCGTCGGGGGCGCGGGCGGCGGCGGCGTAGCTCCGGGCGTCCGGGGCGTCGGTGGCGCGGGCGTCGAGGGCGTCGGCGGGTGCGGCCGGAGAGAGAGGCGTCGGCGGGTGAGGGAGAGAGAGGCGTCGGGAGAGGGGGGAGATCTGGCGAGAGGGAGAGAGAGGAGGGTGCGGCCGGCCCCATAAGTATGGGGGGATTACTAATGGCGCACCGTAGCTCTGTGCGCCATAAGTATGTAGACTCTAATGGCGCACCACCCCCAGGTGCGCCATTAGTATTGTGTTCTAGTCAGTAGCCCGACAGAAAGCTATATATTCCACCTAACCCACTACCTAATAGAACCCCCGCACTAGCCCGACTGGTCAGCACTCTGCACACCCCTCAGGAGGTCCTGGGTTCGATTCCCAGGCTCCCCAAATTTTTTTTTGCTTTTAAAATATTGATGTTTGACACTTATTTGTGTTTAAATATGTTCAAACTTGTTTAAATCATAACAGTAATATTTTTTTATAAAAAAGTAATAATTTTTTAAAAAATATCATCAAATTTGTTATTTGAAAATATTTATGTATATGAAAAAATATCATCAAATTTATTATTTTGAATATATCATGGGTCGGCGACGGCGGTTGAGTAGGGGAATCGAGGGTGCGGGGGGTCGGCGGCGGCGGCCGGTGGACCGGGGGGTGCTCGGCGGCGGCGG
>LR738710.1:31838279-31861603 GCA_902687465.1 Secale cereale
ATCGAGATGGAGGGGGGGTCGAGATCGAGTGTCCATGAAATTTAAAAATATTCATGATAGTTCAAAAAGTGCCCATGAAATACAATCGAGAAATGAAGGGTACGATTTAAATACAATCGATCTTAGCTAGCTATCTGTTCACAATCTTCTTGCCCTTCTTTTTCGCAAATGGAGTTCTTCTGTGGAACGGACGTCCTTTAGGTAGGGTGGTCCTGCTTCTTCTTGTGGTGTAAGCTGCTACTTCATCATCGTCGTCATGTTCGATCCTCGGGTTGCCGTACTTGTCGAAGTCTTGCTCATTGGCTACTCCATCCATTCCGATGATCTTCCTTTTGCCTCTCCTCACGACAACACGACTGGGCTTTGACGGATCGGTAATGAAGAAGCATTGGTCAACTTGGGAAGCCAGTACCCATGGCTCATTTTTCGCGGTGACGTTTGCGCCCGCGGTTTTGGATTTGGCTTCGGGTATAACCATGGTGGTGAAATACCGGTCTTCTTTTAGGACGCTCTTGGCCCATCTGACACGGAACATCAGGACCTTCTCTCCAGCGTAGCTCAGCTCCCAGATATCCTCGATCCTTCCGTAGTATCTGTCCTTGTCATTACCGGTGTAGGATTCCATCATTACCCCGGAGTTCTGATAACCATCGCTCTTCATGTCCTTGGCCTCGGTGTAGAATGTGTAGCCGTTGATATCGTACGCCTCATAGGTCATCAGGTTGTGCTCGGCGCCCTGTGACAAGGCGAATATGAGTTGTTCTTCCGCGGAAGAATCATCATGTAAAGGGTACGACAGAAGCTTCTGCTTGAACCAACGCGTGAAACATGAGTTGTGCTCTTTGATTATATCTCCGTCCGTCCTCTGTTGGCCTCGGTCATTGTACGTCTTCTCAATAAAGGTTGTGTGCTCTACCACCCAAGGATCGACCACGTCTATGTGTTGTAGCGCGACTAGGTTTGCTCTTTCAAAGTCGGCGAGTCGACCCTCGAAGTCGACATGCATTTCGCGGCGACCCTCACGGTGACCCCATCCAGCGAGCCTGCCGAGGTGCCTGTTGACGGGCAGACCAACGGGGTTCTCGATGCCTAGATAATTCGTGCAGTAGGAGATGCACTCTTCAGTCAGAAAGCCCCTGGCTATGCTTCCCTCTGGACGTGACATGTTGCGAACGTATCCTTTGATGACACCATTCATCCTTTCGAACGGCATCATGCTGTGCAGGAACGTCGGCCCGAGTTGGATGATATCGTCCACGATATGGACCAGCAGATGCACCATAACGTCGAAGAATGCGGGCGGGAAGTACATCTCAAGCTCGCATAGTATCACCACGATCTCTTCCTGTAGCCTTCTGAGTTGCCTCACGCCAACAGACTTCCGAGAGATGACGTCGAAAAAGTTGCATAGGCCAAATAGGGTTTCACGGACGTGCGCGTCCATGATACCATGGATTGCAACTGGAAGTATCTGCGTCATCAGCACGTGACAGTCGTGAGACTTCATCCTGCTGAACTTCAGCTTCGCCTGGTCTAGGTATCTGCTTATCTTCCCCGCGTAACCGTAAGGAAGTTGTACTCCTACGAGGCAGGTGAAAACTGCTCGATCCCCTCCTGACTTAGAGTGAAGCACGCGGGAGGGTAGTCATTTCCGGTCTTCTTGGCCTTTTTGCCTTTGCGACGACTTTCCGTGTCCTGCTTCGCCTCATCATCATCATCATCATCATGATCATCATATATAGCGTGAAGCTCCTGCCTGATGCCCATTGATTTCAAGTCTGCCCTTGCTTTCGGCCCATCTTTGGTCCTCTCTGGCATGTTGAGCAGGGTACCAAGCAGACTCTCGCACACGTTCTTCGTGATATGCATTACATCAAGGCTGTGAGGTACACGGTGGATCTTCCAGTACGGCAAGTCCCAGAAAACAGACCTCGTTTTCCATACCTTCAGCAGCGGCTCTGGCGCCTTTCGCTTCTTTCCCGGCTCTGGCGCCTTTTGCTTCTTTCCCGGCAGTGGGCAATCTTTCCAATTTTTCAACAGCTCGTCTATTTCCTCGCCGCTCCTCGTACGCGGGCGTCCTCGGGGTTCGGTTTCACCATCGAACAGATCCTTGCGTTTTCTCCACAGGTCATCGTCGCGAAGCCACCTTCGATGTCCCATGAACACGGTTTTCGAAGACCCGGGATCTCTATCTAGCTGGCGATACGTTGTGTCATCCATGCACCTGACGCATCCAGAAAATCCGTGGACCACCTGCCCCGCGACATATCCGTAACCGAGATAGTCGTGCACCGTCGTGAGCAGCGCGGCTCTCATAGGGAAATATTCTTTCTTTGCGGCGTCCCACGTATTGGCTGGCGTTTTCCACAGCGTGTCTAGCTCCTCTTTCAGCAGCCCCACATACAGATTGATGTCGTTCCCTGGTTGTTTCGGTCCTTCAATTAGCATACTCATGTGAATGTACTTCCTCTTCATGCACAACCAGGGGGGAAGGTTGTACATCCACACAAACACAGGCCAGGTTCTATGTGTGCTTCTCTGGCTGCCAAATGGATTGACTCCATCGGTGCTCGCGCCCAGCACGATGTTCCTTGGATCGTTCCCAAATTCTAGGTCTTCGAAGTTCAACGCTTGCCACTGGCTCGCATCCTTAGGGTGACTCAGCATCTTGTCTTTTTTATCTATCTCCGGATCATTTGCGTCATCTTCTCGCTTCTTCTCCTCCCTATCCGCGTGCCAACGCAGGAGCTTTGCTACCTTAGGGTCCGCGAAATACCGCTGCAGACGAGGAGTGATCGGAAAGTACCACACCACTTTTCGAGGAGCTTTCTTCCTCTTCTTGTATCGAGTGACGCCGCACACCGGACATATGGTAGACTCCGCGTGCTCGTCCCGATAAATGATGCAATTGTTCATGCACACATGGTATTTCACGTGCGGTAAATCCAGAGGACACACGATTTTCTTCGCCTCCTCCAAACTGGTGGGGCACTTGTTCCCCTTGGGAAGACGTTCGTGCCAGAATGGCATGTTCTCATCGAAGCATGCGTCGGTCATTTTGTGTTTTACCTTCATCTCCAGAGCCATGAGCGTTACTTTCAAGCGGGTATCCTCGGGCCTGCATCCTTCATACAATGGAGTAACCGCGTCTAACTCAAGTTGATCCATCTTGGCTTTCTCTCGGGCGGCAGCTCTTGCGTTATCGGTCTGCTTGAGAAGCAGCTCTTGAATATGAGGGTCCTGCACCCAGCCCATCGATGGTCCAGCGTCGTCTGCTCCGCCGGCATCATCATCTTCATGATCATGCCCGTCGTCTGCTCCGGCATCTTCCTCATCATCATGTCCTGCATCTTCTACATGATGACTGTGTACAGCATCACCGTCCTGATCATCTCCTGGGGATTCTTCGTCTTCTCGCCCGCCCGAGCCGCAGTGGTTGTCTTGCTGCCCTTCCTCATTTCTTGCCCGGCCCCCATGGACGACTTCGTAGTCATCTTCATCACCTTGCCACCGATAGCCATCCATGAAACCACGCAAGAGCAGGTGGTCCCGCACCTGCCCGGAATCCGGGTCCGCAATAAGGCTCTTCAGCTTGCATCTTCGACACGGACATCTTATCTCCGTCTCGTTCTTTTGAAGCATCTCGGCCTTCGCGGACCTCAAAAACCTATTCACGATGCCTTCGGTCATTGTGCGCACCATGGTCGCCTGCGGGGTAGAGCTAAACGATATTTTAGAACCAAGAAAAAATTTGCCATGACTTTCCCTAAAAATAGGACAAAAAAGAATGCTTAATGCCAAAATTCTCACCGAAACGGAAATGAATCAACATTCCGGGAAAATATTGGCAACTATCGCATTTCAAATACCGGTACACCTCCAAACACAAACACATATGCAACACAACAAACATATGCAACACCACGAACATACATAGATCTAGCTAGGCCATAAAAAGTGCATGTGCACATTGTTGTATGGAGAACAACATAAATATAGCTTCCCCCCTTACTTACCTATCAAAACAAGGTAATTTAACCACTTAATTTGAATGAATATATGGTGGAAATGAGGTGAAAAAGAGGAGGGACCCGAGAGGAGGAGGAGGTGGAGAGAATGCAGTGGGGGAGAAAGTGAGTGTGGGTGCTGTCCAAAATATCTTGTTGCTGCCCACTTACTAATGACGCACCCACTATAAATGCGCCATTAGTAATCAAGGTTACTAATGGCGCATTTATAGTAAGTGCGCCATTACTAGTTTTGCAAAAAAAAAATAACATACTAATGGCGCACTGTCGCACAGTGCGCCATTACTAGTTTAAACTAGTAATCACAGTGCGCCATTAGTAGTTTTGTAAAAAAAAATCATAAAAAAAAAGAACATTAATGGCGCACTTTACTGCTGGTGCGCCATTACTAGTTACAATTAGTAATGACACACTTCGTCTCGATGCGCCATTAGTATGTTTGGACAGGCGCGCTAGTTCAAAAAAAAAACTTTTTGATACTAATGTCGCACGCTGGGCCTGGTGCGCCATTAGTAGTTTGAACTCTAATGGCGTATCTGTTGTTGGTGCGCCATTACTATATACTAATGGCGCACTGCTTGTCTGGTGCGCCATTAGTATCAATTCCATCTATAGCCCTTTTCCTAGTAGTGGCATTTGCTTCTTTACGCAATATGTTTATTGTGCTATTAAAAAAGTACTTGTATGTTATTTTCTGTTTGCGTTATAAAACATATTATAAAGGAGTATAATTATTTATTATCTGTTTTGTGTTATAAATAAAACATATTAAAAGGACTAATTGACCGTTGGTTTTCTTTGTTATTTTTATTGTAACAAAAGTTTGATTATTCAACTGAAAATGTTGGGTATTACAATGATAACCATATGGATTTGGTAGTAGGAAAGTAGTGGATGCACCCAACTTCGGTGCATGCACCCAATGAACAGTAAATTCACAAAAAGAAAAGAAAAAAAATGAAATTTCGTGGATGTGATTGTGCAAATGTTTTAGGAGGTTCCAAAATTTGCTCACCAAAAAATTGATGACCATACAAAGCGAAATACAAATGATGCTCTGAACCCAACTTTACTATTCACATGTTTCAACACAACTTTTTTTTGATACCGAGCTCCTTGGATGTCATTTGGCCACCAAATTTTGTAAGCACCTAAAACATTTGGTCATAATCACATCCACAAAGTTTTGGATTTTTTTTAATGTTTTGCTAAGTTTTTGATCATGGATGCATGGGGTGACCGAGTACACAAAAACCACACTCGTTGGTGGTTTCATATAAAATGAAATATAGTTGTTTAGGTTTTTTTTTGGAGTTAGAAAAATTAAGGGGAAAATGTGAGAGAGAGATGTAATTACTTAATTATGTGGGTAGTTAATTAGCATGCATGTAATTAATTAGATATGCGCTGAAACGTGCTGAATCTATTTGAAAGTGCTCGTGGGTAAGGACGGCCAGCAGACTCTCACCGATATAGGGACCAGCGTTACCAACATGGAATAAGACCATGATGACCGTGCTTTGCATGACATACACAAGTTGATGGTTGTCGATACGTTCACAGGTGAGGGCACTAGGCGCTCGAGGACAACCAATGGTAACAATCGAGGTCTCTGGCCGCACCTTCGAGATGTCAGTGATGACTGAGGACAATCGGTCACACATCATCATTCTTCAAATATTGTTTCATCCCGTAGCAACGCACAGGTGTTTAGCTAGTATTCATTATTATTCTAATAGAATAATAAGATATAATGAATAATTTAAATAGCATGCTATGGCTAACTAATTTGAAGTTAAATATTTTTTAATTCATACATAATTTTTTGGTTGGGTCTCTATGCGTACATATTCCCTCTGCTCCAAAATAATTGAAGTTCTAGGATTTTTCTAGGTCAATTTTTGTTAAGTTTGTCCAATTCTATAGAATAAATCGTAAAGATCTACAATATCAAATATATATGAAAACTGATTTTATCATGAATTTATTGGAGTACATTTGATTTCATAGATATTGATATAGTATCGAGTAATAAGGGGCTTAGACTTGGCCTGGCATCTCACGATGACCTGTCATAACACAAAGAATCATGCATTCACCATGACCTACCCCCTCTCGGTGCCGGTCAACGCCCCAGACCGTCGATCACGCCGGATATGTGCTCGGCGGGAAAACCGCGTGCGGGCCATCTGAAAAAGGAGAAAACAAAAGTGTAACTATAATATGGTAAGGTGGTTTGCCAAGAATGTACGAAAACAACAACAAAAAATATGCCTTGGAGCCTTGGAGCCTTTCTTTCTTTTCTTGCGGAATATATGCCTTTGCCTGTTGAATAAATGTCGGAGGTTTTTTCTTGGATCTTTTTTTTCAAAGTTTCAGTTTTCTTAAGAAAAATTCACGCACACACACACATATATGTATATATATACTGCATACCTGTGAAATTGCACAGTATATTTTCTTCCATTGTGCTTACAAAAAAAAAATTAAGCAGATCCGTGTACCTATACCACTATTTGCCTTTTTCTTTCGTCTAGCCCGCAAATCGCTACATTCTTTGTCAAAATTACATGCAAATGGCGAGCATCCGTGCATGCTTACGGAAAATATGATTTTTTTAAAATGTTTTAATAGAGACATGAACAACTCCAGCCAATTGGTCTCCATGGACGGGCAGTCGCACGCTCATCCATGTATGTGTACAAATTATTGTTTTCGAAATGCATGTGTACTCCTACTCGAGGAAAAAAACAAATGTATGTATTTGAATCTGGCCCAGTAGTATTGTGTGGGGGTGGCAGCATTGGGCCTGCAGGCTGTTGGGGCCGCGTGAGATCGAGCCCAGCTGAGAGCAGAGAGGGGGATTCTGTTTTGTGCAGTAGAGCTCGAGTTTAGTCCCACCTCGCTGGCCGTGGGAGAAGCGGTGGCGAGCGAGGTGTATAAGAGGGCAGCCAGGGCGGGCGTTGAAAGGCACGCAGCTGCGTGGTGACCACAGAGCGAACTATTCTTTCGCCTTTTACTAAAGAAATACCGTGTGGGCGCCACAATGAGCAGCATACGCTAATTTTTAAAGGGTCCTTCTCCTCTGCGAGAGGGTCCCACAATGCAAATTTGAAATTTTATACGAGGTTTTGTTTGGACGTAAACTCGGCGCTGCACGCGTGCTGAAGTCCTGGCCCCCACTTGTGCGTCGCGTGATTAGGTGTAGCTGTGGTACACCGAGCAAGGCAAAATTTTGTGTGTTGACCCTTCTCGTGTACCAATTCAGGATCTGACCCGGTTGGACTTTTTCTGACCCTTTTTTTTACCGTCAGGGGGTAAGGTACTTATCCACGTTAGCTAGCCTCCTCCCCCGTCGGCAGTTTCTTCTTTCCTCCTCTCTCATCTCCTCCACTCTTCACCGTTCTTCATCGTTTTTGCGGATCGAGATGGCCCCGAAGAGAGAAACGCAAGCTCCTCCGATTCCTCCAAGTAGTTTTTTGCAAACTTGCGTCCAATTTGACGCATTATTTGCTTGAAATATCTTTTTGAACTTAGTTTGGATTTTTTTTCACCTAGGATTGTTTTAGCTTGATTGTAGTTCTAGTTCTTAGTTCTTTAGTAACTACTGGTATTGAATATGAACTCAAATCAATAGTTCATATGTCAGTGTGAAGATGAACCCTAGTTTATAATTTTTTTTGTTAAAAAATTATGATGTAATGCATGTGGGAGGACTTGTTTTGTTTTATGATGCATGTTGATATGATGATATGAAGATGTTGTTTGGAGAAAATACATTCAAGATGAACTCTATTTCAAAAAAAAAATTGTTAAAAAATGATGATGTGATGCATGTTGGAGGATTTTATTTTGATATGATGCATGTTGATATGATGTTATCCATCATGTGTAGTAGATGTCGTTGGAGGAATATGCTTAAGATGAACCCTAGTTCATGTAACCAAGAAATTTCATTTTTTGTTTATGTATGATTATGATGCTTTTGTTTATGAAATTTTATTAAGGCGGGCACCTCTTGCGGACAACATCGGCCCACATACTCCATGCTTGACTACGCATTCGACAAGGGTCATCGTGTCCGTTTCATAGAGAACAAAGTGGTAAGTAATATGAAGGAAATATTGATCAAAGTTTTCGGATTGTTATATCTGATCCTCATTTGATATTTTGTAGCTTGACGACGCAACCCAGAGGATGGGAGACAAGTCCAATATGGGTGGCTTTGTCTGGGCCCTCTCCATTCGGATGTGGGAGCGGCTTCCGGTGGGGCGTCCGGAGAAGCTGCGAAGACGCCCATTGGGGTGCCTATAGCGAAGATGGCGACGAGACTCAACACCCCACCGTAGCTTACCAGTGGGATGTTGTCAAACTCTACACGGGCCTAAACAAGGCTTCGTACAAGACCTACACCAACGAGATGGACGCTTTGACGCATACACAGGTATATGAACTCGCTCACCACCTTTCTCTTTGATTCCACTTTTGGCCGAGAGTGGGAACTTACCAATGTATATGTAATAGGTAAACTGGTGGCCGTATCATGACCGAGAGTGGGACTTCGATTTGAACGTGATGTGCGGTGCGGACAATGGTCTTTGGTGTAACGCCCCGGACACACCCGCCGGTGGTCGATACTCCTGGCGGGATTTAGACTAGCCCCACATATCAATACTAGTCTTTTCTACGCACTTTGTCCTCACTCGTGCGCACCCGGGAGCAACTTCCCGGTCGGTCACCCATCCTGAAACTACTCCAAGCTGAGCACGCTTAACTTTGGAGTTCTATTCGAATGGGCTCCCGGAAAAGAATGAATTCCTTATTGATATGAGTAGTCTATCATCCCTAATAAGCCACGCTATCACATTTGGCCGTGCATCGTGCCCATGATTTGTGTGTGCGCCGTCGAGTGGCACTTGCCGCATCGTGTGGCCGCACAGTTTGGGATCCATCAGCATATCCCACCGGGCCCGACGACCGATACCGGCGGCCACGCGCTCCACATGTGAGCACGCTTGTTCTTCGTGCCCATGGTTTCATTGCGTTCGACTTTATTATGATGTTTCTTGTTGCTTATGCATTGCAGGATGAGCCGGCAGAAGAATCAGTCGATCACAGACTGGGGAGAGGAGCATAAACCTCATGTGACGGAGTGGAACCAACGTAAGTTCCGTAAAGATGGGGAGAGGAGAGTGACCGACTGTAATGCTTACGAGGGCCAACACATGAGGTGGTACGATGATGGCCATAAGCATCGTCTTCGTCTCAGGCCTCAGTGGACGATGGAAGACATCGTGGAACTGGAAAGGGATGACCCCGAGGAAGAGGCCTACCAGACCGGCATTAGAGACATGCATAGTGGATTTAGGGAGTTTGCACCCCTCATCAACAGAGTGGTAAGTTTGAACCGACGGGTGTATTTAAATTATTTTATTCGTCATCGTGATTGGCTTATGCCGTTACAGTCCCGTGAGTTGAACATATGCATCTTTGCACTAGGTGATATCCCCGGGAGCGTACAATCTGAGAACAAAATGAGGGGGACGATGAAGGTATAATTTTAGTCTCCTCGGAACAGATGCATCTTGTTCACTTGCAATCATAAATCCAATACTTATTATGCCCTTGTTTCATTGTGAGTGCAGAAGTTCGTGAAGCGTTGTCGCAAGCTGGTAGGCCTGCTTGGGTGTGCTGGAGGTGGGTCGGTTGAAGCTTATCATCCTTCAGCCACACAGGGTCACATCGGCTCATCGAGCCATGTTCCCTCGTCGTCTAGGTTGGTTGAGGAGCAGGAGGAGGAGGAGGAGGAGGAGGCCACACATGAAGAAGAGGAGGAGGAGGCCTATCATGAGGAAGAGGAGGATGAGAGCAATGGGGAGGAGGAGTACGATGAAGATTACGAACCTCCACCAACTCAATCATCTCAACCATCTCAGCTGCCAAAGTGGAATCCGAAGAAGAAGGATTTGCTGAGTCCGGACCCTCTCCAGAGATCGATTACTCGACGGCCCAAGAAGAAGACTGAAGAGACTCGTTCAAAGAGGAACGAGGACCGTACCTCCAAAAGGGGAAGGAGCAAGTAATTCTGCTCTTGGATACTTGGCTCTTGTAGTTGGGTTGTCTATGGTTGTGAAACTACGTGGAACTATGTGCTTGCTATTTATGAAACTATGTGGAACTCCTTTGCTAATTAGTTGGACTTCATTTGACATGTCTATTTAGTTCAACTTTTATTAATGTGTATGTGATCCCCAAGTTTAATTGTTTGAGATCTGTTTTTTAGACTCTATATCATTGCTGTGATATTGTTTTTAAAAAGAAGCAAACAATTAAACTTGGAAATAGGCAAACACAGGACCCTGGCCGCTACGATTTTTCGTTACAAAACCTTTCGGAGGCAAAAACCCAAGCCACCCCCTACCGCCAGGGGTGCTGGTGGTAGGTTCGGATAGCCTACCGCCATAGGCCCTGGCGGTAGGGTACTAATCCACGTCAGCATGTGGAGACGGCCGCCGCCCCCCTCCGTCGCACCCTACCACCAGGGACCTCACGGTAGGCTGTCTAACCCTATCGCCAGAACCCCTGACGGTGGCGAAAGGGTCAAATCCCGAAAAAAAATCCAACCGAGGTCAGATCCTGAATTGATATGCGAAAAGGGTAAAAACACGAAAGTTTGCCACATGAGGAAGACCTGCGATGCTTCAACTAGTGCTTGCTGTTGTAAGCGTTGACCTGCAGCTGCTACGATAGTCGGTGGTCTCTTGCTAGGCAAAGGTGCATCTGACGGGTGACCGTTGCAATGTGTGACTGAAGATACTGCTTGGGGCCACTGAGGCTTCGGCAAACCGGCCTGGGACGCAGGTCACCGGAACATCGTCATTGCCGCAATGGAGCATTGCCGGGCCGTCTGAGCATCACTGTTGTGTGATGGAGCGTCGTCGGGCAGCCGGAGCATCGTCCGGTGCTGCAATGGAGCATCGTCCGGTGCACCGCCCATCACGGACCGTCGAAGCATTGCCGGTGCAACAATGGAGCATCACCGGTGCTTCAAAGAATTACACACCCAACATGGGGGAGCGAGGATGATGCGTTGGTGACCGGAGGGGTTGCGGGGAGACATGGTGTGACGCCCGAGACCGACGTCCCAGAAGATTCCAGAAGATTCCAGATGTTCCGGGTTGCCCGTGTGTTTCTTTTGTTTGTGTTATTTAATTTTTGCATTGCATCATGTCATCATGCCATCATGTCATTTTAATTTTTGCATCTCAACTTAAATAAATCGTGTGGACCTTCGGTCCATTTAAATCGAGGGAAGAATGTCTTCTCTTTATAACATATAAAAGTCTCTCATTATTTTAGAGAGCTATAATAAATATTCCATTCGATGGAATTCACCGTAACACACTTGCATTTTCCCCATGTCTTTTCACTTCGAGTTTCACCTTCAAATTCTTGCCAATAATTCTTTTCCGTTGTTTCGAGGTTCCTCCGAAAATTTGAACATTTTTGGACACTTCAATAATCTCGTCTTAGTTCAAACCTATTTGAATTATATTCAAATATGTTTGAATTATTTTCCGTTCATGCCTTTCTTATTTTTCTCCGGTCGTGCTTATTTTTATGAGCCCGAGAAAAAATATAATTCCTTGTGCTAACTTTTCCCTAACTCCCCTCCTCTTTTCTTTCTTCTCTTTTATTTTCTGCTAAAGAAAATAAATAAGAGGTCAGCCACCCTCTTGGGCCTCCTCTTCCCCTCACCAGCCCAGCTTGGGTCCCTCCTAGCTAGGCCCATCTTCCCACTTCGGCCCAAACTCCCTCCCGACCGAACCCTAGCCTAGCGGTCGCTCGACCCGCTCACTCCCTCGTGCCGCCGCCAGAAGCCTTCCTTCCCTCGCTCGATCTCTGCCCCGTTTCCCTCGCCCCGCACCTCACCCCTCGACCGCTTCCCTCTGGCTCCCTCTCGTTCCTCAACCTCCCTCGCTCGTCTCTCCCTCGAGCCCCTCTGCCTCGCCACCTCTCCTTCTTCCGGCCGCCGCTGCACGCCCGGAGCCGTCCCCCTCCGTCCTTGAAGCCCGCCGCGCCGAGGCCTGCAGCTCTCTGCCTCGCCAAGGTCTCACCTCTGCGTCCGGTCCTCCTCGCCGCGGCCAGAGGCCACCGCACCTCTGCCTCCAGGGTCGCCTCGCCTGGGTCTCCGCGCCAGGAGCCCCGCGTCTGCATCCCCTCCGGCCGCCCCGCGCGCGGGCTCCCTCCCCCGCGTCGACCTTCCTCAGGTCTTCCCCGACGCCGGCCTCAGGCCTTCCGTGCGCCCCTGCTGCCCTTCCTCTCGCCGAGCATCAGCCGCGCCAGGACGAGCCCTCCGCTCCTGAGATCCGGTCCGCGGCCTCCTTCCTCTGGCCTCGGGCGCCCGCTTCCTCCAGGCGGTCAACTCCAGCGGCTGTTTCCGGCGCCGCCTAGCCCCGTGCTGCCCTTTTGTTCTGCTGCGTGTTTTGTTTGTGCACTGTTGTGTTTTTTTTTGTCAAGTGCACCGCAGGCAGACCCGATCTCCGAATGCGACAAGTACCTCTCCTCGCGACACGAACATCTGCGGGTATGTGTACATCTACGGAAAACGAGCTCGTGAACGGCTATGGAACAAGTACCACTACATCCGTGTACGACTACGTGAACAAGTACCACGACGCCGTCGAACGCCAAGTACCTCTACTTCCACTACCGTCGCAAACGGGAACCCCCAAGTACCACTACGAACGCCGACGCGACAAGTACCCCGACATCGACGACCCGAACGACTACCGTCGCCGTGTACCACTACCGTCGCCCGGAAACGAGGAGTTCGCCAAGTACCACGACACCCCGTGAACGACTTCTTCCTCTTCGGCCGTGTACCACTACTTCCACTACTACGGCTACTTCCACTACGACCTCGAACCCCTCCGAGAACGATGGTTCCGAAGGTATAACCCCGTCGATGACCCGTGTGATGCATGCTTGTTGTGTTGTATGAAATGTTTCCCGGGTGAGCACCGTGTCTGTTTCGTCCCTTTTGTCATGTTCCTTGGTTGCCTCGTCACCGACTCGTGGGAACCCGGCAACGGGATCGCCCCACCTTCATCTCGTTTGACTCACCCACGCCATCTATCTTTTGCACCGGACTCTCAACGAGTTACCGGTACCGAGTTGTTGCCTTTGCATCATTTCGGATCGTTGCCGTGGCACCCTTTCCATCCACCACGGTGACATAAACTTCATATCTCTTTTAAGTCAACCTTTTAAAATTGCATAAACTTGAGCATCTCATCCGCATCATCTAACAACATTAGAAATGTTAATTGTTGTTTGCTTATAATTATTAAACATGCTCATGGGGTTTTTCCGGATATTGTTGTTGTTATTCTCCGGCCCCATTTAAAATGTCTAAATAGTTAGTTTACTTATGTTTCACCTCTTGCCATGCTAAAAACATTTAATTTTGTCTTGATAACAATGAGAGTCAACTAAATAATTAATGTGGTGTTTCGTCAATATGCAACTCGTTGCATATTGACCTCCACTTAACTTGTAGTATTTGTTTGTGCATTTTGCCATGCCATGCATAATTAAACCGGACATGCATCATGCTTGCTTGTGCATCATGACATGCTTATGCTTGTGTGTTTACCGTGTTGTTTCTTTCTTTCCGGTTGCTTCTCCTGCTAGCTTCGGTTTCGTTCCGGAGTTGTGAGGTTTCTCTCGTCAGTGTTGCTCCGTCTTCTTCTTGGATCCGTTCTTCTCCCTTGTGGAATCCCAGGCAAGATGATCATACCCTTGGATACCTTTACTACCATTGCCATGCTTAGTTGTCTCGATGCTATCGTTACATGTCGCGATACCCATCTTTTATGTCAGCCTCTCCTTGTTGCCATGAAACCTCTAACCTTGACACCTTCCTAGCAAAACCACTGTTTGGCTATGTTACCCGCTTGCTCAGCCTCGCTTGCTCAGTTCCTCTTATAGCGTTGTTAGTTGCAGGTGAAGATGAAGTCCGTTCCAGGTGGGAACTTGTTGTTGGATATATCACAATATCTATAATAATTATTAACACACCTATACACTGGGCGTGGGTGGAAGGCTTGGCCTTTTGCTCGGTGTTTTGTTCCACTCATGCCACCTTAGGCGCCGATAAACCGGCATTATGTTCCTTGATTTTGCGTTCCTTACACGATGGGTGGATGGGGACCCCTTGACAGTTCGACTTTGAATAAAACTCCTCCAGCAAGGCCCAACATTGGTTTTAATTTGCTCATAATAACAACTTAATTAAATAATTAATTTGCATAGGGAGTTAGCGCTACCCGAGGATTCTTAATTCTACATAATAGGGGGGGCCAGTGCTGATGGTGTTGGTCCCAAACTAGAGCCACTTGCGGATACCACCCAGTTCGCTGGGATCTTCGGTATCTGTACGTACTGCTCATCCGGACGTGGCCTGAGACGAGATACGCGCGGCTACTATCAGGGTGTCGGCACGCCGGGAGGTCTTGCTGGACTTGTTTTACCATTGTCGAAATGACTTGTGCTACAGGGATGCCGAGCCTGATCGGATTTTCCCTAAGATAAGGAGTGATGATATTATATTTATCACTTCAGCTAATCGTGAGAGCTTGTGATGGGCTAAGTTGGAACACCCCTGCAGGGTTATGAACTTTCGAAAGCCGTGCCCGCGGTTATGTGGCAGATTGGAATTTGTTAATGTCCGGTTGTAGAAAACTTGACAGAGGATCCGAAGTAAAACACACAACTGTGTGAGTAACCGTGACTGTCTCTTTTCACTTTGAGAAGAGAACACGGTGGGGTTATGTTTGACCGTATGTAGTTAGGATCTTTAGCGATCACCTCTTTTGCGACCGTTTGCGTAGCTTCTCATCTTATTCTGGTACTCGTAAGTTAGCCACCATATTATGCTTAGTCGCTGCTGCAGCCTCACCACTTTACCTCTTCCTACCCATAAAGCTTTGCTAGTCTTGATACCCATGGTTATGGGATTGCTGAGTCCTCTGTGGCTCACAGTTACTTCACCACACCAGATGCAGGTTCAGCCGAGTTTGATGCAGGAGCTGGTTCAAGTTCTTCACCAGGAGCTCGAGGAAGAGAGTTGCCGTTTGTTTGTGTTGTTTCGTTGATCAGTAGTGGTTTTCTACTAGGATTCGATCCTGACCTGTGGCTTTATGTTGTTTTGGTATCTTTCTTTTGGTTCTTCACCCGTAGTCGGGTTGTGATGTTTTGTATGATGATTGGTTTATTTATTGTATTGTGTGAAGTGGCGAGTGTAAGCCAACTATCTCCTTTTGCAATTTAATCCCTCTTTTACATGAGTCGTGCAAAGATACCAAACTTGAGATCATTCTAGGATGGGCTTATACCTTTAAGTCGTGCCTCGACACGTAGGAGGTATAGTCCCATCCTGGGCATTACACATGGGGCACGTTGTGATAGGAAATCAAGTGACCCAGACGGTTGCCTAAGAATGGATCAAATCATAGGTAAACATGGCGTAAACCACACATCTTCCCGTTTACTTCCACTAGATTTGCTGGCAGGACACCTCATTACAATGCCACTACTAACCCACCACCACATGTTCAAGCTCAAAGCCACAACCAACTTTCCAGTACAAGGAACAACAATGCAAACCAAAGAATCCATCATCACAACAGGAGGGGGGAAATGGACTGCCGAAGGGATCCACCATATCAGGTAGCTTCAGCAGACATGATCTCAAGCTCAGCCCACCACAGCGGCGACACCTTCGGGGTCGCGCCCTCAGGGCCCACGGCCGTGATCTCCTTCATCTGAGCCGCCACCTGCGCCATGCGCGGTCTCTTGCTCGGGTCCGGGTCGATGCAGGACCTCGCGACGTCGCACAACGCGCGCGCTGTTTCTTCTGGGAAGGAGCCCAGGCTCGAGTCGATCAGCTCTGCAAGAGGCATCTTGCCTTCGAAATAGATGGACGCCCAGTTTTCAAGTGGCAGGTCTTGCTCAGGGAAGGGTGCTCTCCCGGTTAATATCTCCAGCAGTATAATGCCGTACTGATGCACGATGCTCTCTGTGTCCAACATGGTGCAGTCGTCGGTCACGGAATCGGATCCCTTGGTGCCATTCCAGAAATCAAGATCTGAGACTTTTCTTCAGATTTTCACCCTTATGTTTTGTGATGGTTGGAATTTAAACACCCAAAGTTCAATCTCTAGACCCGTCCCAGGCTCCTCTGTTTCATGTGCACAAAACTGGGATTCATTGTTGAACTATGAGCTTTAGCAGCTAGGAAGAAAACCATCAACAATATATGAATACATGTGCAAGAATCACAATAAGAAGAGATTTCAGCAAGGATCATCACATGAGTGTAAAAATTCAGCCAGCAGGTAGTAGTAAAATAAACGATCAGGCTGTAGTAAGATTCAGCTTGTAGTAGTAAAATTCAGCAAGGAGCCTCACATCTGTGTAAACTTCAGAAGTACAAATTGTAGTACCTAAAATAAGCATTGTCTCTCGTTTTTTGACGCTCTCCCTGGGAATTTCTGACGACTCCGCCTCAACAAAAAGCAGCAGCAACTATCCCTTGATTCACACTCCGATCCTTCCAAAATCGCCACCATTAATTAGCCATTTCATAATGAGTACACGTAAATCTTTTTTGGCAGCCAAACGCCAGGCGGTGGTGTGAAATACCACGCAAGCCCGCCAATGTCCGGCCACATAGCCCAGCCTGGCAGGTTGTGCACAGATACCCAGTGGTGATCGCCGGGCTTGGCGTAGACGATGTGCAACAATTCCCCATTATTTTTCACGGCGAAAACAAGAGTGATTGGGGAGGTCGAGTCGTCGATGCCAGCGAAATAGTCGAACGGCTCGTTGGGGTTGGAGAAGTAGAGCTTCAAGGCATCGATGGCTTGGCTAGATTTGGGTTCGGAGCCATCGTACGCCCGTACCTTGGTGATGGGTGGGAACTCGGTGAGGATGCGGGTGAGGGGGTTGAGGAGGCGGACGACCTCGGTGGACTGCTTGTCGCGCAGGACAAGGATGCCTTCGGTAACGGCAAAGATGTAATTGCTGGAGAGCGCGTCAAGTTCGACATAGACGCGGACTCCGGAGACATGGCGAAGGTGGCAGCCCGACTTATGTTGTCTATTGCGTATTAGCTTCCATTTAGATTGCTAAAAAGACTCTAGAATAAATATAATTTGATTATAGGTTCAGTGTGCTCCTTATTTTATCTGATGTGAGTTGGCGAGCTTAGCCATAGTCGTGAAGGCCATTTCCCATGAAAAGGAAGAAAATACTACGTATCTATTTGAAAAAGACATCCCAGCAAAAAATGAATAAATAAAAGGCATCCGTTCAATAAATAAATAAATGAATGAATGACAACAAATACTCTAACAAGACATCCTCACCAAAAACAAAAAGAAGCAAATACTATAACCTAACTAATCACTTGGTTCCATGAATCCTATATACACGGAATCCTACGTGGACTCATGTAGCCAGAACTAATCAATTAGTTTCCAGCTCGGTGGAACCACACACAGGCCATGCAGGTACCTGCACACCCAATAGATACAAGCAGGGACCGCCGGACCGGCCCGTGTTATTAGGCAGACGTGAGGGTGAGCAGCATAAGCTGCTTCGTTTAGTCCCACCTCGCTTCGGGGAAGAGGTGTGCACCTACATAAAAGGTGGATCCCTTCTTTTTGTCTTAAATACCACAACCACATCGTAGATAGCTAGTTAGTCTTGTGTTATACATGTAAATAGCGCGTGCGCTCGCGTGAATACACACGGATTGTACGCGTTGATATGCGACTCGATTATCCCAATGGCTCTCTAGTGGATACCATTTTTGCAGGTAACGCGTCCTCTACATGGCATGCAATCCATCATGGTCTAGACCTTCTTAAGAAGGGTATGATTTGGCGCATTGGCAATGGGGAAAGCGTCAGAATATGGCGAGACCCGTGGGTGCCTCGGCCACCTTCCTACTGGGTGATCACAAACCGCGCCACTTGTCGCCTCAGGAGAGTGGCACAGCTGATCGACGCCCAGGGTCGCTGGGACCAGGGGCTGCTCCGCGCTCACTTTATGCCTCTTGACGTCGATGAGATCAGCAAGATAAAGCTGAGCCCGCGGCTGATGGAGGACATCATTGCATGGGCGCCAGACGCCCGTGGGATCTTCAGCGTAAGAAGCGCGTACAAGATGGCCCTCGACGAGAAAAATCACACATCTATATGTGCAACGAGCAGGGCACCGGACGGCACCAGAGCCGTCTGGGACACACTATGGGGGTGCCCTGCTCCCCCAAAGGTGTGCGTACTGGCTTGGCGAGTGGTGAAAAACGCACTAGCTACTATGGCAAATTTGGCTAGAAGAAATATATCTGATACTGATATTTGTCCTTTGTGTGGTATGGAACGAGAGGACACGTACCACGTCTTCTGCAGATGTCCGAGAGCCAGAGATCTTTGGTACGACATGGAGGAGTCATGGAGCATGCCAAAGCTGGACATTGTTGCTAATACATGACCGGAGTGGTTGCTGCACCTACTGGAACGGTGCAGCGAGCAGGAGCGCCTTCCGCTGCTCATGACGGTATGGCGAATATGGCATGTACATAATGAGATTACCCACAATAAGCCGGCGCCACCTACTGAAGCATCTCGGCGATTCCTCTCGAGCTACATGGACTCGCTGTTGTGCATTAAATAGCATCCAAACGCGGACATGGCTAAAGGGAAGATGGTGGTCAGCTATGGTCAGGCGGACATGAAACAACAAGACCACATCTCCTCTGCTGACAACCCAAGGCCCCCGGAGAGATGGAGCGCACCGCCAGAGGGATGGTGCAAACTGAACATCAATGGTGCCTTCGTGGAAGCGGACAAGACAGGAGCTGCTGGTATGATTCTTCATAATTCTAAGGGAGAGGTCATTTTTGCATCCTGCCGCTATTTATCATCATGTGCGAGCACGCTGGAGGCAAAACTCACTACCGGACTGCGACACAATGCCGACGGCCTCAGGCCGTCGGCATAGCCGTTTTGCCGTCGGCTTAGATCTATGCCGACGGCACCCGTCGGCATAGAGCCATCGGCGTAGATCACGTCAGCGTAGTTGTGTCAGACCGTCGGCATAGAAAAGCCGTCGGCATAGGCGCATATGCCGACGGCTTCTGGTTGGCCGTCGGCATATATTGGCCGTCGGCAACGATTCTCACATGACGGCAACGGACGGCGCCGTCAAAAGCGACAACAAACCAGCGTCTGCCACGTGACACAGGTATGCCGACGGCTTGGCCGTCGGCATAGATTTAAATCTATGCCGACGGCCAAGCCGTCGGCATACATTGCCACGTGTCAGCTCCTGAGGCGTCTCTGCAGCTGTGTAAGCCGACGGCCTGGCCGTCGGCATAGTTTGAAATCTATGCCGACGGCTAGGCCGTCGGCATACCCTTGCCACGTGGCAGCTCCTGAGGCGGTTCTGAAACTGTGTAAGCCGACGGCATGGCCGTCGGCATAGTTTGAAATATATGCCGACGGCTAGGCCGTCGACATAGATTTCAACTATGCCGACGGCCATGCCGTCGGCTTACATACCACGTGTCAGCTGCTGGTTTCTCCTAGGCATAGATATGCCGACGGCAAGGCCGTCGGCATAGTTTTGTTCTGCTTTTTTTTAAATTTTCTCTGTTTTCTTATTTCCATTCAAATTAACAGCATATAATTCCACAAAATATGACAGAGAGCATATATATACAGAAATAGACTCAAGTTCATTATCATCAGGTAAACATACTCAAGACCATCATCATCATCATCATCGAAACTTTATGAATATAAGTTTTGAAAGAACGCTAACAAGTATGGAACATGGATAGTACTAGCTACAAGACATGGATAATAACTAGCTATCATCATTGGCCGAGACCGCCACCGCCGAGACCGCCACTGCCGAGACCGCCACCGCCGAGACCGCCACCGCCGAGACCGCCACCGCCAAGACCAGCACCACCTTGCCAGATCGGTGTGACTGGGCTTTCTGAACCAGGAGTGGAGCTACCGGTCCCCTACATGTTTGAGAAGAGATTGTAAGGTTAAACATGATATGATAGTGCTGAGTGAGAACTAATTTGGCAATACTTATGCAAATGTACTAACCGGAGCCGGACTGCCTAGTGCCACCCATTCATCGAACGTGGGCACGTGCGGGGGATCTCCAGGTAGTGGTGGTGCGGGTCCCACTGATGGTGGCGCATCGCGGTTGGACCAATTCGACAGCATAGCCTGCATGTTAGGTAACCAAGCAAACATGAAGGTAAGAAGAAATGAAAGTGCACAATTTAGCTTGGTTCAAAGTTGGCAAAACTAACCACCATCAACGCACGGTTGTACTCATCGTGGGCCTTTACTCTTTTCAAGTACTCCCGCACCTCGATGTTCTTGTGCTCGACAAAGTCCTTATAGGCCTACAAAATTTAGGTTGTTTGTAAGTGGGCAATGCTGAAAATAAAGTCAGAAAGTGAAAAAGAGAGAAGATAAGAGAGAAATACTTACAGCACATCCGCACCCGAAAACGTTGGAATCTCGTTTACTTCATGGACAACTTGGCCTTTTGTGAAGTTCTTCTTGTCTTCCCTGTCAGGATGGTTTGAAGGGAGAAACTGTCGATGCAGATCAAAGGCGACATACTTCCCACCCTTCTTCATCCAAATGAAATACAAGGCCTGCATGCACACTGGGCATGGCATCTTCCCACTTGTACACCATCCGCAGAATAGGGCATAGCCGGGTAAGTCATGCATGCAATATTGTAGCCAAACTTTCATCAAGAAATTTTTCTGCAGATGTCGATCGTATGTCAACCTCGGGAAGTACCAAGAATGATGCAAATCATCCACCAACGGCTGCATAAACACACCCAAATTCTTCCCAGGATAATCAGGCCCCGGAATTATAAGCGACAGAAACATGGTCTTGCGTTGCATTATGGCGCCGGGAGGGAGATTGAGCGGAATAACAAACACGGGCCAACAGCTGTATGGATTAGACGACATACCATACGGATTGAACCCATCACCTGATATTGCAACTCTGACATTCCCAGCCTCGGCTGCTTCCTTAGGGTATTCTGTATCGAATGACTTCCATGCTTCACCTCCTGATGAATGTATAATTTTATTGGGATGATACCTTTTCCCTTCCTTGTGCCACTTCATCATTTTGGCAGACTCCTTGGTGATGAAAAGGCGTTGCAGTCTTTCTATGAAATGAAGATACCGAAGAACCTTCACAGGGATTGTTAGCTGCTTCTTCTCGCCCTGCTCATCGCCCACCTCAATATACCGAGAGGAACCGCACTTCCTACAGTACTTGTCATTCGCATACTCATGCCTAAACAAAAGGCAATTCTTTGGACAAACATCTATTTTCTCGTAATCCATGGAGAGCGCCTTCATGATTTTCTTCGTAGCGTACATGGTTTTCGGCAGTTCATGGCCCTCGGGCAGGCTGTTAGCCCATACTCCCAAAAATGCTTCGAATCAACCTCGGCTACAGCCGTACTCAGCCTTGACTGCCATCAGTTGCGAGATGGCATCCAACACAGATACCTTGGCACCCGCATAAAGAGGTTTCTTTGACGAGGCCAAGATATCCAGGAAGGCCTTTGCGGTTTCCTCCGGCTCCTCCGGTTCATTGGTTGAATGTGACGGAGGTGTCGGCTGTGCAGCAAAGACATCATCTATCATGTCTCTAACCCCATCGTCCTCATAACCAGCGACGCGTTGTCGTATCACCTCATCTCTACCACGGTCACGATGGGAGAAGTTTATCGGCATATTAAAGTTGGGCATAAATCCATTTGTGCGAAGGTGCTTAGTCATCTCACTCTTATCTCTGCGCATACGTCTATTACATTTGGCACACGGGCATTCTGGCACAATCCTCATTGGACTACGTAATTTCTCTTTCAAAAACACATCAGTTTTCTCGACCCACTCTGCTGTTACTTGATTCCGACGGAAAAACCCACTATACATCCACTGATTATCTGCCATCTCTGCTTTATTGGAAGCCAGACAACAAAATTAAGGATTCATTTTAATTACTCACATCAATATTTTATTTTTTACAAGGTTGACGAGAAACGACATTTAATCCACCTACATCTCTAATAGGTAAAGATGGGTCCTAATCCCACCCGAGAATGTGTAGATTGAGTACGTTGTCCATGCTCTACCCCGTTCCGAGACAAAATTTCGGCAGCACCTCCCCGCTGTTCTCCAAATACACGTCTCGGCAAAATGCCGAGAGAATGTGCATCCGGAGAACAACGGGGAGGCACCGCCGAAATCCTGTCTCGGAACGGGGTAGAGCATGGACAACGTACCCAATCTACACATCCTCGGGCTGTCCGTGGAAAGCGCTGGACAATCCGAAAGAGCTGCGGTGATAAATATGCAATTGAATGCATATTTATCGATGCAACCCTTTCGGACGGGAGACGCCTAGGTTTACGCGACTTGACATGAAAATGAAATATACTGACATGATTCAAAGAGCGTAGGAGGTGAACGTGGATTCGTAGCTCACCCTCGGTTGTAAAGGAAGTAGTCGAACAGCGATGAGACGATCACGCACCAACAGCTCCAACATCGACAATCACTCCAAGAAGATGGAACACCACAAATCCTGTAAATTTCACCGAGTGAAAAAAATTAGGACATCACATCACATAAAGCATTGACACTTCAAACTATGAAAAAAAATCATATTTCGTCAAGTGACAAATTTTGTCCTTCAATTTTTTTAACAAGATCATCATGATAAAATAACCACTCAACAGATACCAATTTTGGAGCACATCTCACATAGCTATTTGACAACATCACAAAATGAAAATAAAAGCTTCATTAACTATTTTATAAACTAAGTGACTCAAATTGGATTTTTAACTATGATAATTCATTTTGGGTCTCGAATTTCACCTACATCACAACATTCATCCATCTATCAACCTAACAACATCACAACATCCATCTATCTAAGACACATACAACATTCATCCATCTATATATCAACCTAACAACATCCATCTATTAAGCTAACAACATCCAACACCCATCCATGCATCCATTCATCCATCCAACAGTAGCAAAATAAGTCAAAAAAATGAAGAAAAAAATATGAATGCTAGCTCACCGGGAGGGGCGTGGCAAGGGCTGGTGAGGCAGGGGCCGGGGACGGGAGGGCTGGTGCGGGG
>LR738710.1:31887510-31935960 GCA_902687465.1 Secale cereale
AGCGGAAGCTCGGCGGTGGGCGGCGGTTGAGGGGAGGGCGGGGCGGCTAGGTTGGCATGGAAGCGTCGCCGGCCACCGATGGCGGAGGATTGCGGCTAGGTCGGTGCTATGTGCGGCGGTTACAGGGAAGAAGATGAACATGAGATCTGCCTGGAGGTTGAAGAAATCAATCTGGCCGTTCATTTCGAATATGACGGCTGTAAACAGAATGACTGGCCCAAATCAAAATTTTAGTCAACTTATCCAATCCCAATCTTTAGCCTCAAGCTCTTTCCAAGTCCTTTATCAATGATATTTTATTCATTCTTATTAATTGAATCAATGAAGAACTAGGTCGTGCATACTATGTAGCCAACCGCGATGAAGGCACGCTTTCACCCCGATGCGTTCTGCGCCAGCCTGAACCGTGCAAGGAGGCGAGAGGTCCCCACTGCCATCGGCACTGGCTGGGCTTTGCTCCGTCGCGCCTTCTGAGGTGTGGCAAGGGAGGAGGACGGAGAGCGGCCGACGCCTTGGGTTCCTGGTAGTCGCTCCACCAAACCCGCGGTAGACACTACTAGTCTAGTGGTACATGTCAATCAATGGCGATTTGATTTCAGCGAGGCATTTTCGTTCGACTTACTAGAATCCAGCGGAGAACTGCACACACGACACAGGCTGGGCGATTTGTGGACGATGCAGCAAATCAAGCCGTTCGTGTGGTTGAGCAAAAGTGATTAGCACCGTTCAAACCTCCATCGTCTGCAATTCGGCTAGCAAATGTCGTCCACGTAGTAGTTTCGAATCCAGCGTACGTTTGTTTACGTAGTAGTTTCGAATCCACGTAGTAGCATGCTTGCATGCATGCAAACTTCGATATTACTATTTCTAGCAGGGTCGATATAATAAGACTACCTATAATGGAAGTAACATCACACTTATATAGATAAAATAGATGACGTGGCATGTAATTAATGAAGAAAGAGAGACATGTGATAATATAGCTAGTTACTGTAACATCACACATATGGAAAAAAAATGTGTCTACAACCTAATAAATAAAATGATGCATGACACAACATATATGTTACTCGTCACTATAGAGGTAGTAACATATACTAGTAACATATGCATGTTACTACTGTAACTTACTCTCCACTATGACTAGTCTAATAGTGATTGATTAATAAAGTTGTGACGATTCTTCTTAATTACTCTGCTGGCAAATCTTTCTACTGCATGCTGCTGAGAGCCTCGAGCTCTCCTTTGTTTCAACCTGATTTTCTCAATTTTCAATCTTTCTACTGCGTCGGGCCAATCATTGGAAGGCTGATGCGCCGACACCTGACATATTTTTTACCTTATGTTTTGTGCTAGTAGGAATTTGAACACCCAAAGTTAAATTTCTAGATTCATCCCAGGCTCCTCTATTTCATGTGAACAAAACCGGGATTCTTTGTTGAACTATATGAGCTTTAGCAGCTAGGAAGAAAAACACAACAATATATGAATACTTGTGCAGGAATCACAATAAGAATAAAATTCAGCCAGCAGGTATAGTAGTAAAAATAAATGATCGGACTGTGGTAAGATTCAGCTAGTAGTAGTAAAATTCAGTAAGGAGCCTCACATGCATCTATGTAAAATTCATCAGAAGTACAAATTGTAGTACTACCTCATATAAGCATTCTCTCTCTTTTTTGTCACTCTCCTTGGGAATTTCTGATGACTCCACCCCAACAAAAAGCAGCAGCATCTATCCCTTGGTTCACACTCAGATCCTCCCAAAATCGCCATCATTGCCATTCCCTAATGAGTACACGTAAATCTTTTTTGGCAGCCAAACGCCAGGCGTTGGTGTGAAATACCACACAAGCCTGCCAACGTCCGGCCAAATAGCCCAGTTTGGCAGGTTGTGCACAGATACCCAGTGGCAATCGCCGGGTTTGGCATAGACGATGTGCAATCCCCTATTACTTCTCACGGCGAAAACAAAAGTGGGTGGGGAGGTCGAGTCGTCGATGCCAGCAAAATAGTGGAACAGCTCGTTGGGGTCGGAGAAGTAGAGCTTCAAGGCGTCTATTGCTTGGCTGGATTTGGGTTCGGAGCCATCGTACGCCCGCACCTTAGTGATGGGTGGGAACTCGGTGAGGATGCGGGTGAGGGGGTTGAGGAGGCGGACGACCTCGGTGGACTGCTTGTCGCGCAGGACAAGGAGGCCTTCGGTAACGGCAAAGATGTAATTACTGGAGAGGGCGTCAAGTTCGACATAGACGCGGACTCCGGAGACGTGGCCGAGGCGGCAGCCCGACTTATGATGTCTACCGCGTATTAGAATCCAACCACGGGGGCGGAAGCGGATATCCAGGCTGCAAACGAAGGTGGACTCGCGCCAGGTCCTGCACACGGCCCGCAAGCGGTTGTACTGTGCCGCCGGCCATGGAGAATCTATGGACCACAGACGGCCGGCGATGTCCCGCACAAGATCGGTCGTCAGGTTGGCCCAGTCCCTCCTGTCACAGGGTTACCATACCACGGTGAGCTGCCAGCCTAACGGGCAAAGAAAAACTACTGTACAGGGGAGGAGGACTCCGGCCGGCCGCACTTACTATCCTTTCACTCGCGGTCGCCGCGGTCGCTTCCTCGAACCAACATACTCGTTACCACTGCGAGTGCAAGCCGTCGGCAGAAGATCCGCAACTCCACAACAGCGGCGCCGCGCTCGCATCATCACGCCCTCGAACCTCGGGAGACGATCGCTGCCGCCGGTGCCTGGAGATGCACCGCCATGTCTCCGGCTCTGTGGCCGTGTCCTCATCGATCTGGTCTTGAAGATGAGTTGAAAATGAGCAAGGGATATAGGTCTAGCTGATTGGACGTGATTGGTGAGTAGTTTTTATTGCTGGTAAAAATCCGATACTAGTTAACAAGACGCCCGATAATTCGGGAGATGTGATTTTTGGAGCTTTCCATCCTCCACACAAAGCAAATGCAAGGGAAGAAAATCCTTGACATGACAAGTGGCATTGCTAATCTCAAAGCACACTGCCGCATTAATCCATAATAACGCAGTAAATCCCCGTTCCCAATCACTGTTTATCCATTCCCGGCTCCCACATCTCACTATTCTGAACTGATTTTTTGCCATTAGTATCGCTGGATGTGTGCTCGTGTGCTGCTGCAGCCGCCGCAAGATTCACTGGAACGCTTCGTACTTGTCCTTGCATCGGAGGGCCAACAAGTTAGAGTCGCGTGCACAGGTGCAATCCCTGTGTGCCGGAAGCTCTTCCAAGTACAGAGATTCAAAATGCTGAACGAAGACATCAGGTTTTTTTTAGTGTGAAGAATTCAGAACACTGAAACGAAGACACAAGTAATTCAACGGGGATTTAACTCATTGATCACAATTTCAGAAGGGAAAAAAGTTAACGAACGCTTCTAGTGTTGGTCAAACAGAAATACTAGGACAATACTCCAGCTTACACATTGCCTGGACACAATCTAAATTGACATGTTCCTGTGCTCCAGCTGATGATGATGAATATATCTCACACATTAAATAATGATATACTTGTTCCTTCGTTGAAATCTAATCGATGAACAGGAGGCAGCATTGTGGAATCTTCATGAGCTTCAAGTAACAATCTTGTATTGTATAGGTTGAACAAACATTGCAGGATATGCACTAACTGGAGTATTTAACAAGAAAAAAAATACTACCACAATTGAGGTTTGTGTCCCCATCGGACTAGCAACCAGTTGAACCACAATTTTTTGCTAAAAACTACCACTTTTGGATAATGGACGGTTTACACTATTCAAACGTGTTTATGACAGACAAGAATCACCCAAGGCTAATGTGATGGGAAAGTCAACTTCATTTATTTTGACCATTAAATTGACCGTTATGATAAATGGGTCTCACACGTCAGCATCAACCTTATTCTTCTTTGCCCTCTCTCTCTGGCATTTTGAGAAACATCTCTTGTGCACCTCTCCAGTGGGGCCTTGCTTCCGGCCAGAGCGGCTTATCCGGCTTTCGTATGGCCCGTCCGGCACCTCCGCCCCGGGCCGCAGCTGGCGATGGGCGTCATCTCGGTGCCCATGTCGCGCGGGCACACTGACGCGGGCGAGCCTTGGCCGTGCGGCCACACCATGCAGTCCATGTTCTTGGTCTTCCCGACATCATTGTCCTAGCCCTCGCCCAACTGAGGTGGCATCAGTGGCGCCGCCACCATGTTGTACTCGATCCTGCCGTACATGTTGCTGCTAGAGATCCGACCGTTTTTCAAGGACGAGCTCAGGACACTACGGGAAACACCTAATTTGCCGTCAGGGGACGTCTTTGCCGTCAGCTTTTCGTCGGGCAAGACGACAAAGAAAGCTTTGCCGTCATCACGAGACGGCAAAGAAAAACTGACGACAAAATATACTTTGCCGTCTGCCAAACAAATTACAGACGGCAAAGAGCGCACTTTGCCGTCTGCCAAACAAATTATAGACGGCAAAGAATCTTTGCTGTCAGTTTTCGTTTTCGCAGACGGCAAAGAAACTTTGCTGTCTGTCTTTTTATTAGCAGACGGCAAACTGTGGACTTTGCCGTCTGTCTTTTTTTTACATACGGCAAAGAAGAAACACAAAACGCGGATAGATCACATGGATCGATGACATGGCACGATCTACTCCACTCATCCGCAGCTCCCCATAGCGCACCACCCCACGCCCCATGCGGCCCCACCACTCTCTCTCTCCCTTATCCTCCTTGAACGCACCCAACCACGATCTCTCTCCCTTCTCTCTCGTACCTCTCTCTGCCCTCGATCCAGACAAGCCAGCGCCCGACCAGACCTCTTCCGCCGGCCCTCACCTAGCCCACCGGTGCCGGTGCTGGCGCCGGCCCCTTCCCCTCAACCCACGGCGCTACCGGCCCCTTCCACTTAGCCCCTAACGCCGCCGGCCCCTGTCCCATCCCGTCGCCCCTTGTGGCCGCCGGGCCCAGTCCCCCGTCGTGCGCTGTCTGCCTCCGATGCGCCACCGGAGCCCGCGTCCGCCCGTACCACCGGACGCACGCCGCCCGCCGGCCTGCGCCCGTGCAACTAGCCGCGCACCGCCCGCCTCAGCGACTCGCGCGCATCCTCCCGCCTTCGGCCGCGTCGGCCCGCGCCATCCACCGGCTAGGGCCCGCCTCCGCCTGCGCCACCGGCTTCCCCCACCAGATCGAGCGTGTCCCACAGATAGAGGAGCGGCGGATCGAGAAGTGGTTGCTCGTCAGATTGAGGCCGCGGTGGATCGAGAAGATATTCATGTGTATTTTTTTGACAATCAATATTGTTCTGTATTGTGATGTAGACATGTAGTACTTCGTATTGTATAATGTGTATTGTGTACAATATAGTGTTGTATATCTTCTGGTTTATTTTTCAATCTTGAAATATTTATCGGAGCTGGACAGCGACTCGTATTGGTGTACGGATGTTTCCTTGACCGCGTGGATCATTCCGTGGAATACTTGTTAGCTAATCTCACCTGTGCATGGTGGGTTCATTTTTTATTTGATAAACTATATTTCTATGCCGTCTCTGATGTTTGAGGAAGACGGCAAAGATGGCATTTGGCTAACAGCAAAGGTGCTTTTCTTTGCCGTCTGTTATATATTTGGCTGACGGTAAAGATGGCATTTGGCTGACGGCAAAGTCTTTGCCGTCTGGCCGATGAAAAGCTGACGGCAAAGTATTCTTTGCCGTTTTGGCTTTGCCGTCTGACTTTGCCGTCTGCTTCCTGACGGCAAAGTTTTTGCCGTCTGGATTTAGGTCTTTGCCGTCTGTAACCCACAGACGGCAAATTACCTGTTTCCTGTAGTGGGAAGCGCCGGTTGTCGGCATTGGAGTTGCGGGGCTTGGTGGTCTTGTCGCCGTGCATCCCGTTGCCGCCACCGTTGGACATGCCCACAAGCCACTTTTGCGCGCCGTCCTACTTCGACGGCATCGGCTTGAGCATGCAAATGCCGAATTCTTGCGTTCAGCTTCCCGTTGCCATTTTGTGGTGTAGTTGTAGCACTCGTTGGCCAACTCTGACAGATATGGCGTCGTCACCGGAGCTCCCTTGCTGCTGCTAGGCCCTGCCTGATTCAGTAGCCGGCGTGGCACGTCGCCGGAGCTCCCCTGCTTTCCGCCCATACACACAGGGTGTTCAAGGAAGTGCCAAAGAGAGAGAGGAGAAGAAGGAAGAAGGTTGATGTTGGCATGTGGATATCGTCTATAATAACAGTAAATGTAACAGTTAAAATAAACAGAGCTGACTTTCGCGCCACATCAGCACTGACAAGTGGGCCCCGCATGGCATAAACGTGTTTAAATCGTCTAAATCAGCCACTATCTGAAGTAGCAGTTTTTAGTCGACACATATCGACCGGCTAAAAGAAGCCAGCGTACAGTGCCAGGGAACACTATGATCCGCTATCTGGCCTCCATGTGTCTCTCCAACTCCAAGCGATGGTGATTAATTAGGAAGAAAGCTATGTTGTTGAGGAAGAAATTAAAGTGATATGGCCATGGATAAGGCTTGAACTCACTGGCATGCCAGCAATCAGTTGGAGGCGAGAAATTTTGCAATCACATGAAAACTACGCAGGGCGACGCTCGGGTGGAGGGCGACTTCTTTTGTTTAATCTCAATCTTACGATCTGCCAGGGTCGTGCATCGCGCTGGAAAAATTGCTGTAATCATCGAGTAGTTTACCTCTAGTAGTTGGTATTGAACATTTGGTTTCTGATAACGGAAATCGGAGAGAGTGCTCTCTTTTTCAAAATACAAACAAACATGTAAGATACATAAATTCAACGATCTGGACATGCATGTGGGTAAGTAATGTAGGCTTAATCCTTGGAGGTAGCACCAAAGGTGAGCATGGAGCCCTCCAGCGCCTCTGCCACGATCCCGTCCAGCCGCGCCGCCATGGCCGGCGTCATGCAGCTGCTCCAATCCCCCACCGTGCCGCTCCTGAAGAAGGCCTCGTTCTTGAGCCCCAGCATCGTGGTCCCGCTCCTGTTGACCTTCAGCCCCTTGAGCGTCCCTAAGCTGCAGAGGTCCACGATGTCGCGCACCAGCCCGACCTCCTCCTCCTCCGAAGAGAAGGGGCACCCCATGAACACCGCCATCTTCCTCACGCTTCCCTCCGGGTCACGCAGCATGTCCTCGTACCTGAGGAACAGCACCTGATCGGGGCTCCGACGGCTCGCCTCCCAGTACTCAAGTGTGTGGCGCCACTGTGGCCCCACAAAGCCCTGGCCCTTGCAGAAGAGCTCGAACGCCTCCTCGAATGTCGGCATGGCGGACGACGCGCCGCCGACGTCGGCCCTCCGCTGCAGCGTCGCCGTGGTTTTCTCGTGAAAGTGCCAGAAGGAGACAAGCGTGTCCTTGGGGTCCCGACACACGTACACGATCCGGCCGCCCGAGCCGTCCGTGATACCGTGGGGCAGCAGGGAGTAGGGCAGGTGGGCGGCAAGCAGACGGGGAGAAGGGATCCCCTCGTAGATTAGACCATCATCGTCTTCCCCGGCGAGCTCGAGGAAGCCGACGAGGTCATGGGGGCTGTTGCGATGAAGTGGGTGGTCGGCCCCGACAGACGGCGGGTGCGCGGCACGGTTGAGTGCTGAGAAGGCGAGCGCCTTGAGCCAGGTGGTACCGGTCTTGGGGAAGCTTGCGAGTAGCACGTCGGTGGGCCTCGGCCTGAAGCGCGCGTGCGACGTGCCGACGAACTTGAGCGTGTGCTCGGTCAGCCAGAACCCGGCGTACTGGCGCAACTGGAAAGGGGGGAACCCCAGTGCCGTGGGCAGCGACGACATGATCTCTGGTAGATCAGCGTGCGGGGTGGCCGGGACCGTTGGCGCAACAACTTCTTCTTCCTTTTCTCCCGCTGCACCGGCCGTAGGAGCAGCATTACCGCCCATGGCTTCTTTTTCTTTATTATGCTCGCGAGTTGCGAGTTGCCAGCCACCGAGTAGCCAATATATAACTGCGCAAGTGTGCGGTCTGCACCGGCCACACCTACCGCCTAATTAATCTTCTTTTTCAGTTAGAAGATTCCACCAACTTACTCAATGATTGTGGGTTTCAAATTTCAACCTAGCTAGCTACTCTTGGTTCATTTGCTGTTAAATACTCCCTCCGTCCGGAAATACTTGTCGGAGGAATGAATGTATCTAGATGTATTTCAATTCTAGATACATCCATTTTTATCCATTTCTCCGACAAGTATTTTCTGACGGAGGGAGTAGATAACACGAGCTTTCTTTGTCCATGGTTTACAAACTTGCATTCATCGTGAGAACAAGTGCAATTTTATCAAGTTTTCCAAACGTTGAACCTTCGAAATTTAGAATTTTATTTTTGTGAGAAAAAAGAGATTTCATTGCTTAATCCAAGGGACTAGAATCTTTATTGTACAGCAAAATCAATCTCATTTGGACCTTACCAAAGCAACACCCCAGTTCGCATGGTGTGGTGCCCTAGCTGAGCGAGACGATGAGGCACACTGTTACATGGCATCTGCACTGTCAAAACAATAAGGCCTTGTACAATGCAAGATCCTTAAAGGAAGCTGCTTATCATTTCATTGATTGGTAGAGTAGCAAAGAAAGAAGATGCTTAGAGAAATAAATCGTGTTTATATACTTGTGCAAAGAAAGACGATGCACAATACTCCAGCTTACAATACTCCAGCTCGATGTGGCCGCCGCCGTTGGACATGCCCACAAGCCACTTTTGTGCATCGTCCCACTTGGACGACATCGAGCTTGAGCCTGCAGGTTGCCAAATTCTTGCATTCGGCTGCCCGTTGCCATTGGTGGTGTAGATGTAGCACTCGTTGGCGTCTCGTCACCGGAGCTCCCCTGCTGCTGCCAGGCCCTACCCAATTCAGTGGCCAGCGTGGCACGTCGCTAGAGCTCCCCTGCTTCCCGCCCATGCACACGGGGTGTTCAAGGAAATGCCAAAGAGAGAGAGAATGAGGAAGAAGGTTGATGCTGGCGTGTGGGTCCCGTCTATAATAACGGTAAATGTAACAATCAAAATAAATGGAGTTGACTTCCACGACATGTCAACACTGACAAGTGGGTCCTACATGGCATAAAACGTGTTTAAGGGCATCCACAGTGTGTAGAGGCAAACCAGCCTCTAAGGTGGGCCCCATACACCTGCCTCTAAGCCAATCTATCCTTCCCGCAATGTGAGCCTCTAAGCCCATGGGCCCAGCAGCTGCCTCTAACCACCGAACACTCCTTCCTTGGCGCAAAAAAAATCCCCAATCGAGTCCAATCCCTAGCGGCCGCAGGAACCACGCCCTCGCCTCGACCGTCTCCGGCGACCAGGCGAACCAAATACCTCGCGCGAGGCCGGACGACGGAGGCGGTTGATCTAGCAGCTGGATGTGGACTGTTGGTGGTGGCGGGGGGTGCAGCAACTGCATCGGCAGGTGCGTCGAGGCGCAGCCGCCGGTCTGGTCCGGCTGACCAACTGCCCCGGCGACGCCGGGGAAGCGCTACGCTGATAGCGGCGGCGGCGTTGTGCAAGTACTAGGCGCAGGTCTGGAGCATGGGCGGGTTCACGCAGCAGCACAAGGTGAGATGTGGTTGTTCATGGATTCCTTGTACGTGCGTGTGTTGACTTTGTATTTAGCTTTTGTGCTGAATATAGTAGGGAATACCAGAGATCTCCATTACGGCCTTCTTATTTCAAATAAAAGATCTAGCAATTCAAATATTTTGTTGGCAGCATACAAAGTACATGGTGAACAAGTCTGGAATAAACTAGTCTAGAAATAAAATTACAAATTATTTGTTGAGCCTCTAATACAATCTAAGGCTGAACACCCCCAAATCGTTGCCATAGATACTCAATCAAATCGCCTTTGAGTTGTCGATGTGTAGCTCGATCACGAATTGCTGAGCCTATCTCCAGCACTCTGGCAAATTCATGAATTGGCCCCTGGTTCAGATTATCTATTTCGTTGTTAAAGGTACCCTGATCATAGTCATAGTCGAAGCGAACCTCATAGGAATCCCGCTCATCCTCGACTATCATATTATGCAATATAACACATGCATACATGATATCAGCAATATCTTGCCTATACCAAAGATTAACCGGACCACATACAATAGCAAATCGAGATTGTAGAACTCCAAATGCATGTTCAACATCTTTTCTTGCACCTTCTTGCATCTTTGCAAACAGTTTTGTCTTGTCAGTTGGGGGCAAGCGGATTGTCTTCACAAATGTTGCCCACTCAGGATAAATCCCATCCGCTAGATAGTAACCCATATCATAATCATTGCCATTCACTGCAAACTTAACTTCTGGAGCCCTTCCTTGTAGTACTTGAGTGAATACAGGGGATTGGTTAAGCACATTGATATCATTGTTGCAGCCTGAAACACCAAAGTAAGCATGCCATATCCATAGGTCATGTGAGGCAACAGCTTCTAGCATGATTGTTGGTACTCCATAATCACCACGAGTGAACTGCGCCTTCCAAGGGACAGGGCAATTTTTCCACTCCCAGTGCATGCAATCAATACTTCCTAGCATACCAGGGAATCCACGAGCCTCTCCTATATGAAGTAAACGTTGAACATCTTCTTCAGTAGGTCTTCGCAAATATACTTCACCAAAGTTCTCTCTAATGCCTTTTGCAAATTCTCTCAAGCACTCAAGGGATGTGGTTTCAGCCATACTTAGAGTGTCATCGATATAATCTGCCGGGACACCATAGGCTAACATCCGCATAGCTGTTGTACACTTTTGCAATGGTGAAAAACCTTTCTTGCCAAAGGCATCATACCTTTGACTAAAGTAAGGTGACCAATCACCAAGAGTGTGCATAATATGTTCAAATAGATGCTTTCTCATTCGATACCTTCGATGAAATTGCTTGGGGCTGAAGACTGGGTCATCGGCGAAGTACTCAGCATACAACTTGTTGTGGCCGCCTTGACGATCTCTGGCTCTGTACCTTCGATGATGCTTTTGTGGCTGGCTAGGAAATAGGTGTCTACCTATAATAGATTCAATGGAATTTTCGATTTTGTCATCCATTGAATCATTTCCATCACTGCTAGAGCTAATTGAAATGGAGGACAAGGAGCTTGAAGACATGCTTGAAGTGGACTAGCTACTGGTGTATGCCTCCAGAAGTGGAGTCCTCTATTTGTAGTGCATTATGTTTCCAACGGCTAGTTTTCTGCACATGTATTCTGGTCCCAACGGCTAGTTTTCTGAACATGCAGCTCTTTTCAACGGCTAGTTTCTTGTCATTACTGTTTGATACATTGCTGGAACATTGATACATTGATGATAGACTAAATAATACAATACCGAAACTAAAAGATATCTTTGACAGAAATGGAAAATACATTGTTGAGAGCCTGAAACTAAATGGTACAATACCGAAACTAAAAGATACATTGCTGAAATGGAAAGATACAATGATGAGAGGCTGAAACTAATTATTAACAGATAGCTCCATGCCTAGAAGATTTAGAAGCTGGTTATATCGCTGTAGCTTTGCTGCATCATATCCAGATGTGTCTGTCTCCAGTAACTTCATATACTTGCTCAATTTTTTGGTTCTTGCCTTCTCAAGTGTGGCAGCAGCATAATCTTTCATTGCAGATGCCTTCTCCTTTCTTGCTTCTGCAGCCATCTCTGTTGCAGCTGATTTTCTTGCTATGGCATCATGATATAGTTGCATAGTTGGATCTGGCAGGTTGCTTGAAGAAGAGTCGGCCTTTGCTGGTGCCTTTCCTTTGCGTTTTGCGCCCTTATGTCCCGGAGGACGACGCTCCAATGGTCTGTCCACTGATTCTTCAGCATCTTTACTTGAAGAAGAAATGTAAGCCCCTGTTTCTGAAGTCTTGCCTCTCTTTCTTGCTTCATCCTTTTCTAGTAAGTAAGTATTTTTCCACTTTGGCATTTCTTTCACCATATCCCACCAATATTCTAGCATGATTTTTTTTTTGTATTTCTCTTTGTAATCTGCTCTTACCATATCCATAAACATATTATCATCATACCCACTAGGATACACACTGCGTTGCACGGAATGACACCCAGCAAATTGAGTCACAAATTTGTTTTGCTTACTCCAATGGTCTTTCAACATCTTGGCAGATCTTTGCCTCTCTTTCGGAGTGACGCTGTTGTAGTCTTGTTCAACTGCATGCCAATACTGATCTGATTTCTTGGAGTTACCTTCTACTGGATCGAGAGAATTTTCCAACCAAGCATTGACAAGCCGCTTATTTTCTTCCTCTGTCCAGTTTCTCCTCTTAGCAATAGGTTCTTCTGCTTCACCGGGACTGCTTCCACTTGACTCTTGCTGGTCTACTTCTTCTGCCCTATGTGTTGATGCAGGAGGCTGAGGCGAATAATGAAAATATCCGGCATCTTGGTTGATCCTAGCATATGGATCAATCCCGGTGAAGCCAGTGGCTGCGGAAGATGAATGACCATATGAACCTCCTCCATACACTCCATGTGCTGCTTGGAAACTTGAGGTATGTGGAGGTGGAAATGGATACATGTTCTGTGCATACATGGGATGCAAATATTGGCCATGCTGAGAGGATGAAGCACTTGTGAACTGGTGAGGTGGGGGGGCAGGGGCAGATGGGGTATAGTTTCGATTTTCTGGATCTTGGCTTGAGCAACTATTGAGCATCCTAGTGAAACTTCCTGGAGAGTGCTCCATGAATGTGAAGTTTTTTGAGGTGTCTAGGCTCCCAGTTGGTTTGGGTGTGTGCAAACTTATTGTTCAAAGGCATAGAGTATATACCAATGGATGTGTGTATGCACACACTTGTTGTAACGGTCATAATTTGTTGTTTATTATTATTTTTAAATGCAACGGTTGTATTGGATTGGATGTGTATGCTCAGAACAGACTGAGCTTTGCCAGTTTGCACTGTATAACGGCTGCCCTTGGCTTGCTAGGCAACGGTTGGTGTGTTCAGCTTTCAACTGCCATCTTTAAATAATATTATTTTATTCTTTGGAGGCAGCCTCTAGGCTTGGAAGCGATGCCATGATTTTTTTGTTAGAGGCACCTGTGTGCAATGTATAGAGGCAGCCTCTAAAGACTTAGAGGCAGCTCTAGAGGCAGTAAAAGGGCACACTGTGGATGCTCTAAATCGTCTAAACCAGCTACTATCTGAAGTAGCAGTTTTTTGCCGACACATATCGACAGGCTAAAAGAAGCCAGTGTACGGTGCCAGGGAACACTATCGATCCGCTATCTGGCCTCCATGTGTCTCTCCAACTCCAAGCGAAGGTGATTAGGAAGAAATTAAAGTGATATGGCCATGGATAAGGCTTGAACTCGCTGGCATGGCAGCAATCAGTTGGAGGTGAGAAATTTTTAAATCACAAGAAAACTACCCAGGGCGACGCTGGGGTGGAGGACGACTTCTTTTGTTTAATCTCATCTTGCGATCTGCCAGGGTCGTGCATGGTGCTGAGAAAATTGTTGTAATCATTGAGTAGTTTACCTCTAGTATTTGAATTGAACATTTGGTTTCTGATAACGAAAATCGGAGAGAGTGCTCTCTTTTTCAAAAAATAAATATACAAAATGAAAGATACATAAATTCAACGATTTGGCCATGCATGTGGGCCAGTAAGTAATGTAGGCTTAATCGTTGGAGGTAGCGCCAAAAGTGAGCATGGAGCCCTCGAGCCCCTCCGCCACGATCCCGTCCAGCCGCGCCGCCATGGCCGGCGTCATGCAGCTGCTCCAATCCCCCACCGTGCCGCTCCTGAAGAAGGCCTCGTTCTTGAGCCCCAGCATCGTGCTCCCGCTCCTGTTGACCTCCAGCCCCTTGAGCGTCCCTAAGCTGCAGAGGCCCACGATGTCGCGCACCACCCCGGCCTCCTCCTCCGAAGAGAAGGGGCACCCCATGAACACCGCCATCTTCCTCAGGCTTCCCTCCGGGTCACGCAGCATGTCCTCGTACCTCAGGAACAACACCTGATCGGGGCTCCGACGGCTCGCCTCCCAGTACTCGAGCGTGTGGTGCCACTGTGGCCCCGACATGCTCTGACCCTTGCAGAAGAGCTCGAACGCCTCCTCGAACGTCGGCATGGCGGACGACGCGCTGCCGACGTCGGCCATCCGCTGCAGCGTCGCCGTGGTTTTCTCGTGGAAGTGCCAGAAGGAGACAAGCGTGTCCTTGGGGTCCCGACAGACGTACACGATCCGGCCGCCCGAGCCGTCCGTGATGCCGTGGGGCAGCAGGGAGTAGGGCAGGTGGGCGGCAAGCAGACGGGGAGAAGGGATCCCCTCGTAGATCAGACCATCATCGTCTTCCCCGGCAAGCTCGAGGAAGCCGACGAGGTCATGGGGGCTGTTGCGATGAAGTGGGTGGTCGGCCCCAGCAGACGGCGGGTGGGCGGCACGGTTGAGCGCTGAGAAGGCGAGCGCCTTGAGCCAGGTGGTACCGGTCTTGGGGAAGCTTGCGAGTAGCACATCGGTGGGCCTCGGCCTGAAGCGCGCGTGCGACGCGCCGACGAACTTGAGTGTGTGGTCGGTCAGCCAGAACCCGGCGTACTGGCGCAACTGGAAAGGGGGGAACCCCAGTGCCGTGGGCAGCGACGACATGATCTCTGGTAGATCAGCATCCGGGGTGGTTGGGACCGTCGGCGCAACAGCTTCTTCTTCCTTTTCTCCGGCTGCACCGGCCGTAGGAGCAGCATTACCGCCCATGGCTTCTTTTTCAGTGATCCTACTACTCTCTTTTTCTTTATTATGCTCGCGAGTCGCGAGTCGCGAGTTGCCAGCGACCGAGTAGCGAATATATAACTGCGCAAGTGTGCAGTCTGCACCGGCCACACCTACCGCCTAATTAACCTCCTCACATGCTGACTAATATGCATGCAGGTTAGAAGATTCCACCAACTTACTCAATGATTGTGGGTTTCAAATTTCAACCTAGCTAGCTACTCTTGGTTCATTTGCTGTTAAATACTCCCTCCGTCCCAAAATATAAGAACGTTTTCTATACTAGTGTGGTGTCAAAAACGTTCTTATATTATGGGACGGAGGGAGTAGATAACACGAGCTTTCTTTGTCCATGGTTTACAAACTTGCATTCATCGTGAGAACAAGTGCAATTCTATCAAGTTTTCCAAAAGTTGAACCTTCGAAATTTAGAATTTTATTTTTGTGAGAAAAAAAGAGATTTCATTGCTTAATCCAAGGGACTAGAATCCTTATTGTACAGCAAAATCAATCTCATTTGGACCTTACCAAAGCAACACCCCAGTTCGCATGGTGTGGTGCCCTAGCTGAGCGAGACGATGAGGCACACTGTTACATGGCATCTGCACTGTCAAAACAATAAGGCCTTGTACAATGCAAGATACTTAAAGGAAGCTGCTTATCATTTCATTGATTGATAGAGTAGCAAAGAAAGAAGATGCTTAGAGAAATAAATCGTGTTTATATAACTTTTTCAAGTGGATTGATGTCAACACCGTGGATCGCATCTGGCACCATTATTAACTCCTTGATTATTAGCGCCATTGTAAGTTGCGTGTACAACCAAACTAGAACCATGACCGCCACTCTAGTAACAGATGCATGTTACTTGTCTAAGGCTGGTCATAGTGGTGGTATCTTAGCCGGTATCATGCATTTAAAAATAACGAGTAAATTGCTCAAAACCACCACATTTGTGGCGAGGGTACTCCAAAACTACCATTTTTGTCGAAAATCACAAAAAACCACCAACTCTGCGGCAAGTGAGTAACGGATTGCACTGATTCGAAATTGAGCTGCGTCTAACAACTAAGCTGACGGGTGGGACCGCTCTGACTGGCCTGACGTGGCGAAGACTAAACCTAGTCGTTGTTTGACCTGCTGAGGTGGACAGGGGGCCCACCTGTCAGCCACAGCACCAGGTCCAAACACGAGCGCGTTGACTGGACGCGGTCTTCAGGAGGAAAGGGACGAGCCGCCAGGAGGCCCGCCGGCGGCGGCCGTGCCGCGCGCAGATCCACCTTCCCTTGTTGCAGGAAAAATGGCTGCCGCTAGAGCTCCTATGCCAATTCTTGTCGTCCTGTACCGCTTCTCAAGGGTCAAGCCCGCCCTGCGCCCCAGCTTCCCGCGCCTGCTGGCAAGCCGACGCTTGCCGCGCCGCCGCCCAGCGCTCGCGCCTGCGCGCCACCGCCCGCGTCCGTTCCTGCAGCAGCACCGCCTCCCGTCCGCTTCTGCGTCGCAGCGCCGCCGTCGCGCCCGCGCCCGCGTCACCGACCCGCTTGCGGCTGCAACGCCCCGGCGCTCTACCTGCATCTGACACGCCGCCGTTGTGCCCGCGTCCGCGCCTGTAGCGCCGCCGCCTCTCGTCCGCGCCTGCGCGTCGCCACCCCGCCTGCGTCTGCCAGGCTGCCGTCGCGCCCGCGCCCGCGCGCCATCGCCCCTTGTCCGCGCGTGCAGCGCCGCCGCCGCTAGTCCGAGCTTGCGCGTCGCCGCCCTCGCGCTTGTGCCTGCAACGCCATCGCCTCGCCTGCGACTACAGCGCCGCCGCGCGCGGGAGAATAGGCGGAGGGGGTGCGGTGTAGTCGGGTCATCGCCGCCGGGGCACGGTCGAAGTCAACGAGGGAGAGAGAGGGGAAAAGTTTTGTAAGCAGGAAGAAATAGGTGTGGGACTGACATGTGGAACCCTTGGCCACGTGTTCATGTAGATTTGCCACGTAGACCCGACAGGTGGGCCAGCGCTGTCAGTTTTCCGATTAGTCGCGACTCACAGCTCGTTTAGTGCAATCCGTTACTCACTTGCCACAGAGTTGGTGGTTTTTTGTGATTTTCGGTAAAAACGGTAGTTTTGGAGTACCTTCGCCACAAATGTGGTGGCTTTGAGCAATTTACTCAAAAATAGCAAACACGCTGATGTGACAGAGAATTAAAAAAAAAAGGTTAGAGTAACATAGATAGATACTGTGTCATGTTAAATGCTATGCTATTTAATGTCATGCATGGCAATAAATAAGATCATATACGATACTACTCTATGATACTATACATTATAAATGTAGTATCATACACTAGTATCATATGCTTGATTATACGATACTTCCCACTATGAGTAGCCTGAATTACTACTCAATATGACCAGCCTAATTGACTTTTTGCCATTAGTATGAGTCTGCACCCCGGCGGACGACATTACCCTTGTGCAGCACGGCCAACAACGGACCTGCAAGGAAGGTGCACTGGAACGCTTCGTACTTGTCGTCCCATCGGAGGAGGAGTCAGAAGTCAGAACTCACACGAGCAGGACCGACAAGTTAGAGTCGCGTGCACGGGCGTGATCCCTGTGCCGGAAGCTCTTCCAAGTACAGAGATTCGGAATACTGAACGAAGACATCAGGTTTCAAGATGACAATGGAGCCCCGAAACCCGCGTCCCTGTAGGTTTTTATCCTATTAGGGGACGGGGATTGGCGTCTTTTTAACCCCGCAGGACTGCTGCTGGGTAAGATATAAAACCTGACACGTTTCGTGGGTTCAAGCCCGTTTAAGCAATACACGAACCTGAAACCCGTCATCCCCGCAAAAATACCACACTAAGACTAATTAGACATCATGTTGAACCATGTATGGCTGAATAATGCTCATGTTTGTTGCGGAAATATACTTATGCAGATGTTGTTACTGCTCTTTCTAACTGTTGTTATTGCTTTTTTGATCAAGTTATGCAGCTGAAATATGCTCCTTGTAGCTGTTGTTATTGCTCTTTTTGCTCGAGTTATGCTGGTGAAATATGCTCCTTATAGTTGTTGAACCATGTACCATTGTATTGTACTGAAATTTTCGGAAGTTATGCTGCTGAAATATGCTCTTTTTGCTGCCGAAATGATATTCTTTGCTGCTATTATGTTTGCTTAAATATGCCGATTTCTCCGTGGGTTCCCCGTGGGTTTAGGAAACCCGATGGGTTTAGGGGACGGGCAAAAAACTAGCCCCGCGCACGCTGACGGGACGGGAACGGGTTTGTGATTTTCTCGTGGGGATGGGTTTGGGCAGGCAAAACCCGATGGGTTTCGTCCCCGGTTGCAATCTTGAATCAGGTTCAGTGTGAAGAAATTCAGAATACTGAAACGAAGACGCAAGTTATTCAACGGGGATATAACTCATTGTCACAATTACAGTTGATGATTATGAAGGAAAAAATGTTAACGAACACTTCTAGTTTTGATCAAACAGAAATACTAGGACAATACTCCAGCTTACATATTGCCTGGACACAATCTGAACAATATATACCATCATACAAAATTGTCATTCTTGTGCTCCAGCTGATGATGATGAAGATATCTCACACATCAAATAATGATGTACTAGTTCCTTCGTTGAAATCTAATCGACCAACAGGAGACAGCATTGTGGAATCTTCATGAACTTGAAGCCGGTTTGCTAAAAACTCCAATGTCGATTCGCAAAAGTGGCTTGTGGGCATGTCCCGTCGCCGCCGCCGTTGGACATGCCCACAAGCCACTTTTGTGCATCGTCTCACTTTTTTTTTTTTTGAAACGCGGTCCCTTAGGGCCCGATTCATTAAAAAAGGTCGAAGAGAGTTGGCTTGAGCCCTGCAGGTTGCCAAATTCTTGCATTCGGCTGCCCCTTGCCATTGGTGGTGTAGTTGTAGCACTCGTTGGCCAGTTCTGAAAGATATGGCGGCGGCTCGTCACCGGAGCTCCCCTGCTACTCCCAGGCCCTACCCAATTCAGTAGCCGGCGTGGCACGTCGCTAGAGCTCCCCTGCTTCCCGCCCATGCACACGGGGTGTTCAAGGAAATGCCAAAGAGAGAGAAGGAGGAAGAAGGTTGATGCTGGCGTGTGGGTCCCGTCTATAATAACGATAAATGTAACAATTAAAATAAACAGAGTTGACTTTCACGACATGTCAGCACTGACAAATGGGTCCTACATGGCATAAAACGTGTTTAAATCGTCTAAACCAGCCACTATCTGAAGTAGCAGTTTTTTGCCGACACATATCGACAGGCTAAAAGAAGCCAGTGTACGGTGCCAGGGAGCACTATCGATCCGCTATCTTGCCTCCATGCGTCTCTTTTGTTTAATCTCATCTTGTGCTCTGCCAGGGTCGTGCATCGCGCTGAAAAAATTGCTGTAATCATCGAGTAGTTTACCTCTAGTAGTTGGTATTGAACATTTGGTTTCTGATAACGGAAATCGGAGAGAGTGCTCTCTTTTTCAAAAAACTAACAAACATGAAAGATACATAAATTCAACGATCTGGCCATGCATGAGTAATGTAGGCTTAATCCTTGGAGGTAGCGCCAAAGGTGAGCATGGAGCCCTCGAGCGCCTCCGCCACGATCCCGTCCAGCCTTGCCGCCATGGCCGCCGTCATGCAGCTGCTCCAATCCCCCACTGTGCCGCTCCTGAAGAAGGCCTCGTTCTTGAGCCCCAGCATCGTGCTCCCGCTCCTATTGACCTCCAGCCCCTTGAGCGTCCCTAAGCTGCAGAGGCCCACGATGTCGCGCACCACCCCGGCCTCCTCCTCCTCCGGAGAGAAGGGGCACCCCATGAACACCGCCATCTTCCTCAGGCTTCCCTCCGGGTCACGCAGCATGTCCTCGTACCTCAGGAGCAACACCTGATCGGGGCTCCGACGGCTCGCCTCCCAGTACTCGAGCGTGTGGTGCCACTGTGGCCCCGACATGTTCTGACCCTTGCAGAAGAGCTCGAATGCCTCCTCGAACGTCGGCATGGCGGACGACGCGCCGCCGACGTCGGCCATCCACTGCAGCGTCGCCGTGGTTTTCTCGTGGAAGTGCCAGAAGGAGACAAGCGTGTCCTTGGGGTCCCGACAGACGTACACGATCCGGCCGCCCGAGCCGTCCGTGATGCCGTGGGGCAGCAGGGAGTAGGGCAGGTGGGCGGCAAGCAGACGGGGAGAAGGGATCCCCTCGTAGATCAGACCATCATCGTCTTCCCCGGCAAGCTCGAGGAAGCCGACGAGGTCATGGGGGCTGTTGCGATGAAGTGGGTGGTCGGCCCCAGCAGACGGCGGGTGGGCGGCACGGTTGAGCGCTGAGAAGGCGAGCGCCTTGAGCCAGGTGGTACCGGTCTTGGGGAAGCTTGCGAGTAGCACATCGGTGGGCCTCGGCCTGAAGCGCGCGTGCGACGCGCCGACGAACTTGAGTGTGTGGTCGGTCAGCCAGAACCCGGCGTACTGGCGCAACTGGAAAGGGGGGAACCCCAGTGCCGTGGGCAGCGACGACATGATCTCTGGTAGATCAGCATCCGGGGTGGTTGGGACCGTCGGCGCAACAGCTTCTTCTTCCTTTTCTCCGGCTGCACCGGCCGTAGGAGCAGCATTACCGCCCATGGCTTCTTTTTCAGTGATCCTACTACTCTCTTTTTCTTTATTATGCTCGCGAGTCGCGAGTCGCGAGTTGCCAGCGACCGAGTAGCGAATATATAACTGCGCAAGTGTGCAGTCTGCACCGGCCACACCTACCGCCTAATTAACCTCCTCACATGCTGACTAATATGCATGCAGGTTAGAAGATTCCACCAACTTACTCAATGATTGTGGGTTTCAAATTTCAACCTAGCTAGCTACTCTTGGTTCATTTGCTGTTAAATACTCCCTCCGTCCCAAAATATAAGAACGTTTTCTATACTAGTGTGGTGTCAAAAACGTTCTTATATTATGGGACGGAGGGAGTAGATAACACGAGCTTTCTTTGTCCATGGTTTACAAACTTGCATTCATCGTGAGAACAAGTGCAATTCTATCAAGTTTTCCAAAAGTTGAACCTTCGAAATTTAGAATTTTATTTTTGTGAGAAAAAAAGAGATTTCATTGCTTAATCCAAGGGACTAGAATCCTTATTGTACAGCAAAATCAATCTCATTTGGACCTTACCAAAGCAACACCCCAGTTCGCATGGTGTGGTGCCCTAGCTGAGCGAGACGATGAGGCACACTGTTACATGGCATCTGCACTGTCAAAACAATAAGGCCTTGTACAATGCAAGATACTTAAAGGAAGCTGCTTATCATTTCATTGATTGATAGAGTAGCAAAGAAAGAAGATGCTTAGAGAAATAAATCGTGTTTATATAACTTTTTCAAGTGGATTGATGTCAACACCGTGGATCGCATCTGGCACCATTATTAACTCCTTGATTATTAGCGCCATTGTAAGTTGCGTGTACAACCAAACTAGAACCATGACCGCCACTCTAGTAACAGATGCATGTTACTTGTCTAAGGCTGGTCATAGTGGTGGTATCTTAGCCGGTATCATGCATTTAAAAATAACGAGTAAATTGCTCAAAACCACCACATTTGTGGCGAGGGTACTCCAAAACTACCATTTTTGTCGAAAATCACAAAAAACCACCAACTCTGCGGCAAGTGAGTAACGGATTGCACTGATTCGAAATTGAGCTGCGTCTAACAACTAAGCTGACGGGTGGGACCGCTCTGACTGGCCTGACGTGGCGAAGACTAAACCTAGTCGTTGTTTGACCTGCTGAGGTGGACAGGGGGCCCACCTGTCAGCCACAGCACCAGGTCCAAACACGAGCGCGTTGACTGGACGCGGTCTTCAGGAGGAAAGGGACGAGCCGCCAGGAGGCCCGCCGGCGACGGCCGTGCCGCGCGCAGATCCACCTTCCCTTGTTGCAGGAAAAATGGCTGCCGCTAGAGCTCCTATGCCAATTCTTGTCGTCCTGTACCGCTTCTCAAGGGTCAAGCCCGCCCTGCGCCCCAGCTTCCCGCGCCTGCTGGCAAGCCGACGCTTGCCGCGCCGCCGCCCAGCGCTCGCGCCTGCGCGCCACCGCCCGCGTCCGTTCCTGCAGCAGCACCGCCTCCCGTCCGCTTCTGCGTCGCAGCGCCGCCGTCGCGCCCGCGCCCGCGTCACCGACCCGCTTGCGGCTGCAACGCCCCGGCGCTCTACCTGCATCTGACACGCCGCCGTTGTGCCCGCGTCCGCGCCTGTAGCGCCGCCGCCTCTCGTCCGCGCCTGCGCGTCGCCACCCCGCCTGCGTCTGCCAGGCCGCCGTCGCGCCCGCGCCCGCGCGCCATCGCCCCGTGTCCGCGCGTGCAGCGCCGCCGCCGCTAGTCCGAGCTTGCGCGTCGCCGCCCTCGCGCTTGTGCCTGCAACGCCATCGCCTCGCCTGCGACTACAGCGCCGCCGCGCGCGGGAGAATAGGCGGAGGGGGTGCGGTGTAGTCGGGTCATCGCCGCCGGGGCACGGTCGAAGTCAACGAGGGAGAGAGAGGGGAAAAGTTTTGTAAGCAGGAAGAAATAGGTGTGGGACTGACATGTGGAACCCTTGGCCACGTGTTCATGTAGATTTGCCACGTAGACCCGACAGGTGGGCCAGCGCTGTCAGTTTTCCGATTAGTCGCGACTCACAGCTCGTTTAGTGCAATCCGTTACTCACTTGCCACAGAGTTGGTGGTTTTTTGTGATTTTCGGTAAAAACGGTAGTTTTGGAGTACCTTCGCCACAAATGTGGTGGCTTTGAGCAATTTACTCAAAAATAGCAAACACGCTGATGTGACAGAGAATTAAAAAAAAAAGGTTAGAGTAACATAGATAGATACTGTGTCATGTTAAATGCTATGCTATTTAATGTCATGCATGGCAATAAATAAGATCATATACGATACTACTCTATGATACTATACATTATAAATGTAGTATCATACACTAGTATCATATGCTTGATTATACGATACTTCCCACTATGAGTAGCCTGAATTACTACTCAATATGACCAGCCTAATTGACTTTTTGCCATTAGTATGAGTCTGCACCCCGGCGGACGACATTACCCTTGTGCAGCACGGCCAACAACGGACCTGCAAGGAAGGTGCACTGGAACGCTTCGTACTTGTCGTCCCATCGGAGGAGGAGTCAGAAGTCAGAACTCACACGAGCAGGACCGACAAGTTAGAGTCGCGTGCACGGGCGTGATCCCTGTGCCGGAAGCTCTTCCAAGTACAGAGATTCGGAATACTGAACGAAGACATCAGGTTTCAAGATGACAATGGAGCCCCGAAACCCGCGTCCCTGTAGGTTTTTATCCTATTAGGGGACGGGGATTGGCGTCTTTTTAACCCCGCAGGACTGCTGCTGGGTAAGATATAAAACCTGACACGTTTCGTGGGTTCAAGCCCGTTTAAGCAATACACGAACCTGAAACCCGTCATCCCCGCAAAAATACCACACTAAGACTAATTAGACATCATGTTGAACCATGTATGGCTGAATAATGCTCATGTTTGTTGCGGAAATATACTTATGCAGATGTTGTTACTGCTCTTTCTAACTGTTGTTATTGCTTTTTTGATCAAGTTATGCAGCTGAAATATGCTCCTTGTAGCTGTTGTTATTGCTCTTTTTGCTCGAGTTATGCTGGTGAAATATGCTCCTTATAGTTGTTGAACCATGTACCATTGTATTGTACTGAAATTTTCGGAAGTTATGCTGCTGAAATATGCTCTTTTTGCTGCCGAAATGATATTCTTTGCTGCTATTATGTTTGCTTAAATATGCCGATTTCTCCGTGGGTTCCCCGTGGGTTTAGGAAACCCGATGGGTTTAGGGGACGGGCAAAAAACTAGCCCCGCGCACGCTGACGGGACGGGAACGGGTTTGTGATTTTCTCGTGGGGATGGGTTTGGGCAGGCAAAACCCGATGGGTTTCGTCCCCGGTTGCAATCTTGAATCAGGTTCAGTGTGAAGAAATTCAGAATACTGAAACGAAGACGCAAGTTATTCAACGGGGATATAACTCATTGTCACAATTACAGTTGATGATTATGAAGGAAAAAATGTTAACGAACACTTCTAGTTTTGATCAAACAGAAATACTAGGACAATACTCCAGCTTACATATTGCCTGGACACAATCTGAACAATATATACCATCATACAAAATTGTCATTCTTGTGCTCCAGCTGATGATGATGAAGATATCTCACACATCAAATAATGATGTACTAGTTCCTTCGTTGAAATCTAATCGACCAACAGGAGACAGCATTGTGGAATCTTCATGAACTTGAAGCCGGTTTGCTAAAAACTCCAATGTCGATTCGCAAAAGTGGCTTGTGGGCATGTCCCGTCGCCGCCGCCGTTGGACATGCCCACAAGCCACTTTTGTGCATCGTCTCACTTTTTTTTTTTTGAAACGCGGTCCCTTAGGGCCCGATTCATTAAAAAAGGTCGAAGAGAGTTGGCTTGAGCCCTGCAGGTTGCCAAATTCTTGCATTCGGCTGCCCCTTGCCATTGGTGGTGTAGTTGTAGCACTCGTTGGCCAGTTCTGAAAGATATGGCGGCGGCTCGTCACCGGAGCTCCCCTGCTACTCCCAGGCCCTACCCAATTCAGTAGCCGGCGTGGCACGTCGCTAGAGCTCCCCTGCTTCCCGCCCATGCACACGGGGTGTTCAAGGAAATGCCAAAGAGAGAGAAGGAGGAAGAAGGTTGATGCTGGCGTGTGGGTCCCGTCTATAATAACGATAAATGTAACAATTAAAATAAACAGAGTTGACTTTCACGACATGTCAGCACTGACAAATGGGTCCTACATGGCATAAAACGTGTTTAAATCGTCTAAACCAGCCACTATCTGAAGTAGCAGTTTTTTGCCGACACATATCGACAGGCTAAAAGAAGCCAGTGTACGGTGCCAGGGAGCACTATCGATCCGCTATCTTGCCTCCATGCGTCTCTTTTGTTTAATCTCATCTTGTGCTCTGCCAGGGTCGTGCATCGCGCTGAAAAAATTGCTGTAATCATCGAGTAGTTTACCTCTAGTAGTTGGTATTGAACATTTGGTTTCTGATAACGGAAATCGGAGAGAGTGCTCTCTTTTTCAAAAAACTAACAAACATGAAAGATACATAAATTCAACGATCTGGCCATGCATGAGTAATGTAGGCTTAATCCTTGGAGGTAGCGCCAAAGGTGAGCATGGAGCCCTCGAGCGCCTCCGCCACGATCCCGTCCAGCCTTGCCGCCATGGCCGCCGTCATGCAGCTGCTCCAATCCCCCACTGTGCCGCTCCTGAAGAAGGCCTCGTTCTTGAGCCCCAGCATCGTGCTCCCGCTCCTATTGACCTCCAGCCCCTTGAGCGTCCCTAAGCTGCAGAGGCCCACGATGTCGCGCACCACCCCGGCCTCCTCCTCCTCCGGAGAGAAGGGGCACCCCATGAACACCGCCATCTTCCTCAGGCTTCCCTCCGGGTCACGCAGCATGTCCTCGTACCTCAGGAGCAACACCTGATCGGGGCTCCGACGGCTCGCCTCCCAGTACTCGAGCGTGTGGTGCCACTGTGGCCCCGACATGTTCTGACCCTTGCAGAAGAGCTCGAATGCCTCCTCGAACGTCGGCATGGCGGACGACGCGCCGCCGACGTCGGCCATCCACTGCAGCGTCGCCGTGGTTTTCTCGTGGAAGTGCCAGAAGGAGACCAGCGTGTCCTTGGGGTCCCGACAGACGTACACGATCCGGCCGCCGGAGCCATCCGTGATGCCGTGGGGCAGCAGGGAGTAGGGCAGGTGGGCGGCAAGCAGACGGGGAGAAGGGATCCCCTCGTAGATCAGACCATCATCGTCTTCCCCGGCAAGCTCGAGGAAGCCGACGAGCTCATGGGGGTTGTTGCGCTGGAGCGGGTGGTCGGCCCCGGAGGACGGTGGGTGGGCGGCACGGTTGAGCGCGGAGAAGGCGAGCGCCTTGAGCCAGGTGGTACCGGTCTTGGGGAAGCTCACGAGTAGCACGTCGGTGGGCCTCGGCCTGAAGCGCGCGTGCGACGCGCCGACGAACTTGAGCGTGCGGTCGGACAGCCAGAACCCGGCGTACCGTCGCAACCGGAAAGGGGGGAACCCCGGTGCCGTGGGCAGCGACGAGATGATCTCTGGTAGGTGAGCATGCGGGGTGGCCGTGACTGTCGGCGCAACAGCTTCTTCTTCCTTTTCTCCGGCTGCACCGGCCGTAGGAGCAGCATTACCGCCCATGGCTTCTTTTTCAGTGATCCTACTACTCTCTTCTTCTTTATTATGCTCGCGAGTTGCGAGTTGCGACCGAATAACGAATATATAACTGCGCAAGTGTGCATTGTGCGCCGGCCGGCCGTATCTACCGCCTAATTAACCTCCTCACACCGGTTAGCAATCTCAAATCTTGATATATGAAAAAAAAAACCTCCTCACATGCGGACTACCGTGCATGTGCATGCAGGTGAGAAGATTCCGCCAACTTACTAAATGATCGTGGATTTCAAATTTCAACGTAGCTAGCTAATCTTGGTTAATTTGCTGTTAAATGGATAACACGAGCTTTCTTTGTCCATGGTTTACAAACTTGCATCCAAAAGTTGAACCTTCGAGTTTTAGAGTTTTTATTTTTGTGAGAAAAAAGAGATTTCATTGCTTAATCCAAGGGACTAGAATCTTTCTTGTACATCAAATCAATCGCATTTGGACCTTACCAAAGCAACACGGCAGTTCGCATGGTGTGGTGCCCTAGCTGAGCGGGAGAATGAGGCACACTGTTACATGGTCTCCGCACTGCCTAAACAAATAAACAATAAGGTCTCGTACAATGCATGACGCTTAGAGGAGATGCTCGGAGAATAAATTAGTGTTTATATAACTTTTTCAAGTGGATTGATGTCAACACTGTGGATCGCATCTGGCGCCATTATTAACTCCTTGATTATTAGCGCCATTGTAAGGTGCATGTACAATCAAACCAGAACCATGGCCGCCACTCTAGGCTCATCGTCTTCCTCCTCGGCCCCGTCCCATTCAAAGACGACGGCGGTGGCGGCGACCAAGTTGTCTCCCCATTGGAAGAGTACGCGGACATCATCACCGACCATGGCCTGCGCGTACGGTGATGGCGGGCATGTCGGTGATGATGTCCGCGTACTCTTCCGGCGGGGAGACGACATGGTCGCCGCCACCGCCGATGTCTTTGAACAGGACGGGGTGAAGGAGGCAAGACGATAAACCCCCCAAACCCCCTCTCCCCTTCCCCTTTCAGAAAAAAATAAATAAAAACCCTAGCCCCTGAACTGCTGACGCGTGGAATCTTCTTTGTCCTCGTTGGTGCTACCAACCGGAACAAAAGGCCCCCCTGCCTGGGCAAGCCGCAATGGCCATGTGGAGGCCATCTGTCCCGGTTGGTATAAGAACCGGGACTAATTGTCTGGGGCATTTGTATCGACCGTTCAGTCCCGGTTTCCCAACCGGGACAAATGACCCTTATTAATCGGGACAAATGGCCTTTTTGCACTAGTGATATGACCTTGCATAATTCAAACTTTTAAGATGATAGCAACACGCTACAGCCAGCAATAAAAATTACAAGTCTAAACGAGTAGCCAAGCACCAACCTGCTAGTTGCTTTCCACCATAGATTCAGGAAATGGAATGAACTAAACATTGTTTTCAATGTCATCTTCCTACAAAGGGAAATGCAATTTCAGTTATACAATCAACTTAGAAATAGTGTGTCAAAGCTTATAAGTAATAGACAACAAAGAACAACTAAATATTACCACTATGATTGTAGACCTAATGTGTTTTTCTTTTGATCCTTTGATGAAGCTAGAAGCACAAACAAGAGCCTCAACCATGCTTGGGGTTAGGGAACTGCGGTAGTCATCAAGAACTCTACCTCCTGTAGAGAATGTCGACTCTGATGAGACACTAGTAGCTGGTACAGTCAAGAACTTCTTTGCCATTTTTGCCACAATAGGATATCTATGACCATTCAACCTCCACCAGTCAAGTAATGTGAAATTTGGATCATTAATGGGATGAGTCTTGTCTTCAAGATAACTAGTCAATTTAGATTTGCATGGCTCAGAATTTGTCTCCCCGAGGAAGGATTGAAACCCACTTGACAATGTGGCCATAGAAGTAGATGCTTGCCTACTTAAAATTGAACTTTGCTCATTGGTGTTAGAAGCCTCATTTTGACGATTTTCCATCTCATATGTGGCATACAGATCAAAGAACTCTGTTTTGATATCTTCCACCTCAATAATGCCCTTCTCTTTACCATACATTTTCTTGAAACAATAGTCCACAAGTTTCATCTTAAATCTAGGATCAAGAATCGTGGCAATCACCATAACACTATTCTTTACCTTTTTTTATCTTTCTGATTTTTGTTTTCTGGCACAGCAGTGCTATCCCAATATTTATCAAACTTATCAAGCATTGCTTCCCCCATCATTTTCAAATTGTCATCTCTAGAGAAAGCATGCTCTACTATAGCAATCTTAACATTCATGATGTATGGATAAAAATGTTGGTAGTGTGGTAAGTAGATCATGATAGTATAGTAGTTACCTCAGCAAACGATTTCAAGATCGGTTGAATTTTGCCATATAGCACCCAATCTTCATCGTCAGGCTGCTGATGGGGAACGTTGCATGGGAAACAAAAATTTTTCCTACGTTCACCAAGATCAATCTAGGAGATGCATCTACGAGAGGTGAGTTGGATCCACATACCCTTGTAGATCGCTAAGCGGAAGCGTTCAAGAACGCGGTTGATGGAGTCGTACTCGCCGCGATTCAGATCGCCGAAGATCCTAGCACCGAACGGACGGTGCCTCCGCGTTCTTCACACGTGCAGCCCGGTAACGTCTCCCACGCCTTGATCCAGCAAGGAGAGAGGGAGAGGTTGGGAAACCTCCAACCAACAGCAGCACGACGGCATGGTGGTGGTGGAGGAGCGCGGGACTCCAGCAGGGCTTCGCCAAGCGCTGCAAGAGACGAGGAGGGAGAGGGGTAGGGCTGCACCAAGAGAGAGATGTTCTCGTGTCTCCAACAGCCCTAAAACCTCACATATATATAGGGGGAAGGGAGGGCTGCGCCCCCTTTTAGGGTTTCCCTCCCCTAGGGTGCGGCCAGCCCTAGAAACCCTCTAGGGGGGGCGGCCAAGGGGGAGAGAGGGGGAGGCGCACCACTATTGGGCCCTAGGGCCCAACTGCATTAGGGTTTGCCCCCTTCCCCTCTTGGAGGCGCCCTGGGACTTGGTGGGGGGGCGCACCAGCCCCCTTGGGGCTGGTCCCCTCCCACACTTAGCCCACGCAGCCACCTGGGGCTGGTGGCCCCACCTGGTGGACCCCCGGGACCCTCCCGGTGGTCCCGGTACATTACCGATATCACCCGAAACTTTTCCGGTGACCAAAACAGGACTTCCCATATATGAATCTTTACCTCCGGACCATTCCGGAACTCCTCGTGACGTCCGGGATCTCATCCGGGACTCCGAATAACATTCGGTAACCGCGTACATACTTTCCCTATAACCCTAGCGTCATCGAACCTTAAGTGTGTAGACCCTACGGGCTCGGGAACCATGTAGACATGACCGAGACAACTCTCCGGCCAATAACCAACAGCGGGATCTGGATACCCATGTTGGCTCCCACATGTTCCACGATGATCTCATCGGATGAACCACGATGTCAAGGATTCAATCAATCCCGTATACGATTCCCTTTGTCTATCGGTATAGCACTTGCCCGAGATTCGATCGTCGGTATACCGATACCTTGCTCAATCTCGTTACCGGCAAGTCTCTTTACTCGTTCCGTAACACATCATCCCGTGATCAACTCCTTGATCACATATTGTGCACATTATGATGATGTCCTACCGAGTGGGCCCAGAGATACCTCTCCGTCATACGGAGTGACAAATCCCAGTCTCGATTCGTGCCAACCCAACAGACACTTTCGGAGATACCTGTAGTGCACCTTTATAGCCACCCAGTTACGTTGTGACGTTTGGCACACCCAAAGCATTCCTACGGTATCCGGGAGTTGCACAATCTCATGGTCTAAGGAAAAGATACTTGACATATAGAAAAGCTTTAGCATACGAACTACACGATCTGTGCTAGGCTTAGGATTGGGTCTTGTCCATCACATCATTCTCCTAATGATGTGATCCCGTTATCAACGACATCCAATGTCCATGGTTAGGAAACCGTAACCATCTATTGATCAACGAGCTAGTTATCTAGAGGCTCACTAGGGACATGGTGTTTGTCTATGTATCCACACATGTATCTGAGTTTCCTTTCAATACAATTCTAGCATGGATAATAAACGATTATCGCGAACAAGGAAATATAATAATAACCAATTTATTATTGCCTCTAGGGCATATTTCCAACACTTAGCCCACGCAGCCACCTGGGGTTGGTGGCCCCACCTGGTGGACCCCCGGGACCCTCCCGGTGGTCCCGGTACATTACCGATATCGCCCGAAACTTTTCCGGTGACCAAAACAGGACTTCCCATATATGAATCTTTACCTCCGGACCATTCCGGAACTCCTCGTGACGTCCGGGATCTCATCCGGGACTCCGAACAACATTCGGTAACCGCGTACATACTTTCCCTATAACCCTAGCGTCATCGAACCTTAAGTGTGTAGACCCTACGGGTTCGGGAACCATGTAGACATGACCGAGACAACTCTCCGGCCAATAACCAACAGCGGGATCTGGATACCCATGTTGGCTCCCACATGTTCCACGATGATCTCATCGGATGAACCACGATGTCAAGGATTTAATCAATCCCGTATACGATTCCCTTTGTCTATCGGTATAGCACTTGCCCGAGATTCGATCGTCGGTATACCGATACCTTGCTCAATCTCGTTACCGGCAAGTCTCTTTACTCGTTCCGTAACACATCATCCCGTGATCAACTCCTTGATCACATATTGTGCACATTATGATGATGTCCTACCGAGTGGGCCCAGAGATACCTCTCCGTCACACGGAGTGACAAATCCCAGTCTCGATTCGTGCCAACCCGACAGACACTTTCGGAGATACCTGTAGTGCACCTTTATAGCCACCCAGTTACGTTGTGACGTTTGGTACACCCAAAGCATTCCTACGGTATCCGGGAGTTGCACAATCTCATGGTCTAAGGAAAAGATACTTGACATATAGAAAAGCTTTAGCATACGAACTACACGATCTGTGCTAGGCTTAGGATTGGGTCTTGTCCATCACATCATTCTCCTAATGATGTGATCCCGTTATCAACGACATCCAATGTCCATGGTTAGGAAACCGTAACCATCTATTGATCAACGAGCTAGTCGTTTAGAGGCTTACTAGGGACATGGAGTTAGTCTATGTATCCACACATGTATCTGAGTTTCCTTTCAATACAATTCTAGCATGGATAATAAACGATTATCGTGAACAAGGAAATATAATAATAACCAATTTATTATTGCCTCTAGGGCATATTTCCAACAGTCTCCCACTTGCACTAGAGTCAATAATCTAGTTCACATCGCCATGTGATTAACACTCACAGGTCACATCGCCATGTGACCAACATCCAAAGAGTTTACTAGAGTCAGTAATCTAGTTCACATCAATATGTGATTAACACTCAATGAGTTCTGTGTTTGATCATGTTATGCTTGTGAGAGAGGTTGTAGTCAACGGGTCTGCAACATTCAGATCCCTATGTACTTCGCAAAACTTTATGTCATATCGTAGATGCTGCTACCACGTTCCACTTGGAGCTATTCCAAACTGTTGCTCCATTATACGTATCCGGTATCTCCACTCAGAGTTATCCGGATAGGTGTTAAGCTTGCATCGACGTAACTCTTTACGTCGAACTCTTTATCACCTCCATAACCGAGAAACATTTCCTTACTCCTTTAAGGATAATTTTGACCACTATCTAGTAATCCACTCCTGGATCACCTTTGTACCCTCTTGCCAGACATGTGGCAAGGCACACATCAGGTGCGGTACTTAGCATGGCATACCGTACAGAGCCTATGACAAAAGCATAGGGGACGACCTTCGTCCTTCCTCTTTCTTCTGCCGTGGTCAAGCTTTGAGTCTTACTCAACTTCACACCTTACAAATCAGGCAAGAACTCCTTCTTTGACTGACCTATTTTGAACTCCTTCAAAATCATGTCAAAGGTGTGTGTTTCTTTTGAAAGTATCATCAGGCGTCTTGATCTATCTCTATAGATCTTGATGCCCAATTATGTAAGCAACTTTATCCAGGTCTTCCTTTGAAAAATACCTTTCAAACAACCCTTTACTCTTTCCAGAAATTCTACATCATTTCGGATCAACCATATGTCATTCACATATACCTATCAGAAATGTTGTAGTGCTCCCACTCACTTTATTGTAAATACAAGTTTCTAACAAACTTTGTATACCCAAAAACTTTGATCACTCCATCAAAGTGTATATTCCGACTCCGAGATGCTTGCTCTAGTCCATGGAAGGATCGCTGGAGCTAGCATATCCTTTTAGCATCCTTAGGATCGACAAAAAACTTTCTGATTGCATCACATACAACCTTTCCTTACGAAAACTGGTAAGGAAACTTGTTTTGTCATCCATCTGCCAGATTTCATAAATGCAGCTAATGCTAACATGATTCCGACGGACTTAAGCATCGCTACGGGTGAGAAAATCTCATCGTAGTCAACTCCTTGAACTTGTGGAAAACTCTTCGCCACAAGTCGAGCTTCATAGACGGTGACATTACCGTCCACGTCCGTCTTAGTCTTAAAGATCCATTTGTCTCAATGGCTTGCCGATCATAGGGCAAGTCCACCAAAGTCCATACTTTGTTTTGATACATGGATCCTATCTCGGATTTATCGGCTTCTAACCATTTGTCGGAATATGGGCCCACCATCGCTTCTCCATAGTTCGTAGGTTCATCGTTGTCCAACAACATGACCTCTAAGACAGGATCACCGTACCACTCAGGAGTAGTACACATCCTTGTCGACCCACGAGGTTCGATAGCAACTTGATCTGGAGCTTCATGATCACTATCATTAGTATCCTCTTCAACTGTCGTAGTTTCCACAGAAACCTCTTTCTGTGTTGCACTACTCTCCGGTTGAAGTGAGGGTTCGACAACCTCATCAAGTTCTATCTTCCTCCCACTCAATTCTTTCGAGAGAAACTCCTTTCTCGAGAAAGGACCCGTTCTTAGCGACAAACATTTTTGTCCTTGGATCTGAGATAGAAGGTATACCCAACTGTTACCTTTGGGTATCCTATGAAGATGTATTTGTCCGCTTTGGGTTCGAGCTTTTCCTGGCTGAAGCCATAAGCATCGCAGCCCCAAACATTTAAGAAAACGACAACTTTGGTTTCTTGCCAAACCATACGATGTCGTCTCAACGGACTTAGATGGTGCCCTATATAAAGTGAATGCAGCTGTCTCTAATGCATAACCTCAAAATAATAGCGGTAGATCGGTAAGACACACCATAGATCGCACCATATCTCATAAGGTTCGATTACGATGTCCGGACACACCATTACGCTGTGGTGTTCCAGGGGACTTCAACTGCGAAACAATTCCACAATGTCTTAAGTGATTGCCAAACTCATAATTCAGACAATATCCCCTTGATCAGATCGTAGGAACATGATCTTCTTGTTATGATGATTCTTAATCTTCACTCTGAAATTTTTGAACCTTTCAAACGTTTCAGACTTTTGCTTCATTAAGTAAATATACCATATCTACTCAAATCGTCAGTGAAGATGAGAAAATAACGATATCCACCACACGCCTTAATTCTCATTGGATCACATACATCAGCATGTATGATTTCCAATAAGTCACTTACCCGTTTCATTGTACCTGAAAACGAGATCTCAGTCATCCTGCCCATGAGGCATGGCTCGCATGTGTCAAGCGATTCAAAATCAAGTGACTCCAAACGTCCATCAGCATGGAGTTTCTTCATGCATTTTATGCCAAAATGACCTAAGCGGCAGTGCCACAAGAAAGTGGTACTATCATTATTAACTCTACATCTTTTGGCATTAATATTATCATCATGTGTATTGCTATAATCGAGATTCCATAAACCATTGGGTGCATGACCATAAAGGCATTATTCATGTAAACAGAATAACCATTATTCTCCAACTTAAATGAATAACCGTATTGCAATGAACATGATCTAATCATATTCATGCTCAACGTAGACACCTGATAACATTTATCTAGGTTCAACACTAATCCTGAAAATAGAGGGAGCGTGCGATGGTGATCTTATCATCCTTGGAAACACTTCCAACACACATCGTCACCTCGCCCTTAGCTAGTCTCCGTTCAGTCCGTAGCTTTTGCTTCAGGTCACTAATAATAGCAACTGAACCGGTATCCAATACCCAGGTGCTACAAGGAGTACTACTAAGGTACACATCAATAACACGTATATCAAATACACTTTGTTGAAGTTGCCAGCTATCATATCTACCATGTATTTGGGGTGGTTCCGCTACCATGTGACCGTTCCCCTTACAATAGAAGCACTTGGTCTCGAGGTTTGGGTTCAACCATGGGTTCCTTCATCAGAGCGACAACAGGTTTGCCATTCATGAAGTTTCCCTTCTAGCCCTCACCCTTTTGAAACCAGCGGTCTTGTTAAACCATCAACACTTGATGCTCCTTCTTGATCTCTACTTTTGCGGTACTAAGAACCGCTGACAGCATCGGGATCATCACCATCCTTTGCATGTCATAGTTCATCACGAAGTTCTAGTAGATTGGTGATAGTGTCTAGAGAATTCCGTCAACCACTATCTCACCTGGAAGATTAACTCCCACTTGGTTCAAGTGATTTCAGCACCCAGACATTCTGAGCACATGCTCATTAGTTGAGCCATTCTCCTCCATCTTTTTGGCAAAAGAACTTGTCAGAGGTCTCATACCTCTCAACACGGGCATGAGCCTGAAATCCCAATTTCAGCTCTTAGAACATCTCATATGTTCCATGGCGTTCAAAACGTCATTGGAATCCCGATTCTAAGCCGTAAAGTATGGTGCACTAAACTATCAAGTAGTCATCAGGACGTCTCTGTCAGGTGTTCACAACATCCACAGACAATGTTGTAGGGGTTTGCACATCGAGCGGTGCATCAAAGACGTAAGCTTTCTGTGTAGCAGTGAGGACACTCCTCGGACTACGGACCCAGTCCGCATCATTGCTTACAATATCTTTCAACTTAGTCTTTCTCTAGGATCGTATTAAACAGGGAGCTACAACGCAGTTATTGGTCTACTACATAATTTGCAAAGACAACTTAGACTATTGTTCATGACAAGTGAGTTTTAACTAATCAAAATTACTTATAACTCCCACTCAAATTGACATCCCTCTGGTCATCCGAGCGTGACATGATCCAAATCCACCAACCCAAGTCCGATCATCACGTGAGATGAGGTGGTGTCAATGGTGAACATCTTCATGTTGATCATATCTACTATATGACTCATGCTCGACCTTTCGGTCTTCCGTGTTCCGAGGCCATGTCTGTACATGCTAGGCTCGTCAAGTCTAACCCGAGTGTTCTGCATGTGCAAAACTGGCTTGCACCCGTTGTATGCGAACGTAGAGTCTATCACACCCGATCATCACGTGGTGCTTCGAAACGACGAACCTTCGCAACGGCGCACACTCGGGGGGAACACAATTTTTATCTTGAAATTTTAGTGAGGGATCATCTTATAATGCTACCGTCGTCCTAAGCAAAATAAGATGCATAAAAGGATTAACATCACATGCAAATCATAAGTGACATGATATGGCCATCAACTCGTGCTTTTGATCTCCATCTCCAAAGCACCGGCATGATCTCCATCGTCACCGGCGTAACACCATGATCCCCATCATCATGATCTCCATCATCGTGTCGCCATCGGGGTTGTCGCGCGCCCACCATGCTCTTACTACTATTGCTACCGTTTAGCGATAAAGTAAAGCATTACATAGCGCTTAATGATTGACTCGCAGGTCATACAAAAATTAAAGACAACCCTATGGCTCCTGCCGGTTGCCGTATGCATCGACATGCAAGTCGATATTAACTATTACAACATGATCATCTCATACATCAAATATAACTCATCATGTCATTGGCCATATCATATCACATACATACCCTGCAAAAACAAGTTAGACGTCCTCTAATTTGTTGTTGCATGTTTTACGTGGCTGCTATGGGTATCTAGCAAGAACGCTTCTTACCTACGCAAAACCACAACGGTGATATTCAAGTTGCTATTTAACCTTCTACAAGGACCGCCTTGTTCTATTCCGATTCAACTAAGATAGGAGAGACAGACACCCGCCAGCCATCTTATGCAACAAAAGTCACATGTCTGTCGATGGAACCGGTCTCATGTACGTGGACATGTAAAGTTGGTCCGGGCCGCTTCATCCCATAATACCGCTGAATCAAGAAAGACTAAGGAGGGCAGCAATTTAAACATCAACGCCACAAACCCTTTTGTGTTCTACTCGAGAAAGCATCTACGCAAGATCCTAGCTCTTGATGCCACTGATGGGGATCGTAGCAGAAAATCAAAAAATTTCCTACGCGTCACCAAGATCTATCTATGGAGTAACATCTACGAGAGGTGAGTTGGATCCACATACCCTTGTAGATCGCTAAGCGGAAGCGTTCAAGAACGCGGTTGATGGAGTCGTACTCGCCGCGATTCAGATCGCCGAAGATCCTAGCACCGAACGGACGGTGCCTCCGCGTTCTTCACACGTGCAGCCCGGTAACGTCTCCCACGCCTTGATCCAGCAAGGAGAGAGGGAGAGGTTGGGAAACCTCCAACCAACAGCAGCACGACGGCATGGTGGTGGTGGAGGAGCGCGGGACTCCAGCAGGGCTTCGCCAAGCGCTGCAAGAGACGAGGAGGGAGAGGGGTAGGGCTGCACCAAGAGAGAGATGTTCTCGTGTCTCCAACAGCCCTAAAACCTCACATATATATAGGGGGAAGGGAGGGCTGCGCCCCCTTTTAGGGTTTCCCTCCCCTAGGGTGCGGCCAGCCCTAGAAACCCTCTAGGGGGGGCGGCCAAGGGGGAGAGAGGGGGAGGCGCACCACTATTGGGCCCTAGGGCCCAACTGCATTAGGGTTTGCCCCCTTCCCCTCTTGGAGGCGCCCTGGGACTTGGTGGGGGGGCGCACCAGCCCCCTTGGGGCTGGTCCCCTCCCACACTTAGCCCACGCAGCCACCTGGGGCTGGTGGCCCCACCTGGTGGACCCCCGGGACCCTCCCGGTGGTCCCGGTACATTACCGATATCACCCGAAACTTTTCCGGTGACCAAAACAGGACTTCCCATATATGAATCTTTACCTCCGGACCATTCCGGAACTCCTCGTGACGTCCGGGATCTCATCCGGGACTCCGAATAACATTCGGTAACCGCGTACATACTTTCCCTATAACCCTAGCGTCATCGAACCTTAAGTGTGTAGACCCTACGGGCTCGGGAACCATGTAGACATGACCGAGACAACTCTCCGGCCAATAACCAACAGCGGGATCTGGATACCCATGTTGGCTCCCACATGTTCCACGATGATCTCATCGGATGAACCACGATGTCAAGGATTCAATCAATCCCGTATACGATTCCCTTTGTCTATCGGTATAGCACTTGCCCGAGATTCGATCGTCGGTATACCGATACCTTGCTCAATCTCGTTACCGGCAAGTCTCTTTACTCGTTCCGTAACACATCATCCCGTGATCAACTCCTTGATCACATATTGTGCACATTATGATGATGTCCTACCGAGTGGGCCCAGAGATACCTCTCCGTCATACGGAGTGACAAATCCCAGTCTCGATTCGTGCCAACCCAACAGACACTTTCGGAGATACCTGTAGTGCACCTTTATAGCCACCCAGTTACGTTGTGACGTTTGGCACACCCAAAGCATTCCTACGGTATCCGGGAGTTGCACAATCTCATGGTCTAAGGAAAAGATACTTGACATATAGAAAAGCTTTAGCATACGAACTACACGATCTGTGCTAGGCTTAGGATTGGGTCTTGTCCATCACATCATTCTCCTAATGATGTGATCCCGTTATCAACGACATCCAATGTCCATGGTTAGGAAACCGTAACCATCTATTGATCAACGAGCTAGTTATCTAGAGGCTCACTAGGGACATGGTGTTTGTCTATGTATCCACACATGTATCTGAGTTTCCTTTCAATACAATTCTAGCATGGATAATAAACGATTATCGCGAACAAGGAAATATAATAATAACCAATTTATTATTGCCTCTAGGGCATATTTCCAACACTTAGCCCACGCAGCCACCTGGGGTTGGTGGCCCCACCTGGTGGACCCCCGGGACCCTCCCGGTGGTCCCGGTACATTACCGATATCGCCCGAAACTTTTCCGGTGACCAAAACAGGACTTCCCATATATGAATCTTTACCTCCGGACCATTCCGGAACTCCTCGTGACGTCCGGGATCTCATCCGGGACTCCGAACAACATTCGGTAACCGCGTACATACTTTCCCTATAACCCTAGCGTCATCGAACCTTAAGTGTGTAGACCCTACGGGTTCGGGAACCATGTAGACATGACCGAGACAACTCTCCGGCCAATAACCAACAGCGGGATCTGGATACCCATGTTGGCTCCCACATGTTCCACGATGATCTCATCGGATGAACCACGATGTCAAGGATTTAATCAATCCCGTATACGATTCCCTTTGTCTATCGGTATAGCACTTGCCCGAGATTCGATCGTCGGTATACCGATACCTTGCTCAATCTCGTTACCGGCAAGTCTCTTTACTCGTTCCGTAACACATCATCCCGTGATCAACTCCTTGATCACATATTGTGCACATTATGATGATGTCCTACCGAGTGGGCCCAGAGATACCTCTCCGTCACACGGAGTGACAAATCCCAGTCTCGATTCGTGCCAACCCGACAGACACTTTCGGAGATACCTGTAGTGCACCTTTATAGCCACCCAGTTACGTTGTGACGTTTGGTACACCCAAAGCATTCCTACGGTATCCGGGAGTTGCACAATCTCATGGTCTAAGGAAAAGATACTTGACATATAGAAAAGCTTTAGCATACGAACTACACGATCTGTGCTAGGCTTAGGATTGGGTCTTGTCCATCACATCATTCTCCTAATGATGTGATCCCGTTATCAACGACATCCAATGTCCATGGTTAGGAAACCGTAACCATCTATTGATCAACGAGCTAGTCGTTTAGAGGCTTACTAGGGACATGGAGTTAGTCTATGTATCCACACATGTATCTGAGTTTCCTTTCAATACAATTCTAGCATGGATAATAAACGATTATCGTGAACAAGGAAATATAATAATAACCAATTTATTATTGCCTCTAGGGCATATTTCCAACAGCTGCCACTCATAGTTAGGATCTGATTGTGCATACGCATTGAAAGCTTCCTTATACAAAATTCAAGTGTCTACCATTCTATATGTAGAACTCCATCTAGTCGCTACATCTAAGCATAATCCTTTTCCAACTTTAATATTGAGGGACTTGCAATTTGACAAGAAGTTCGACATGCGTGATGGAGATTTTTTTCAAGTACTTGACAGTTTCTCTAAGCTTGCATATCAAAGGTTGCAATGGTTTTGACCTCCTTGAAATGCTGCCAACATGGTGCACGCTTAACTCTAGTTTTCCTCACCTTAACCTTATTACCAACTTCAATTTTTGCATTTTTCCCTTTCCCTCTCTTTGTTTTCTCAATGTCATTGACCTCAGCTTCTACATCATTTTCTTTGCCACCCAATCCTAGAGAAGGATCTTTCATATCATCATCCATGTCATACGCATCTGCCTCGTCGAGCTCGCCCCATTCATCTACATCACCAGCCTATGCAGAAATAAATACCAAGATTTAGATAATCAAAATTAACAAGTCATCATTGCATGATTGATTAGGAATATGAATAATGAACTTCTATTAATCTACACATTACACAAAAGCAAAATTTAGTACTTTATGATTCATTTAAATAGTAACAAGACTAAAGAAGTACACATTCATATGATATGAACAGTTCAGATTTAACCATCTAAACACATGAGCACAAAAGGAAATTACCTCTTCTGATCTGGCATCATCAACATCAGACATTGTTGCATCCGCTCTTGCCCTTTTCTGTGCTTGTGGTCGAAGACGAAGAGTAGGTCGTGCTGCAGTGGAGGGAGATTCCCGTGACGCACAATCAGAGGCCGCTAGTCTCTTCCGCGACTCCATACTCGCTGTTGTAGCAGAAGGAGATGGCCGCCGGCGTTCATCCATTCTTCCACTGGGCTCGCATCGCAAATGGGGATTGGGGAAGTTAGAGATGGCGGAGGAAAGATGTCAGGACTGGGGGAATGGAGATGACAGAGGTGAGAGGTGAACGGGGGCAGAGATACCTGGGCTTTGGGCGCCGCCGCTGCCCGCCGGACTAGAGCAGAGGGCCGCCGCCGCCCGCCGGACTGCCCCTCGCTTCGATATTGGATTCGTTCCTGGTGGCTGGCTCGGGGAGAGGAGTCGTCGGTTGACTAGTCTGGACTCTGGAGCCTCTAGGTCTTCTCGTTCTGGCGACGGGGGGCATCGTATCTCTCATGGGCGGCTGGGCCTGGCAAATGGGTTGGCAAGTCGGATTGTGGGGTGTTGCGGGCCGAAGTAGGCTGGCCGGCTGGGGGCTGGGCTGCGGCCGAAGACTGAAGTAGTTTAGGCAAAAACAACTATTGAGAATTATCGAGCTAAACGAGCTATCTCGTGAAACTCGTTTGCTCGATCGTTAAGCTCGTTAATCTTAACGAGCAAAAAACACTGTCCAGCTTGGTTCATTAACTAACGAGCACGAGCCGAAACGAGCCGAACAATCGAGCGCTCATTATGCTCACGAGCTTCGAGCTTTTCGTCCAGCCCTACTCTTGAGCAAGGTCGATACCCTTCATACAGCCCAAGAGCTCAGCTTCCACAGGGCTGGTACAAGTATGCAACAAACGACATGAAGAGAATAAGAGCAAGCCTTCTTCATCTCATAGAACAATGCCCACCCCTCCCGCCTCTGCGCCCACGGCAAAGGCCCTAGTTACATTGAGCTTGTTCCATCCAGTCGGAGGTCGGATTCAGTAATCAAGAGGTCGCGCAATGATCTAGACCTGCGGCAGTTTGGTACTGCGTTGCGGCTACGGTGGGTCTGGATAGAGAGGATAGCCCCCGATCGGCCATGAGTTGGACTTCCAACGCCATGCTCTATGGCTGATCGCTCACTGTTTGCATTGGCGACGCGCTGCCGTCGTGCCAATGGGAAAAAGGCATGTTTCTGGCTCGATGCCTAGTTGGAAGGGCAAGCCCCGTGCCTCATCGCCCCCGACATCTTTGATATTGCCTCCAATAAGCGCCGGACGGTGGCATCGGCCCTCGCTGACAGCCGATGGGTCCGGGATTTGCAAGGACGAGTCACAGCTGACACCTTGCCCTCCTTTGTCGCACTTTGGGCCAAGGTTGCGACAGCTCCGCCTCTCGCAGTCTCGCTACAGATGAGATCGACTCCTTCGAATGGCCCTTTTCGGCTCTTTTTTTGAGACAAATGCCGCATTTCTGCTAACGGATGCTACTCCGCGCCCTCGGCGTACAGGCTGTAGTTCACTGGATCGGTGGCATACGGAGCGATGGCGACGGTTTGGCGAGCTTGGGCGCTGGCAAAATAGGATCACGACGGCCGACAGGCTCCCGACTAGGCAGTGGCCAAATCCCTATTTCTGCCCACTATGCCGGCGAAACCTCGAGACAGCGAAACACCTTATGATGCAGTGTCCTTGGACGCTCAGCCTCTGGAACTTGGCGGCAAGCAGTTTCAGCCTTCCGGCTCTCGCACCAGGGTCATGGAGGAGAAATACCACCATTCAAGAGTGGCTCAACGAGCTCTCCACCGTCCCGGCCACGGCAAAGAGGGCGCGCTCCTTGGTGTTGCTGCTGCTCTGGGAGATTTGGCGAGAGCGAAATGATCGCATCTTCCGGAATGTTGAACTTTCACCTTCATCAATCCTCTTCCGGGCGAACGAAGAGAGGACTGGCTGGACTGCCTGGGCGCTGGCGGGAGTGTTGGAATAATGAGCCACGGCCAGAGTGTGGTGGCCGCGCGCAGGGCGCGTCGGGTGCGAGCCAGCGCGCGCCGGGTCCGTGGCCGTGTGTGTGCGTGTGTGTCCGTTGCGGGCCGTTGCGTATTGGCGAAGAACCAGGGGGTGAGCGCGTCACCAGCACCGGTAGTGGCCGCGTCGTGCGCGTCCGAGCGTGGCGTGAGCGTGAGCCAGGGGGTGCGGGGCGTGGGTAGTGGATGAGTGGGCGCGGCGTATGAGCGCGCGTATAAGTCTCCCCGAGCCCCTGTGTATCGCTGTGTGGGTTGAGTTCGAGCTCAAGGAAAAACGCCGTTGTTGCGGCGGGCGTTCGTGCGCCAGGAAAGCTACCGCGTCCACTGCTTCTTCTTCTTCTTTCTCTGATCTTCTCCTTTGTGTGTGCAACGGCGAGTGAGAGAGCAAGGAGGAGCGAGGCCAGGAGCTGGCGGTTCCAACAATTGGCATCAGAGCCACCAGGTTCGAGGGGTTCACCGGCGGCCATGGCACTTGTTCCGCACGGCGGTGGTGGTGGCAGCTACTCGTTGCCGGTCCCGCCACTGACGACGACGAACTACATCCCCTGGGCGATCAAGGTGGAGGCCTTGCTTGATGCTCAGGGGCTGTGGGGGGTGGTTGCTCCGGCGGAGGGCGCGGCGATCGACGCCGGCAAGAGCAAGACGGCGAGGGCGCTGCTCCTCGGGGCGCTTTCGGAAGAGGTGCTGCTGCCGGTGTCGACGAAGCCCACCGCGAAGGAGGTGTGGGACTCCCTCAAGGTGCGTTTCGTCGGCGCCGATCGGGTGCGGGCGGCCCGGCTCGCGTCGCTTCGCGGGGAGTTCGAGCAGCTGCGGATGGCGGACGGCGACGACCTGGACAGCTACGCAGGGAAGCTCGGGGCCATGACGGCGCGCTATGCAGGACTAGGCGCGGTGCTCGACGACGCGGCGCTCGTGAAGAAGATGTTGGACACAGTGCCCGATCGCCTCTACCCTGCCGTCGCCGGAATAGAGCAATTCTGTGACGTGGAAACAATGCCGTTCGAGGAGGTTTTGGGGCGTCTCAAGGCGTTTGAAGAACGGACCCGGCGTCGCAGGCAGGACGGCGGCAGGCGCGACGGCGAGGAGCTTCTGTACACGGCGGCACAATGGGCGGCACGGCAGCGCAGGCAGGGCGGTGGCGGCTCCAACGACGACGACGACGGGACGGCGAGCATGGCGTCTGGCGGCGGCGGGAAGAGGCGAGGACGCTGCTACAACTGCGGGCAGCGCGGCCATTTCAAGCGGGACTGCACAAGGCCGAAGAAAGCGGCGGCGGAGCGAGCTCTTCTGGCGGACGTCGACGTCGAGGAGCCGGCACTCCTCTGAGCCGTGGCTCAGGGGGTGAATGTTGGAATAATGAGCCACGGCCAGAGTGTGGTGGCCGCGCGCAGGGCGCGTCGGGTGCGAGCCAGCGCGCGCCGGGTCCGTGGCCGTGTGTGTGCGTGTGTGTCCGTTGCGGGCCGTTGCGTATTGGCGAAGAACCAGGGGGTGAGCGCGTCACCAGCACCGGTAGTGGCCGCGTCGTGCGCGTCCGAGCGTGGCGTGAGCGTGAGCCAGGGGGTGCGGGGCGTGGGTAGTGGATGAGTGGGCGCGGCGTATGAGCGCGCGTATAAGTCTCCCCGAGCCCCTGTGTATCGCTGTGTGGGTTGAGTTCGAGCTCAAGGAAAAACGCCGTTGTTGCGGCGGGCGTTCGTGCGCCAGGAAAGCTACCGCGTCCACTGCTTCTTCTTCTTCTTTCTCTGATCTTCTCCTTTGTGTGTGCAACGGCGAGTGAGAGAGCAAGGAGGAGCGAGGCCAGGAGCTGGCGGTTCCAACAGGGAGGTCGGCAACTCGGCATTTGATGACGCGAGAGTAGTTGCTTTGTTCCCTCTCGATCTTTTCTTTCTTCTTTTTCTCGGGGGTTTATTCCTCCCGTTCTGCACAGTTGGAGTTTCTTTCACCGCTCCTCTTAATGAAATGCGCAGCTCTCCTGCGTTCTTTCAAAAACGACCTTACATCTGGCCTTGCCCTGGTTGTCTCCCGAGGAACGTGAACAACATCGGTTGCGGGGAGCGCCGCGCCGGACGTCGCAGGACCGCCGCGCTGTTGTCTCTCGTGGAACACGACGACCACTGTTTCCGGGAGTACTGTAGTAATTGAAATGTTCAGTTAACTGACAAGTTTTCATAAAATAATTCAAATGGGTGCGATCTGTGCAAAAATTATGAAGTTTAGCTGCATTTCTACAAATTTGAATGACATTTTGACCCCTGCTCTTGGTTTCTTAGTACAGCATGCAAAAAATCAATATTATTTTCTGATTTTTTTTTTGTGATGGTACAGAACATCCAAATCTGCATGCATGCATTGGATGAATTTTGTGTTGCTACAAAAAATTTAAAAATATTTAACACACCAGTAGCCCAATGGCTGCCTCCAATTTACATGCATGAACAAAATAATGTTTTCTGAACGCTAGGTATTGCGCTCAGGCCCTTCCCAGTGCTCCATGGTGGACATGTGCTAAGGGTGCCACATAGGCAGAAAAATGATGTGGCAAAGCAATTAAAGAGGAGAGAGAGCATTATAGTAACCCCAAGAAGAACCAATGCTAAGCACATGAACCTATGCAAAAAGACTACCAACCAATACATGAAGGAGTTTTGTCACTAAACAATTAAATAAAGGAGGCTTAGCTACAAAAGCTAAGGCTGGTTGTAATGGGGAGTATCGATCATATACTAGTATCATGCATATGATACTAGTGTATGATACTACCTCCATAATGCATAGTATATCATATATTAGTATCATGTAGTACTCTATTTATTGACATGCATGACACAAAGTAGCATAGCATTTATTATGATACGGTATCATGATATGATACTACATGCTCTCTTTCTTCATCTAATGCTATGTCACCTCATCAAAATTGCCTAGTTGGCATGCATGATACTAGCTATGATACTACCATTACGACCAGCTAAGCACCCATGCATTGGGGATACTAGTTGCTAAGCATTTTAATGCACTTAGCGCCTCATTTTAGCACCAATGCATTGGGAGAGGTCTCATGTGCTACAGTACATTGATAACTGTGCCAGTCCAAGTTAAAAAAGAACCTAGCAGGACTATGGGCAACCTATTGGGAGATGGATCATGGAAAACAGTACAAAGATCAAGGAAATTTGAAAGCTGACAGGGCCCGGATCCACATGAAAACAATACTAGATCGGACGGTGCCGAGCATAGGTTGGAGGGAACCATGGTCCTGAACTTCATCTCGCGGGATGTAGGCTGTCCAACGCCAGCTTCGGGGTTTTGGGAGCGCTCTTCTTCGGCCAACGGATCTACCCCCCAATGTACGCCATGTTCTTCTGGGTTGCAGGTCTCCGGAGGTGCGGTCGGTGTCGTCCTCTTCTCCGGCTGTGTCACCTGCGGGTCCCGATAGGAGAACGAGGCCGGGTTCCCCTTAGGGCCAAGGCGTTGCGGTGGCCAAAGGTTCGGATGGGGTGGTGTGAACCGCTGCCTCCACCTCGGTTCACCCCACCGCAATGCCTTGGTGATTTCTTTCTTGGAGGCGTCATTGTTGGAGAGCCTTTTTTACAATCTGGGTGTGGCCTTTGTGGTGGTAGTTCTTGCTGCTTCACTAATCAGTTCAGTGGTATTTTTTTCTTTTTAATTTATGGTGCGTGCATCCTTGATGTCTCGGCTAGTTTTTGACATTATCTTGTTGCAGCGGCAGGGTATAATTGGTATATGCTTGCTTTAATATATTCCCGTTATAAAAAATATCACACTAAAAGTGTGGGCTACATCTACCTACCATCTCCCGAGTACCTACGAGATCTGATCGGTAGGTGCACGCGCACAAGTGTGCCCGGAAAACGACCACTCATCCAAGGCCGAGCCCCGCGAAATAAAATTATTTTGCTTTTTCCACCAAATGGCAATTGTGAAAATCTAAAAGTGACAAAAGTGAAATGTCAAAATCTAGGATGGCATAAGGAAAATTCGCAAAATCTGGAGTGGCAAAAACAAAAAATTTCCCATTCAACATTGGTGGTGCCCAATGAACGTTCTGACCGGAATCGAGTGCTCGCATTTTGGCAGTCCACACAAGTCTGGCCCTTGTGATGCAATCAACACAAACAAGTCATCACCAATATAAAGATGAGTAAATACATGAGAACAGGATTTGTAGGAAACCAATAGCCAACACGACGAATGATTAAAGGAAAGAAACAAAAGATAGCAATCCACATTGGAAATCAATCCATAACAAAGTAGAAAAAGATACGTGCCGACGGAGGTTTGGGAATTGACATGCTTCCACACTGCCGGTCGAGAAGAGATGGAGCTTCAAACAGACGGCGGCTATGGCGTACCAGTGGCAGGGACCCTGACAGGGACAGGGGGAACACCACCGACCAGGCCGGTGGCAGTGTTGACCACGTCATCAGCTGGGCCTAAGATGCGTCTCCAAAGCAGCGCTCTCCCGGTGGCAGTATGGAACGCGTCATCAACTGGGTCTAAGATGCGTCTCTGCAGCAGCGCTCTCCGGGCCTCCGCGGGGGAGCTCAGCTGCGCGATGGCACCGGCCAGAACGAGGAGGACCAGGAGGAGGGCGTTGGTCCGAGCCATGATCTATCGAGGCTTGCTAGGTAGCTAGCAGTATATATGGATCAGTACCAGGATGCTTGATGGTTCTGGCAATGGCCTCTTGCTGGGTTTATATACATATATAGAAATCTTATGATCTGCGTGCATCCTTTGTTTACTCATAGGCGTATCTTCAGCTTCTTATTTGATTCTCAGATTTAATGAAGCAAGCAACCTCTCTACAATCCAACGAGCAGGCTGATACGTGTGATGCTATTTTTTATTGTCATCTTAGGGTGTGTCTAAGTCTCACTCGGCGAAGAGTCTGAGACTTAACCAAGTCTCAGTCAAGTGCTATAGTATACGAGAAGAAAAAAGAAAAACAGAAAAGATTTTTTTTTACGAATCTCAATGCAAGATCAATGGAATATGACGTCGACTGAGACATAACGAAGTCTAAGTCGACTAAGACTTAGCAAAACTGACACACACACACACACACACACACACACACACACACACACACACACACACACACATATATATATATATATATATATATATATATATATATATATATATATATATATATATGTGTGTGTGTGTGTCTCAACTTTATATATACCTCATGTTGAGACACTTATTTGGGGACGGATGAAGTATGATTTAATGCTAGATAGTGGAGCACACAATTTTTTGCTGATTATTAAGTAGCTAGCCGGGCATGGCCAGCGGCATATGGTAGCACGTCGCAAGATTCCATCCTTGATGTAATACTAGGGGTCGGGGCGCCACCTGGTGGCCCCTCCTGAGAGGAAGTTTGTGAAGTGCCAGATTGATAAGTGATCCTTTCACCCCTTTTTTCTCTAATTGCTAACAAACATGCACATATAAGTAAGGAACTTGCAATACAATTTCTAACTGATAACAAAACAAACAACCTTTGAACAAACAACAATGTTACCAACCAGATTAAACACATTCAACAATTAAATATGATTGCCCAATAAATTTTATAGTAACACTAAGAGGAGGTTCGGTGGTGCCTGGTAGGTGGCCGCACCTTTCACTTGCTTTTGTGGTCTGGGCAGCGCAGCATATGTACCGGCAAACACTTGCTGAAACTGACGAAAACAGCGATGATGATGAAGATATCTCACACATCAAATAATGATGTACTAGTTCCTTCGTCGAAATCTAATCGACCAACAGGAGGCAGCATTGTGGAATCTTCATGAGCTTGAAGCCGGTTTGCTAAAAATTCCAATGTCGATTCGCAAAAGTGGCTTGTGGTCATGTCCCGTCGCCGCCGCCGTTGGACATGCCCACAAGCCACTTTTGTGCATCGTCCCACTTGGACGACATCGGCTTGAGCCTGCAGGTTGCCAAATTATTGCATTCGGCTGCCCGTTGCCATTGGTGGTGTAGTTGTAGCACTCGTTGGCCAGCTCTGAAAGATATGGCGGCGGCTCGTCACCGGAGCTCCCCTGCTGCTGCCAGGCCCTACCCAATTCAGTAGCCGGCGTGGCACGTCGCTAGAGCTCTCCTGCTTCACTAGTAGAGAACGGGTCATCTGTCCCGGTTGGTAAGGGTCTTTTGCCCCGGTTCTTGAACCGGGACTAAAGGGTCGGTACTAATGCCCTAGCCCTTTAGTCCCGGTTCAATCTAGAACCGGGACAGATGGGTCTCCACGTGGCCGGTGCGCGGAGCCCAGGCAGGAGGGCCTTTGGTCCCGGTTGGTGGCACCAACCGGGACCAAAAGGCATCCACGCGTCAGCATTTCTGTGGTTGT
>LR738710.1:31949418-32039386 GCA_902687465.1 Secale cereale
GGGGGGGGGGGGCGCCGCCAGGGCGCCTGGAGCCCTGGTGCCCCCCCAGGCTGCCCTTCGGACGCAGTGTTGTTTCCGGAACGCTGATTTTTTATATAATTTTTCTGGGCAGTTCTCGAAACGTGAAAACCTGAAATACAAAAACAGCCGAAAACAGAAACTGGCACTGGGGTGCACTAGATTAGTAAGTTAGTCCAAATATGATCAAAATTGTATGGAAGTGTATGAATATCATAGCAATATCACCCAAAAGTGGCATGGAGCAAGCAGAAATTATAGATACGTTTTGGACGTATCAACATCCCCAAGCTTAATTCCTGCTCGTCCTCGGGTAGGTAAATGATAACAAGAATAATTTCTGTGGTGACATGCTATTAACCATATATGACTTTTTTCATAGTCATATGACTAAAGCTTACTGAGAAAATGATTCTAAAGTAATTAAGTTGCCTCAAGAGAAAATCACAAATGACTGAGAGTTTTACAATATGAAACTGAAACATCAAATAGATTTGCAATGAACATGATGTGCAAATATGATAAAGTGATATCTAGCTTGCCCCCTTTAGTGATGCAAAACATAAATGCAGGGGCACCTTCAAGGTTTAAGTGATGACTAGATACAATCATTTCAGAATAAACGATATCACAATCATGCAAAAGACAATACTACTTTGGGACAATGCACATTACACTCAGAATGACAATCATGCTCTCAGTAGTTGGTGCTTCAACATAAAAGTAAAAGAAAGGTTAAGTGCTAGAGCTTTTTGTTTTGAAAACATGGAAGCAATTGTGTCAACGGTAGTAGTACTTCATATGTGTCATGCATAAAACATCCTATAAGTTGCAAGCCTCATGCATCGAATACCAATAGTGCTCGCACCTTGTCCTAATTAGCTCAGATCCCCATGGGTTATCATTGCATTACATATGTTTTAACCAAGTGTCACAAAGGGGTACCTCTATGCCACCTGTACAAAGGTCCAAGGAGATAAATCGCATTTGATTTCTCGTTTTTGATAGATCTCAACTTGAGGACATCCATACCGGGACAACATAGAAAATAGATGATGGACTCCTCTTTAATGCATAAGCATATTCTCATAAGAGATTGAGGATTAAGGTCCAAGCTAAAACTTCCACCATGATACATGGCTTTGGTTGGCGGCCCAATGTTCTTCTCTAACAATATGCATACTCATTCAACCCAGGGCACATCACCCTTACTTCAGACAAGACGAACATGCATAGCAACTCACATGATATTCAACAAAAGTGTAATAGTTGATGGCGTCCCCAGAAACATGGTTACCGCTCAGCAAGCAACTTATAAGAAATAAGATACATAGGCAACATATTCTTTACCACAATAGTTTTTAAGCTACTTTCCCATGAGCTATGTATTGCAAAGTTAGTTTGCTTAGTACAGGTGGAGGTTAGCAAAAGACTGGGAGAGACGAACTAAGAGAGCAATGACGGTCATAATCATGCAGAGCGACAAAGCAATATTGAATCAGGCATGGAAGTTATATCGCTACTCAAAAATAAAAGATCATCAAGGCTTGACAGACTTTCTTTACAGTCTTAATATGCGTGAGCATACGCCAAGTCAATCAAAATAAATTCTTGAAGGAAGATATTACTAAACCATACCACATCATAGGCAGACAAATCAAGTTGGTACTCCAATAACACATTGGGAACCCCCCAGCTATTTGAGATTAACCATAAGAAAACCTGAACTACTAAGCACCATCATGCAAGTAGCATCTTTATCATAGACACATTAACCAGTGCAACGGAAGCATACTCTCTTAATAAGGTGAGCATGGTAATTAAAGAGAGTTCAAGCAACCAACTAAACAAAAGCTCTTTGAAAAGATAAGCATGAATACTAAGAGCAGAGTATGATAGTAGCTATTAAAAGACAAAGAACACACACAGCATAGATAGACATGAAAATTCTATGTTATGTTCTAGGTGGAGGTGGAGCGTGTTTCTCTCCCACATAAAGGAATGCTGGGTTCTGACTCGTTATGAAAAACTAAAAAGAAAACTGAAAGCAAGACGCTCCAAGCATAGCACATAACACATGAAGTGATAAAAATATAGTGGAACGAAAGACGAACTGATAATGTTGATGGAGAAGGGGATGCACGGGGGCATCCCCAAGCTTAGACTCTTGAGTCTCCTTGAATATTTTTTGGGGGGGTGCACGGGGGCATCCCCAAGCTTGAGCGCTTGACACCCCTGAATCTTTTTTATCATCTTCCCTCGCACACTTGAAAACTCCCTTCATACATAACTCATCATAATCTGATTAGCGAGGTTAGTACCCTTAATAAAATAATTGCACCTTGCTGGAAATAAAGATATTCTTGAAGTTCTACTGTTTCTCAAGATTGCCAAAAGGTTTTTGCAAAGAAAAAGCAAGCTCTTGATTTGCAAAATGAAGGAAAGGCAAAACAGGACAGAATCTGTGAAAAAACAGAACAGCAGGTAGTAATTGATCTGTTCGGGATACTTCTGCAACTCAAATCAAAAAACTCAGAACAGATGCACGAAAGACAATTATATAGAGAACGCTGTCGAAAAAATTCAGACCAAAAAGATGATCTGGTGATTTTATACGAATTTTTCTATCCAAGGACAGAATCTGTTTCCTGGACAGCACCTCACAACTTTTGAACTTTCTAGCAATCAGATGCTATACTTGGCACAAATATGAAAAGCAAAGATACAATGATGATGCTACAGGAGTAAACAACATCAAGACTCAACAAAAGCAAAAAAAAATTTATTCATGTGGGCTGCCTCCCAAAAGCGCTTTCTTTTATGCCTTTAAGCTAGGCATCATGCAAAAATGATGCTCTCGTAGGAATAAGAGTTGAAGAACAAAAGAGAGCATCAAGAGCACATATAAATCATATTTAAGTCTACCCCTCTTCCTATGCATTGGAATCTTGTAAAGAAATAAATTATTGAAGCATAAAGCAATAAGCATAGGAAGACAAAACAAGTGCAGCTTCAAAACCTTCAACATAAAGAGAGGGAACTTAATATTATTGAAATATCTATAAGCATATGTTCCCTTCTCATAATAATTTTCAGTGGGATCACGAATAAACTCGACAATATAAGCATCACATAAAGCATTGTTACCATGATCCACATGCAAATAGGTACTCTTACTCTCCACATAAGCATCATGAAGAGGATAAAACTTAGTATAAAAGAGAGACATAAGCTCCTGCCAGTCCAGCAAGTGTGAGTTATCGAGAAGCCCATACCAATCTGAAGCTTTATCTATAAGTGATATGACAAACAATTTCCTCATGACAAACTCCCTCGATACACCTGCAAGCTTAAATAATGAACATAGTTGTGACAGATGTAGCAAGTGTTCACCGGGATGTCTGTCTCCTGCGTAACGATTAGCCAAAACATAATTGATAATACCAGCTGGTATTTTATAAGGCACAATTTCAGTAGGGGGAGGATCAACCACCACAGGTGTGGGGCGTCTTCCCGCATGCAGCGATCCAATAATAGGGTTGTCCATAAGGACAACTAGTGAAAACACATAAAGAAAACTGAAAGGTAAACTAACAAGACTAAAAAGCAAAGGTAAAAGATAGCGTGCAACTCCCCTATCCTGCAGAGTGGAGTCCCCGGCAACGGCGCCAGAAAATACTCCTTGATGGGCCTCTAACCCCTCGTTGGTTACCCCAAGTGGAAGGTGAAAGATGCAGTGTTGTGGAAGTGTTTTCCCTTAGCAAAGATGCCAAGGATCGAATCCCCAGAGACTCCTAGGTTCAACAAGTAGGTGTCAACTGCTAACGGCGCGTATTAGCAATCAACATGGACCTGCACACAGATACAAATAACTTTGCTCCCAACGAGTACAGAGAGGTTGTCAATCCCTCCGGCCTTGTAGTTCACAAAGGATTAAAAGCAATGATAGTAGTGATAGATAATGTTTGCAATAGTAAATAATAGCGAAAAGTAAATAGCGGATGTGATCAATGATGGTAATATGGACCGGAGTCTCATGATGTTCACTAGTGATGTCTCTCTCCCAAAAGACGATAAAACAACTATGTGAGGTAAACAAATTACAGCTGGGCAATTGACAGGACCACGAACGCAAACCAATGCTGACTACATTGCAAGAAAGGTTGAGGTTCAAAGCATGGGCGGTACGCCAAAGTAAGTAGACCGAAATCTATCAATATCTACTACTAATCATCCACCTTGAGATATCTATCCAGAACATCTCGCTGGTATTAAGTTGCGAGTCCCGCCCATAGTGTAAACTCAATGCAGCAGACAACTGCATTAAAAGAACTTTGCGTAAAGTAAACAATCCTTGCACCCGCGGGCACAAGCACCGTTGTTTTCCCCCTTGTGGCAACAGCACATCCCCTAGACTCATGTTTCTGTCACTCAAGCTAGTCATCGAGGGGCATGAACCCACAATCGAGCATGACGTTCCCTCTTGGAGTCACTACCTACTACTTGGCCAAAGCAGTAAATAACAACGGAGAACATGCAAGAATTACTTATGAACATAAATATAAAAGAGGTAGATCAAATATATTACTCAAGATCAATCTGAACATAATCTCATAATCCATCAGATCCCAGCAAACTCAACATAGCAACAGCATAAGGATTACATAGGTGCCTCGATCATGTAGGGCAGCTCACGAGGACTAATTTGTGAAGCACAAGAACGGGAGGAGAACATCACATAGCTACTGGTCATGGACTCATGGTCCAAGGGAGACTACTCACGAGTCATCCGATAGGCGTCCATGGTGGTGGAGAAGCTCCCGGTGGTGATCCTCCCCTCCGGCAGGGTGCCGGGAAGACTTCTCCTGGTGCTCCCGATCTTGGAAGCGGCGGCGGCGGCGGAACAGAGATGGGATCGCGAAAAGAGTTCCTGTTCTGAGGGTTTCGGAGGGTCCTTTAAATATATGCCAAAGTAGGGCATCGGGGGAGCTTCGGGGGGCCCAGGCGCCCCCTGGCGCGGCCCAGGGGGGGCGCGCCACCAGGGCGCCTGGAGCCCTGGTGGCCCCCCACAGGCTGCCCTTCGGACGCAGTGTTGTTTCTGGAACGCTGGTTTTTTATATAATTTTTCTGGATTTTTCTGGGCAGTTCTCGAAACGTGAAAACCTGAAATACAAAAACAGCCGAAAACAGAAACTGGCACTGGGGTGCACTGGATTAGTAAGTTAGTCTAAATATGATCAAAAATGTATGGAAGTGTATGAATATCATAGCAATATCACCCAAAAGTGGCATGGAGCAAGCAAAAATTATAGATACGTTTTGGACGTATCAGCCCTACATAATTCTCGTCCTCTCTTGACCACAAAGGAATGACCTCCGAGTGCGTCCCCCTTGCATGTTTTATGGTAAATATCATGTGATTCGTTTATGTTAATGTTGTTGGGAGTTGCCACTAGTGAAAGTATGATCCCTAGGCCTTGTTTCCACCATTGCAATACCATTTGTGCTCACGTTTACCACTTGTTTGCTTGCTGCACTTTTTATTACAGATTTATATTACTTTGCTTTGCCACTCCTATCATCCATATTTTACCATCTCTTCGCCGAACTAGTGCACCTATACAACTCCTAGTTGTATTAGGTGTGTTGGGGACACAAGAGACTTCTTGTATCTTTATTGCAGGGTTGCTTGAAAGGGGTACGTTCAACCTCCACTTCCCTGAGTTCGATAAACCTTGGGTTACTCACTTAAGGGAAATTTACTGCTGTCCTACAAACCTCTGGTCTTGGAGGCCCAACACTGTCTACAGGAATAGAAGCATGTAGTAGACATGAAGCTATTTCTGGCGCCGTTGCCGGGGAAGTAAGTGTTTGAAGGTATATCTTTAGATCTTGCAATTAAATCTTTTCGTTTCTTGTTTTTAGTTTCACTAGTTATGTTTATGGAAAACCGCACTCTTAGTTCGCTGCTTGGGGAAGGCCACTTTACCACACCCGTGGTAGAGAAGTCTCCTCCACCTACTGAATGTATCCCATTCCAAATACCACTTGGGATAATTGAAATAATTAGGAATGATTGTTATGATGGGACAGTCAATCCTACTATTCATTTGTTGAAACTTACAGAACTTTGTGAGTTGTTTAAGATTTCAGGTTTGACAAGAGATGGAGTCATGAGGAAATTATTTGCCTTGTCACTGAAAGGAAAAGCATTGGAATGGTATAGGCTACTAGATGACTCTCACCTGCTTGATTGGGAAGAGATCCAGTCTCTCTTTTACTCCAAGTTTTATCCTCTTCATGAAGCCCATGAGAATAGGAATTGTGTTTATAATTTCTATCCTCATGACGAAGAGAGCATAGCTCAAGCTTGGGGGAGACTGAAAACGTTAATGCTAAAATGTCCTAACCATGGGCTCCCCAAAGATATGATTATTACTAATTTCTATGCGAGGATCTCTCGACAGGATAAAGATTTGCTCGATGCTTCCTCTATGGGTTCTTTCACAAACGAAAAGATTGATGCTAAATGGGAACTCCTTGAAAGAATTCAACGCAACACTGAAGATTGGGAGATTGACAAAGGTAAAGAGTCAGGTATAATTTATGAGTATGATTGCATTAAGTCCTTTGTTGAAACTACAAGTTTTAATAAGTTTAGTGCTAAGTTTGGGCTTGATTCTCAACTCCTTGTTGATTTCCTCAAACCTTTTGCTTCACATCTTAATATGCCTAAGGAGGATTGGATCAAGCATCATGAACCTTTTAAAGAGATTTGCAAAGAAAATGAAATTGTTCATGATGATTGCAACATGCATGATCCAATTCCTAAAAATGAAGTTTTATATAAGCATGTTAATTTTTGTGGAGTGGATAGACCTTGTGAAAGGCCTATGATTGAAGAAGAGAAGTATTGTAAGCAACATAAGCTTGAAAGAACAATCACTTGGGTCAAAGATTTAAATGAAATTGCTAGAGAATTGTGTGACCTTTATCCTTTTACTTGTGAACTTTGCTGTATAGAGGGTCACTTAAATTTTCAATGCATGCACTATCAAAACATAACTGTTAACCAGTTGTGTGATAACATGATCACCCCTGATCTTTATGATGAGCTTATGTTATTTTTGATGTGTGAAGAGTTATTAGAAAAGACTTCTTGGCTAGATGTTAATTCCATAGGAATAAAAAACAATTTGCAAAATTGCCATCTCTATTGTGTTGTTAATTGCCATAAAAATGATTACATAAGTAAGATTAGAAAGGAGGGAACTTTACCAAAGTATAAAAATGTCTCTTATATTTCTGCTAATAAAAAGGAGAGTTTCTCCCAAGTTTCCCCTATTGTTTCTAATGGTAAACCAGGATATGTGGAGAAGCTTCATCTCCAACCACTCCCTCCTAAGGTGAAGAAGAAGAAAAAGAAGAGGAGGAGGAAGAGGAGCAAGAAGGAAGAAGAATGGGTATCAACCTGGCATGAGCATATTCCTCCCATCAACTTTTATCCTAACGGTTGTAAGTTTAAAGAAGAAGGTGAAGTTTATTGCCTTAATTATCATCTTGATGATACGTCCGTAGGTACTATTGAAGATGATTTTGATTATGATATGCATGTTACTTATTGTGATTGGGAAAATGATGATAATGCTACTTATGATCTTGAAAATCTTTTTGTTACCAACTCTGAAAGTGATGATATGGAAAGCTCTAAGCTTGGGGATGATAGGATTGCAAATCCTTTACCCACTAGTGATGTGATAATTGATAATTCTTTTGCTAGTAAGAATAAAGACAACATGATTACAAATATAGTTGCTAGCAATGATAATGCTCTTCTCTACTATGATGATGTTATAACTCCAATCTATAGTAATTATAAAGGTACCTATGACATAAGGAGAAATTATCCTTATGAAACTTGTCATAATCATGGAGGGAATTACTTCCTTGTTGAACACCATCTTCCTAATACACAATTAATCTATAGTGTTCAAGTTGTTTATGATAGTCCTACTCCCACTATTACCAATGAGAAAGATTATGCTTATGTGGAGAGTAAGAGTACCTTTTTGCATGTGGATCATGGTAACAATGCTTTATGTGATGCTTATATTGTTGAGTTTATTCGTGATCCCACTGAAAATTATTATGAGAAGGGAACATATGTTTATAGATATTTCAATAATATCAAGTTCCCTCTCTTTATGTTGAAGGTTTTGAAGTTGCACTTGTTTTGTCTTCCTATGCTTATTGCTTTGTGCTTCAATGAATTATTCTATTGCAATATTCCTATGCATAGGAAGCATGTTAGGCTTAAATGTGTTTGGTATTTGCTTCTTGATGCTCTCTTTTGTTCTTCAACTCTTATTCCTACGAGAGCATCATTAAAGTCTTAAGCCTATCTTTATGGCTATAAAGAAAGAGATCTAGGGAGACAACCCTTGTTATCTTTGCTTTCAGTTTGTTCTTTCAGTTTTTAGTGGTCTTGATGTTTGTTACTACTGTAGCATCATCATTGTATCTTTATTTTTCAGCTTTGTGCCAAGTTTAGCCTCCGATTGCAAGAAAGTTCAAAAGTTGTGACGTGCTGTCCAGAAAACAGATTCTGTCCTTGGACAGAAAAATTCGAATAAAATCACCCGATCATCTTTTTGATCTGAATTTTTTTGACAGCGTGCTCTATACAATTGGCTTTCGAGCGTCTGTTCTGAGTTTTTTTATTTGAGTTGCAGAAGTGCCCCGAAAAAATTATTTACTACCTGCTGGTCTGTTTTTCACAGATTCTGTCCTGTTTTGCCTTTTCTTTGTTTTGCAAACCTTGAGCTTGCTTTTTATTTGCAAAAACCTTTTGGCAATCTTGAGAAACAGTAGCTCTTCAAGATTATCTTTATTTCCAGTAGGGAAAAAATATTTTCTTATGGGTACTAACCTCGCTAATCAGATTATGATGAGTTATGTATGAAGGGAGTTTTCAAGTGTGCGAGGGAAGATGATAAAAGAAGATTCAGGAGGGTCAAACGCTCAAGCTTGGGGATGCCCCCGTGCACCCCCAAGAAATATTCAAGAAGACTCAAGCGTCTAAGCTTGGGGATGCCCCCATGCATCCCCTTCTCCATCAACAATTATCAGTTCGTCTTTCGTTCCACTATATTTTAATCACTTCATGCGTTATGTGCTATGCTTGGAGCGTCTTGCTCTTTTCTTTTTAGTTTATTTAGTTTTACTTGCTGTTCTTAACAAGTTGGATCCTAGCCTTCATTGTTTGGGAGAGAAACACGCTCCACCCCACTGTAGAACACAACATAGGCTTGCATGCGTATCTTCTTGTGTGTGTTCTTTATCTTTTCATAGTTGCTGTCATGCTTAGCTCTTAGTTTTCATGCTCATCTTTTGAAGAGCTTTTGTTTAGGTTGTTGCTTCTGGAACTCTCTTGAGTTATCATGCTTATCTTGTTAAGAGAGTTGGCTTCTGTGGCACTGTTTGATATTGTTGGGGAACGTAGTATTTTTAAAAATTTCTACGATCACGCAAGATCTATCTACCAGATGCATAGCAACGAGAGGGAAGAGTGTGTCTACGTACCCTCGTAGACCGGGAGCGGAAGCGTCAAGTGACGCGGTTGATGTTGTCGAACTTCTTCGCGATCCAACCGATAAAGCACCGAACGTACGGCACCTCCGCGTTCAGCACACGTTCAGCTTGATGACGTCCCACGAGCTCTTGATCCAGTTGAGCTTCACGGGAGAGTTTCGTCAGCACGACGGCGTGGTGACGGATATGATGTGTTCACCGGCGCAGGGCTTCGCCTAAGCTCCGCGACGGTATGACCGAGGTGTGATTCTGTGGAGGGGGGCACCGCACACGGCTAAAACAATTCAACTTGTGTGTCTTTGGGTGCCCCCCTGCCCCCATATATAAAGGAGCAAGGGAGGGAGGCCGGCCGGCCCTTCCTGGTGCGGCTAGGGAAGGAGTCCTACTAGGAATAGGATTGCAATCCTATTCCTAGTAGGATTCACCAAAAGGAAGAAGGGGGAAAGGAATAGGAGAGGTGGCGCCCCCCCCCCCAATCCTAGTCCAACTAGGAACCCAAGGTGGGGGCGCCGGCCAGCCCTATGGGCTGCCTCTCTCTTTCCCTTTAGGCCCACTATGGACCATCCCCTCTCGTAGGGGGTTCCGGTAACCCCCTCCGGCATTCCCGATAAATCCGAAACTTTTCCGGTATACTTCCGGTGTCCGAATATAGCCGTCCAATATATCAATCTTTATGTCTTGGACATTCCGAGACTCCTCGTCATGTCCGTGATCTCATCCGGGACTCCAAACTATCTTCGGTACATCAATACTCATAAACTCATAATACCGATCGTCATCAAACGTTAAGCGTGCGGACCCTATGGGTTCGAGAACTATGTAGACATGACCGAGACTCATCTCCGGTCAATAACCAATAGCGGAACCTGGATGTTCATATTGGCTCCTACATATTCTACGAAGATCTTTTATCGGTCAAAACCACATAACTACATACGTTGTTCCTTTTGTCAAACGGTATGTTACTTGCCCGAGATTCGATCGTCGGTATCTCTATACCTAGTTCAATCTCGTTACCGGCAAGTCTCTTTACTCGTTCCGTAACACATCATCTCGTGACTAACTCATTAGTCTTTTGCTTGCAAGGCTTATTGTGATGTGTGTTACCGAGAGGGCCCAGAGATACCTCTCCGACACTCGGAGTGACAAATCCTAATCTTGATCTATGCCAACACCACGAATACTTTCGGAGACACCTGTAGAGCATCTTTATGATCACCCAGTTACGTTGTGACGTTTGATAGCACACAAGGTGTTCCTACGGTATTCGGGAGTTGCATAATCTCATAGTCATAGGTACATGTATAAGTCATGAAGAAAGCAATAGCAGTTAAACTAAACGATCATAGTGCTATGCTAACGGATGGGTCTTGTCCATCACATCATTCTCCTAATGATGTGATCCCGTTGATCAAATGACAACTCATGTCTATGGCTAGGAAACATAACCATCTTTGATCAATGAGCTAGTCTAGTAGAGGCATACTAGGGACATACTGTTTTGTCTATGTATCCACACATGTACTAAGTTTCCGGTTAATACAATTCTAGCATGAATAAAAGACATTTATCATGATATAAGGAAATACAAATAACATCTTTAGTATTGCCTCTAGGGCATATTTCCTTCTGTCTCCCACTTGAACTAGAGTCAATAATCTAGATTACAAAGTGATGATCCTCACACCCATGGAGTCTTGGTGTTGATCATGTTTTGCCCGTGGAAGAGGCTTAGTCAACGGGTCTGCAACATTCAGATCCGTATGTATTTTGCAAATCTCTATGTCTCCCTCCTTGACTAGATCGCGGATGGAATTGAAGCGTCTTTTGATGTGCTTTGTTCTCTTGTGAAACCTGGATTCCTTCGCCAAGGCTATGGCTCCAGTGTTGTCACAAAAGATTTTCATTGGTCCCGATGCACTAGGTACTACACCTAGATCGGATATGAACTCCTTCATCCAGACTCCTTCATTTGCTGCTTCCGAAGCAGCTATGTATTCCGCTTCACACGTAGATCCCGCCACGACGCTCTGCTTGGAACTGCACCAGCTGACAGCTCCACCGTTCAATAAAAATACATATCCGGTTTGTGACTTTGAGTCATCCGGATCAGTGTCAAAGCTAGAATCGACGTTACCGTTTACGACGAGCTCTTTGTCACCTCCATATACGAGAAACATATCCTTTGTTCTTTTCAGATACTTTAGGATGTTTTTGACCGCTGTCCAGTGATCCACTCCTGGATTACTTTGGTACCTCCCTGCTAGACTTATAGCAAGGCACACATCAGGTCTGGTATACAGCATTGCATACATGATAGATCCTATGGCTGAGGCATAGGGAATGACTTTCATTTTCTCTCTATCTTCTGCAGTGGTCGGGCATTGAGTCTTACTCAACTTCATACCTTGTAAAACAGGCAAGAACCCTTTCTTTGACTGATCCATTTTGAACTTCTTCAAAATCTTATCAAGGTATGTGCTTTGTGAAAGTCCAATTAAGCGTCTTGATCTATCTCTATAGATCTTGATACCTAATATATAAGCAGCTTCACCGAGGTCTTTCATTGAAAAACTTTTATTCAAGTATCCTTTTATGCTATCCAGAAATTCTATATCATTTCCGATCAACAATATGTCATCTACATATAATATTAGAAATGCTACAGAGCTCCCACTCACTTTCTTGTAAATACAGGCTTCTCCAAAAGTCTGTATAAAACCATATGCTTTGATCACCTCATCAAAGCGTATATTCCAACTCCGAGATGCTTGCACCAGTCCATAGATGGATCGCTGGAGCTTGCATACTTTGTTAGCACCTTTTGGATCGACAAAACCTTCTGGTTGCATCATATACAACTCTTCTTTGAGATATCCATTTAGGAATGCAGTTTTGACATCCATTTGCCAGATTTCATAATCATAAAATGCGGCAATTGCTAACATGATTCGGACAGACTTAAGCATCGCTACAGGTGAGAAAGTCTCATCGTAGTCAACTCCTTGAACTTGTCGAAAACCTTTTGCAACAAGTCGAGCTTTGTAAACAGTAATATTACCGTCTGCGTCGGTCTTCCTCTTGAAGATCCATTTATTTTCGATGGCTTGCCGATCATCGGGGAAGTCAACCAAAGTCCATACTTTGTTCTCATACATGGATCCCATCTCAGATTTCATGGCTTGAAGCCATTTTGCGGAATCTGGGCTCATCATCGCTTCCTCATAGTTCGTAGGTTCATCATGGTCTAGTAACATGATTTCCAGAACTGGGTTGCCGAACCACTCTGGTGCGGAACATACTCTGGTTGATCTACGACGTTCAGTAGAAACTTGATCCGAAGTTTCATGATCATTATCATTAACTTCCTCACTAATTGGTGTAGGAATCATTGGAACAATTTCCTGTGATGTACTATTTTCCAATCCGGGAGAAGGTACAATTACCTCATCAAGTTCTACTTTCCTCCCACTCACTTCTTTCGAGAGAAACTCTTTTTCTAGAAAGGATCCGTTCTTAGCAACGAATTTTTTGCCTTCGGATCTGTGATAGAAGGTGTACCCAACAGTCTCTTTTGGGTATCCTATGAAGACACATTTTTCCGACTTGGGATCGAGCTTATCAGGTTGAAGTGTTTTCACATAAGCATCGCAGCCCCAAATTTTGAAGAAACGACAACTTTGGTTTCTTGCCAAACCATAGTTCATAAGGTGTCGTATCAACGGATTTAGATGGTGCCCTATTTAACGTGAATGCAGCTGTCTCTAAAGCATAACCCCAAAATGATAGTGGTAAATCGGTAAGAGACATCATAGATCGCACCATATCCAATAAAGTACGGTTACGACGTTCGGACACACCATTACGATGTGGTGTTCCAGGTGGCGTGAGTTGTGAAACTATTCCACATTGTTACAAATGAAGACCAAACTCGTAACTCAAATATTCTCCTCCACGATCAGATCGTAGGAACTTTATTTTCTTGTTACGACGATTCTCTACTTCACTCTGAAATTCTTTGAACTTTTCAAATGTTTCAGACTTGTGCTTCATTAAGTAGATATACCCATATCCGCTCAAATCATCAGTGAAGGTCAGAAAATAACGATACCCGCCGCAAGCATCAACACTCATTGGTCCACATACATCAGTAACAAATCTGTTGCTCGCTCCATAGTTCTAGAGAACGGAGTTTTAGTCATCTTGCCCATGAGGCATGGTTCGCAAGCACCAAGTGATTCATAATCAAGTGATTCCAAAAGTCCATCATTATGGAGTTTCTTCATGCGTTTTACACCAATATGACCTAAACGGCAGTGCCACAAATAAGTTGCACTATCATTATTAACCTTGCATCTTTTGGTTTCAATATTATGAATATGTGTATCACTACAATCGAGATCCAATAAGAATAGACCACTCTTCAAGGGTGCATGACCATAAAAGATATTATTCATTAAAATGGAACAACCATTATTCTCTGATTTAAATGAATAACCGTCTCGCAATAAACAAGATCCAGATATAATGTTCATGCTTAACGCTGGCACCAAATAACAATTATTTAGGTCTAAAACTAATCTCGAAGGTAGATGTAGAGGTAGCGTGCCGACGGCGATCACATCGACTTTGGAACCGTTTCCCACGCGCATCGTCATCTCGTCCTTAGCTAATCTTCGTTTAATCCGTAGTCCCTGTTTCGAGTTACAAATATTAGCAACCGAACCGGTATCAAATACCCAGGTACTACTACGAGCATTAGTAAGGTACACATCAATAACATGTATATCACATATACCTTTGTTCATCTTGCCATCCTTCTTATCCGCCAAATACTTGGGGCAGTTCCGCTTCCAGTGTCCAGTCCCCTTGTAGTAGAAGCACTCAGTTTCAGGCTTGGCTCCAGATTTGGGTTTCTTCGTGGAAGTAGCAACTGACTTGCTATTCTTTTTGAAGTTCCCTTTCTTTCCCTTGCCCTTTTTCTTGAAACTAGTGGTCTTGTTAACCATCAACACTTGATGCTCCTTTTTGATTTCTACCTCCGCAGCTTTGAGCATAGCGAAGAGCTCGGGAATTGTCTTTTGCATCCCTTGCATGTTATAGTTCATCACGAAGCCTTTATAGCTTGGTGGCAGTGATTGAAGAACTCTATCAATAACACTATCCTCGTCAACTTTGCAAATAAGTTGAGTCATATGATTGTAGTACCCAGACATTCTGAGCAAGTGTTCACTGATAGAACTATTCTCCTCCATTTTGCAGCTGTAGAACTTATTGGAAATCTCATATTTCTCAATTCGATCATTTGCTTGAAATATTAACTTCAACTCCTGGAACATCTCATATGGTCCATGACGTTCAAAACGTCGTTGAAGTCCCGGTTCTAAGCCGTAAAGCATGGCACACTGAACTATCGTGTAGTCATCAGACCGCGACTGCCAGACGTTCAAAGCGTCTGCATTAGCGGAAGTGGGCTTGTCACCTAGCGGTGCTTCAAGGACATAATTCTTCTGTGCAGCAATGAGGATAATCCTCAGGTTACGGACCCAGTCCGTGTAATTGCTACCATCATCTTTCAACTTAGCTTTCTCTTGGAATGCATTAAAATTCAAAGGAACGGTAGCACGGGCCATTGATCTACAACGATATAGATATGCAAAACTATCAGGACTAAGTTCATGATAAATTAAAGTTCAATTTAATCATATTAATTTAAAGAACTCCCACTTAGATAGACATCCCTCTGGTCATCTAAATGATCACGTGATCCAAATCAACTAAACCATGTTCGATCATCACGTGAGATGGAGTAGTTTTCAATGGTGAACATCTTATGTTGATCATATCTACTATATGATTCACGCTCGACCTTTCGGTCTCCAGTGTTCCGAGGCCATATCTGTATATGCTAGGCTCGTCAAGTTTAACCCGAGTATTCTGCGTGTGCAAAACTGGCTTACACCCGTTGTATTTGAACGTAGAGCTTATCACACCCAATCATCACGTGGTGTCTCGGCACGACGAAATTTCGCAACGGTGCATACTCAGGGAGAACACTTATACCTTGAAATTTAGTAAGGGATCATCTTATAATGCTACCGTCGTCCTAAGCAAAATAAGAAGCATAATAAGATAAACATCACATGCAATCAAAATATGTGACATGATATGGCCATCATCATCTTGTGCTTTTGATCTCTATCTCCAAAGCACCGTCATGATCACCTTCGTCACCGGCTTGACACCTTGATCTTCATCGTAGCATCGTTGTCGTCTCACCAACTATTGCTTCTACGACTATCGCTACCGCTTAGTGATAAAGTAAAGCAATTGCATGGCGATTGCATTTCATACAATAAAGCGACAACCATATGGCTCCTGCCAGTTGCCGATAACTTTACAAAACATGATCATCTCATACAAAACCGTATAACTCATCATGTCTTGACCATATCACATCACAACATGCCCTGCAAAAACAAGTTAGACGTCCTCTACTTTGTTTGTTGCAAGTTTTACGTGGCTGCTACGGGCTTTAGCAAGAACCGTTCTTACCTACGCATACAAAACCACAACGATGTTTCGTCAAGTATGTGTTGTTTTAACCTTCACAAGGACCGGGCGTAGCCACACTTGATTCAGCTAAAGTGAGAGAGACAGACACCCGCCAGTCACCTTTAAGCAACGAGTGCTCGTAACGGTGAAACTAGTCTCGCGTAAGCGTACGCGTAATGTCGGTCCGGGCCGCTTCATCTCACAATACCGCCGAAGCAAAGTATGACATGCTGGTAAGCAGTATGACTAGTATCGTCCACAATCTCATTGTGTTCTACTCGTGCATATCATCTAAGCATAGACCTGGCTCTGATACCACTGTTGGGGAACGTAGTATTTTAAACTTTTTCTACGATCACGCAAGATCTATCTACCAGATGCATAGCAACGAGAGGGAAGAGTGTGTCTACGTACCCTCGTAGACCGGGAGCGGAAGCGTCAAGTGACGCGGTTGATGTTGTCGAACTTCTTCGCGATCCAACCGATCAAGCACCGAACGTACGGCACCTCCGCGTTCAGCACATGTTCAGCTTGATGACGTCCCACGAGCTCTTGATCCAGTTGAGCTTCACGGGAGAGTTTCGTCAGCACGACGGCGTGGTGACGGATATGATGTGTTCACCGGCGCAGGGCTTCGCCTAAGCTCCGCGACGGTATGACCGAGGTGTGATTCTGTGGAGGGGGGCACCGCACACGGCTAAAACAATTCAACTTGTGTGTCTTTGGGTGCCCCCTGCCCCCGTATATGAAGGAGCAAGGGAGGGAGGCCGGCCGGCCCTTCCTGGTGCGGCTAGGGAAGGAGTCCTACTAGGAATAGGATTGCAATCCTATTCCTAGTAGGATTCACCAAAAGGAAGAAGGGGGAAAGGAATAGGAGAGGTGGCGCCCCCCCAATCCTAGTCCAACTAGGAACCCTAGGTGGGGGCGCCGGCCAGCCCTATGGGCTGCCTCTCTCTTTCCCTTTAGGCCCACTATGGACCATCCCCTCTCGTAGGGGGTTCCGGTAACCCCCTCCGGCATTCCCGATAAATCCGAAACTTTTCCGGTATACTTCCGGTGTCCGAATATAGCCATCCAATATATCAATCTTTATGTCTTGGACATTCCGAGACTCCTCGTCATGTCCGTGATCTCATCAGGGACTCCGAACTACCTTCGGTACATCAATACTCATAAACTCATAATACCGATCGTCATCAAACGTTAAGCGTGCGGACCCTACGGGTTCGAGAACTATGTAGACATGACCGAGACTCATCTCCGGTCAATAACCAATAGCGGAACCTGGATGTTCATATTGGCTCCTACATATTCTACGAAGATCTTTTATCGGTCAGAACCGCATAACTACATACGTTGTTCCTTTTGTCAAACGGTATGTTACTTGCCCGAGATTCGATCGTCGGTATCTCTATACCTAGTTCAATCTCGTTACCGGCAAGTCTCTTTACTCGTTCCGTAACACATCATCTCGTGACTAACTCATTAGTCTTTTGCTTGCAAGGCTTATTGTGATGTGTGTTACCGAGAGGGCCCAGAGATACCTCTCCGACACTCGGAGTGACAAATCCTAATCTTGATCTATGCCAACACCACGAATACTTTCGGAGACACCTGTAGAGCATCTTTATGATCACCCAGTTACGTTGTGACGTTTGATAGCACACAAGGTGTTCCTACGGTATTCGGGAGTTGCATAATCTCATAGTCATAGGTACATGTATAAGTCATGAAGAAAGCAATAGCAGTTAAACTAAACGATCATAGTGCTATGCTAACGGATGGGTCTTGTCCATCACTTCATTCTCCTAATGATGTGATCCCGTTGATCAAATGACAACTCATGTCTATGGCTAGGAAACATAACCATCTTTGATCAATGAGCTAGTCTAGTAGAGGCATACTAGGGACATACTGTTTTGTCTATGTATGCACACATGTACTAAGTTTCCGGTTAATACAATTCTAGCATGAATAAAAGACATTTATCATGATATAAGGAAATACAAATAACATCTTTATTATTGCCTCTAGGGCATATTTCCTTCAGTTATGTCTATGATAAAAATGCTATGTGCATAATGGTGCTTAGTAGTTCATGTTTTCTTATGGTTAGTCTCAAATAGTTGGGGGTTCTTAATGTGTTATTGAAGTACCAGCATGATTTGTTTGCCTATGATGTGGTATGGTTTAGTGATATCTTCCTCCAAGAATTTATTTTGATTGACTTGGCATATGCTCACGCATATTTAAGACTGTAAAGAAAGTCTATCAAGCCTTGATGATCTTTAATTTCTGAGTAGTGATATAACTTCCATGCCCGATTCAATGTTGCTTTGTCGCTCTGCATGATTATGGCCGTCAATGCTCTCTTAGTTGGTCGCTCCCAGTCTTTTGCTAGCCTTCACCTGTACTAAGGGGACTGACTGCTTGTGCATCCAAAATCCTTGAAACCAGTTATGCCATATGAGTCCACCATACCTTCCTATATATGGTATTTACTTGCCATTCCTAACGAAGACTTTCTTGTACCATCTCAAAATTATTCAAAAGCATTTCTCTTTTGTGCCTCTATTTTAGCTCATGAGGAAGTAGTAGGTAATTCATGATCTTCTTATGTTGCTGGACAAATTTTACCCCGGGATTGCATGTCTAATCTGCAAACCCCTAATACGAGGAGGGACTGGCATGAGTGCGCCCAGCTCACAAAAGATAATAGCAACAAACAAACCCTCCTTCACGCTTTGTTCATGAGAAATCAGAAAACTCTGGCAGTGATAAACAAAGGAGATTAAGGGGATGTGATCGTCCCCGCGTGGGAGCCGTTCCTCGAAACTTGTCCAGCATAAGTAATTGGGTTATCTACTAGCATTGGTTGACGAATTATGCACCTCCCAAAAGCTTTTTATCTCTGTTTTTAAAACCACGAGCTCTGGTACTTGTTTAGTCTTTGTTTCCAGCCACGGGTTTTCAACCTTGCCATCAAAATCCACGGTTCGAGAGTCTCCACCTTCTTTCTTCAAAGCACCAACTATTGAGAGCATGATTGTCATTCTAAGTGTAATGTGCATTGTCCCAAAGTACCATTGTCTTCTACATGATTGTGATATTGCTTATTCTGAAATCATTGTATCTAGTCGTCACTTAAACTTCGGAGGTGCTCCTGCATTTATGTTTTGCTTCACTAAAGGGGGCAAGCGAGGTATCACTTTGTCATGTTTGCACACCATGCTCACTACAAATCTATTGGGTGTTTCAGTATCATATTGTAAACTTTCAGTTCTTTGTGATATTCTCATGAGGCAACTTAATTACTAAAGATTCATTATCTCAATAAGCATTTGTCATGTGATTGTGAAAGACTCTTTGGTAGCATGTCACCACAGAAATTGTGCTTGTTATACCTACTCGAGGACGAGCAGGAATTATGCTTGGGGATGTTGTTACGTCCCAAACGTATCTATAATTTCTGCTTGCTCCATGCATGTTTTGGGTGATATTGCTATGCTTTTGATACACTTTCATACACTTTTGATCATATTTGGACTAACCTATTAACTCAGTGCACCCCAGTGCCAGTTTCTGTTTTCTGCTGTTTTTGTATTTCAGGTTTTCCCATTACTTAAATTGCCAGAAAAATTCCGGGAAAAATATATAAAAAATCAGCGCTCCAGAAGCTTCCATGCGCGAGAAGTGGGGCCAGAGGGGGGCCAGAGGGGCCCCAGGCGCCCTGATGGGGCGGCCCCACCCCTGGCCACGCCGGGGGGCCGCCTGGGGTGCTCCCACCTCCTGTGGTGGCCTACATGGACTCCTATTTATTCTCCCGTCGCGAAAACCCTGATTCCGGAACCCTTTTCTCCAGAAGCAATTCCGATCTCCGCCGCCATCGCCACCAAGTTTCGGGGGACCAGAATTCCTGTGCCGGCATCCTGCCGGGACGGGGAAGTGCCCCCGGATTCATCTCTATCGACGTTGCTTCCTCCCTCCATGATGCGGGAGTAGTTCCTCCTCGGGGCTGAGGTTTCTACCAGTAGCTATGTGGTCAATTCTCTCTCCCATGATGTGATCTTCGTTGTGATCATAGGCTATGTTAATCTAGGGTGATCCCATGATATTTACCCTTCCTCTATGTATTGGATTGATGTACTCACTTGTCTTTATCTAATATAATCTCCGAGACCAAGGTGACAGCGGTCTATTGGACATGGATTAGAAGAATATTTTCATGAGTGATTTCCTCTTTTGTGTGTTGATTGAAGATTGAGAGTCTCTTGGTGCTTGTCTTTGACTATCCTTGAGATATGTTGTGGTGATTGTGGTACTCTCTTTGGATGGCCGCGGTGACATTGGGAAATCCATAGATTGAGAACTACGAACTTTGAGGTGTGCTTTTGTAGCCCTACATAATTCTCGTCCTCTCTTGACCACAAAGGAATGACCTCCGAGTGCGTCCCCCTTGCATGTTTTATGGGAAATATCATGTGATTCGATTATGTTAATGTTGTTGGGAGTTGCCACTAGTGAAAGTATGATCCCTAGGCCTTGTTTCCACCATTGCAATACCATTTGTGCTCACGTTTACCACTTGTTTGCTTGCTGCACTTTTTATTACAGATTTATATTACTTTGCTTTGCCACTCCTATCATCCATATTTTACCATCTCTTCGCCGAACTAGTGCACCTATACAACTCCTAGTTGTATTAGGTGTGTTGGGGACACAAGAGACTTCTTGTATCTTGATTGCAGGGTTGCTTGAAAGGGGTACGTTCAACCTCCACTTCCCTGAGTTCGATAAACCTTGGGTTACTCACTTAAGGGAAATTTGCTGCTGTCCTACAAACCTCTGCTCTTCGAGGCCCAACACTGTCTACAGGAATAGAAGCGTGTAGTAGACATCACAGGAGCGCGGGGCGACGGCGACGGCGAGCTCGGGCAGCCTGGCGGCGTCGTCGGGGCGGGAAAGAGATAACTGAAACGAAATTTCACAAGTGCTACTTATATAGACAGGGCATTGGTCCCGGTTCGTGGCACAAACCGGGACGAATGCCCCCTTTAGTCCCGGTTGGTGCCACCAACCAGGACCAAAGGTCTCTTTTCAGCAGCCCAAAGGGCGGGACGGAGAGACCTTTGGTCCCGGTTGGTGGCACCAACCGGGACGAAAGGGGGCATTGGTCCCGGTTGGTGTCACGAACCGGGACCAATACCCCCTTTTAGTCCCGGTTGGTGCCACCAACCGGGACTAAACGCCCTGTGCTGCCCCGCGGCCAAAATCTTTAGTCCCACCTCGTTAGTTGACAGGGGCTCGGAGTTGTTTATAAGCGCCACTGCGTTCGCTGTATTGAACTCCTCTATATTGCAGGCCTTTGGGCCTAACTCAGCGCGCTGCCCTGTGAGTCTGCTGGGCCTTATAGTCCAGCTGCATCCTGGGCCGTAGGCCTTGCAGGCTCACTGGGCAGCGCCCATTTGTTTAATGTATTTTTTTCCTTTTCTGCTTTATTTATTTCTAAGTTGTTTTTTCCTGTATTTAGAGTTTCTTTGTGAATATTATTGCTTTAGGTAAAACCAATTACAAACTTTCTGTTAGTGCCAGTAGTATTCAAATTTGTTTCTACTTACAACAAAATACTTATTGTTGCTATTTTTATTTTATTTTTCCAGTTTTTTTGTTTTGTTTTCTGGATTATTTATTTTCTTTTGTTTTTTGCTATATTTTTAATTCTTTTTGCTTTTAGGTCAGCAAAATTATAAACTTTCTGTTAGTGTCATTAGTTATAGAAAAATTACCCATTTTTTAATGTATTTTTTTCCTTTTCTGCTTTATTTATTTCTAAGTTGTTTTTTGCTGTATTTATAGTTTCTTTGTGAATATTATTGCTTTAGGTAAACCAATTACAAACTTTCTGTTAGTGCCAGTAGTATTCAAATTTGAATAGTTTAAATTTGAAATTATTTGTTTCCTTTGTTGCTTTATTTATTTTATTTTGTTTCTACTTACAACAAAATACTTATTGTTGCTGTTTTTATTTTTTTGCAATTTTTTTTGTTTTGTTTTCTGCATTATTTATTTTCTTTTGTTTTTTGCTTTATTTTTTAATTCTTTTTGCTTTTAGGTTAGCAAAATTAAAAACTTTCTGTTAGTGCCATTAGTTTTAGAAAAATTATAAACTTTCTGTTATTGCCATTACTTTTCAAATTTGAATAATTAAAATTTAATTTTTTTGAAATTTGTGTGAATCACAAGTTTGTGGTTAACTTTACTAAAAAAATGAACATAGATGCACCTATAGAGAAAATTCGACCTAAATTTATAGTTTTCAAATGAACTCTGAAAAAGTTGGCATAGCATGTGCATGTACAAAACGGACAATGGTATCATACTCGTCTGTTACAAAGTTGGCATGGTATCATCATAATAATTGCGGAAAAAAGTCTTCACTTTTTCTTCGCTTGTGTCATTTGCTTATTGCGCCGTAACCATGGATAATCTTCATCGTTTATCAGGATGCTTGGGTCAGCCTTGACTTTGAAGGGAGGAATTTTATGAAACTTTTCATAATCTTCAGATATGTCTGTCTTGCCCTCCACTCCCAGGATGTCCCTTTTCCTGAAAGAACTATGTGGCGCTTTGGCTCATCGTATGATGTATTCGCTTCCTTATCTTTTCTTTTTCTCGGTCTGGTAGACATGTCCTTCACATAGATAACCTGTGCCACATCATTGGCTAGGACGAACGGTTCGTCAGTGTACCCAAGATTTCTCAGATCCACTGTTGTCATTCCGTACTATGGATCTACCTGTACCCCGCCTCCTGACAGATTGACCCATTCGCACTTAAACAAAGGGGAACTTAAAATCATGTCCGTAGTCAAGTTCCCATATGTTCATTATGTAACCATAATATATGTCCTTTCCCCTCTCGGTTGTTGCATCAAAGCGGACACCGCTGTTTTGGTTGGTGCTCTTTTGATCTTGGACAATCGTGTAAAATGTATTCCCATTTATCTCGTATCCTTCGTAAATCAATACAGTCAAAGATGGTCCCCTGGACAACAAGTACAACTCATCACAAACATTGTTGTCACCTCTGAGACGTGTTTCCAACCAACTGCTGAAAGTCCTGATGTGTTCACATGTAATCCAGTCGTCGCACTGCTCAGGGTGTTTGGAGCGCAGACTGTTCTTGTGTTCATCGACGTACGGGGTCACCAAGGTAGAGTTATGTAGAACTGTGTAGTGTGCTTGAGACCAAGAATATCCGTCCCTGCATATTATTGAGTCCCTTCGAAGCATGCCTTTTCTAGTCAGTCTCCCCTCATACCGCGATTTAGGGAGACCTATCTTATTAAGGTCAGGAATGAAGTCAACACAAAACCCGATGACATCCTCTGTTTGATGGCCCATGGAGATGCTTCCTTCTGGCCTAGCGCGGTTACGGACATATTTCTTTAGGACTCCCATGAACCTCTCAAAGGGGAACATATTGTGTAGAAATACCGGCCCCAGAATGACAATCTCGTCGACTAGATGAACTAGGACGTGTGTCATGATATTGAAGAAGGATGGTGGGAACACCAGCTCGAAACTGACAAGACATTGTGCCACATCACTCCTTAGCCTTGGTACGATTTCTGGATCGATCACCTTCTGAGAGATTGCATTGAGGAATGCACATAGCTTCACAATGGCTAATCGGACGTTTTCCGGTAGAAGCCCCCTCAATGCAACCGGAAGCAGTTGTGTCATAATCACGTGGCAGTCATGAGACTTTAGGTTCTGGAACTTTTTCTCTGGCATATTTATTATTCCCTTTATATTCGACGAGAAGCCAGTCGGGACCTTCATACTGAGCAGGCATTCAAAGAAAATTTCTTTCTCTTCTTTCGTAAGAGCATAGCTGGCAGGACCTTCATACTGCTTCGGAGGCATGCCATCTTTTTCGTGCAAACGTTGCAGGTCCTCCCGTGCCTCAGCTGTATCTTTTGTTTTTCCATACACGCCCAAGAAGCCTAGCAGGTTCACGCAAAGGTTCTTCGTCACGTGCATCACGTCGATTGAAGAGCGGACCTCTAGGTCTTTCCAGTAGGGTAGGTCCCAAAATATAGATTTCTTCTTCCACATGGGTGCGTGTCCCTCAGCATCATTCGGAACAGCTAGTGCGCCGGGGCCCTTTCCAAAGATTACGTGTAAACCATTGACCATAGCAAGTACGTGATCACGGGTACGCATGGCGGGCTTCTTCCGGTGATCTGCCTTGCCTTTGAAATGCTTGCCTTTCTCTCGACATTGATGGTTGGTCGGAAGAAATCGACGATGGCCCAGGTACACATTCTTCCTGCATTTGTCCAGGTATATACTTTCAGTGTCATCTAAACAGTGCGTGCATGCGTGGTATCCTTTATTTGTCTGTCCTGAAAGGTTACTGAGAGCGGGCCAATCGTTGATGGTCACAAACAGCAACGCCTTTAGGTCAAATTCCTCTTGTTTGTGCTCATCCAACGCACGTACACCGTTTCTATTCCACAGCTGTAAAAGTTCTTCCACTAATGGCCTTAGGTACACATCAATGTTGTTGCCGGGTTGCTTAGGGCCTTGGATGAGAACTGGCATCATAATGAACTTCCGCTTCATGCACATCCAAGGAGGAAGGTTATACATACATAGAGTCACGGGCCAGATGTTGTGATTGCTGCTCTGCTCCCCGAAAGGATTAATGCCATCCGCGCTTAAAGCAAACCATACGTTCCTTGGGTCCTTTGCAAACTCCTCCCAGTACTTTCTCTCGATTTTTCTCCACTGCGACCCGTCAGCGGGTGCTCTCAACTTCCCGTCTTTCTTACGGTCCTCACTGTGCCATCGCATCAACTTGGCATGCTCTTCGTTTCTGAACAAACGTTTCAACCGTGGTATTATAGGAGCATACCACATCACCTTCGCAGGAACCCTCTTCCTGGCGGGCTCGCCGTCAACATCACCAGGGTCATCTCGTCTCATCTTATACCGCAATGCACCGCATACCGGGCATGCGTTCAGATCCTTGTATGCACCGCGGTAGAGGATGCAGTCATTAGGGCATGCATGTATCTTCCGCACCTCCAATCCTATAGAGGGCATACGACCTGCTTTGCTGCGTATGTACTGTCGGGCAATTCGTTATCCTTCGGAAGCTTCTTCTTCAATATTTTCAGTAGCTTCTCAAATCCTTTGTCAGCCACATCATTCTCTGCCTTCCACTGCAGCAATTCCAGTACGGTACCGAGCTTTGTGTTGCCATCTTCGCAATTGGGGTACAACCCTTTTTTGTGATCCTCTAACATGCGATCGAACTTTAGCTTCTCCTTTTGACTTTTGCTATGCGTCCTTGCATCGACAATGACCCGGCGGAGATCATCATCTGGTTCCTTTTGATCTTCAGCAGCTTCACCCGTTGCAGCATCATTGGGCACATCGTCTGGTTCCTATTGATCTTCACCAGCTCCCCACATTACAGCATCACCGTATTCAGGGGGCACATAGTTGTCATCGTACTCTTCTTCTTCGCCGTCTTCCATCATAACCCCTATTTCTCCGTACCTCGTCCAAACATTATAGTGTGGCATGAAACCCTTGTAAAGCAGGTGGGAGTGAAGGATTTTCCGGTTAGAGTAAGACATCGTATTCCCACATTTAGTGCATGGACAACACATAAAACCATTCTGCTTGTTTGCCTCAGCCGCATTTAGAAACTCATGCACGCCCTTAATGTACTCGGAGGTGTGTCTGTCACCGTACATCCATTGCCGGTTCATCTGCGTGCATTATATATAATTAAGTGTGTCAAAAACCATTACAGAACATTATAAATAGATAATTAAGTGACCAAATTAATAGAAGTTCATCATCACATTAAAACCAAAGTACATCCATAGTTCTCATCTAACAACATATAGCTCTCCAGAGCATCTAATTAATTTTCACCATACACATCGAAACTATGTAAAACATTTCAATGCAAAAACAAATGCGATCATAATCGCAACCAAGGTAACAATTGATCCAACGACATAATGATACCAAGCCTCGGTATGAATGGCATATTTTCTAATCTTTCTAATCTTCAACCGCATTGCATCCATCTTGATCTTGTGATCATCGACGACATCCGCAACATGCAACTCCAATATCATCTTCTCGTCCTCAATTTTTTTTATTTTTTCCTTCAAGAAATTGTTTTCTTCTTCAACTAAATTTAACCTCTCGACAATAGGGTCCATCTTGATCTTGTGATCATCGACGACTTCCGCAACATGCAACTCCAATTCCATCTTCTCCTCCTCCATTTTTTCCAATTTTTTCTTTAAGGAAATGTTTTCCTCTTCAACTAAATTTAACCTCTCCACAAGAGGGTCGGTTGGAATTTCCGGTTCAACTACCTCCTAGACATATAAAAACATCTATGCATGTCAGGTTGGTCGGCATAATTGTCATAAACGCTAAAACAAATAGTTATAAATTAAAGATAATATACCACATCCGAATCGTAGACAGGACGAGGGCCCAAGTGGGCGGATATGAAAACCATCGCACTATATAATAACAAGCAATAATAAACGTAAGAAAATTAGACAAATATCTATCTAAAGCAATAATAACAAGCAATAATAAAAGTAAGAAAAGCATGGACATAACAAGAGGCTCACCACGGTGGTGCCGGTCACGAGATCGGCGGGGGCGATCGACGGCGGCGAAGACGGGGACGGGACGTGACGGACCGCTAAACCTAGACAAATCTCGGAGAAAATAGAGCTTCGAGAGGAGAAAAGCTTAACTAGTGTGGCTCGGGCATTCCATCGAACACGTTGTGTGCATAGAAGCTGAGATAGAGCACCACCAAGCCCTCTCCCCCTCGGCCAGAAAAAACAGAGCAGTGTGCTCTGCTCTTGCGCGAGGGGGCATATATAGGCACCTCATTAGTCCCGGTTGATGACATGAACCGGGACTAAAGGGGAGCCTTTGGTCCCGGTTCAAGTCACCAACCGGGACCAATGGTTGCGGGCCAGGAGCAAGACCCATTGGTCCCTGTTCGTGGCACCAACAGGGACCAAAAGGTCCAGACGAACCGGGACCAATGGCCCATGTGGCCCGGCCGGCCCCCTGGGCTCACGAACCGGGTCCAATGCCCCCATTGGTCCCGGTTCTGGATTGAACCGAGACTAATGGGCTGGACCATTGCCCCGTTTTCTACTAATGCTTCCAGCCCATGCACACGGGGTGTTCAAGGAAATGCCAAAGAGAGAGAGAAGGAGGAAGAAGGTTGATGCTGGCGTGTGGGTCCCGTCTATAATAACGGTAAATGTAACAATCAAAATAAACGGAGTTGACTTTCACGACATGTCAGCACTGACAAGTGGGTCCCACATGGCATAAAACGTGTTTATAAATCGTCTAAACCAGCCACTATCTGAAGTAGCAGTTTTTTGCCGACACATATCGACAGGTGAAAGTGCAACTAATCCCCGGGTGGTTTTGGTAATTAATAACAACATATATATCATTGAACTAATATTATCTTGAGAATCATTTCAGAAAAGTTCGATGATATGGGTATGGAAATGTCTGAAGAAGTGGACCCCTCAAAATGCTAAGACAAGCATTGGCAAAAGCTCAAGACTCTATTTTTGGTTTAGTGATCAAAGATCACATTGAGTCCATAGGAAAAGCCAATACTATTAAAAGGGGATGAGGTTGTGTTAATGTTCTTGTTGCTCAAGTGCTTGGTGATCTAACTCCCTCAACTATCAGCACTATTCACTACTTAACACACACCCATAAGTAATCTCGGTCACACCGATTTCTCCAACTCAGTCCCACCGAGATGAACCACTTCAGTTGTTTCTCCAAACCCTAGCTTCTCGGTCAAACCGATTCTGAGTTTCGGTCTCACCGAAAAAGGGCTGCCAACCTTCTGTGGTCAGTTGACATCAATTCGGAATATCCGAGTTTATGTTTTCGGTCTCACCGAAATGGCAAACCCTAACCTTTGACTCGCTTCGGTCTCACCGAGATGGTATTTTCGGTCCCACCGAAAATCCCAACGTTCACTATATTTGAACTTTCAGTCTGACCGAGTTTTAACTTCGGTCTCACCGAGATTGGTCAAATGTGTGTGTAAAGGTTGGATTTTGTGTGGAGGCTATATATACCCCTCCACCCCCTCCTCATTCGTGAGGAGAGCCATCAGAAAGTACCACCACTTCTACCATACACTTTCTGAGAAGTGAACCACCTACCCTTGTGTTGAGATCAAGCCATTCCATTCCTACCATATGAAACTTGATCTCTAGCCTTCCCAAGTTGCTTTCCACTCAAATCTTTCTTCCACCACAGCCATATCAGTGAGGAGAGTTGAGTGTTGGGGAGTTTATCACTTGAAGCACAAGAGCAAGGAGTTCATCATCATCAACACCGTCTATTACCTTTTGGGGGGTGGTGCCTCCTAGATTGGTTAGGTGTCGCTTGGGAGCCTCCGTCTTGATGATGTGGAGTTGAACCAAGATGTTTGTAAGGGCAAGGAGATCGCCTACTTCGTGAAGATCTACCCCGAGTAAGGCTAGTCCTCCGTGGGCGTAGGCCTTGATGGAATAGACAAGGTTGCTTCTTCGTGGACCCTTCGTGGGTGGAGCCCTCCGTGGACTCGCGCAGCCGTTACCCTCCGTGGGTTGAAGTCTCCATCAACGTGGATGTACGATAGCACCACCTATCGGAACCACGACAAAAATCTCCGTGTCACCAAACTGCGTTTGATCTTCTCCACCTCTCTTTTACATGTGCAATTTACTTTCCGCTGCATATACTCTAGAATTGCATGTGTAGGGTGTTACTTGAGCTGATCTTGTTTGTGAAACTGCCAAAAACATTGCATGATCTAAAGGCAGATTTTTTATATTGTCAAGTAGTCTAATCACCCCCCCCTCTAGACCTACTTTCGATCCTACAAGTGGTATCAGAGCTTTGGTCTCCATTGCCTTGGTTTCCATTGCATTGGACTCTATAAGCTTGGTTTCACAACCTAGGAGAGTATGGCGTCTAGTGAGGGTAATTATCGTAGAGGTCCTTACTTTGATGGTACAAATTTTGCTAGTTGGAAGCATAAAATGAAAATGCATATTCTTGGTCATAACCCAGCCGCATGGGGCATTATTTGTGTTGGCATGCAAGGTGACTTCTTTGAAGAAGGAAAAGTTCCGGATCGCGAAGCTACACCCGAAGAATTGAAGATGTTGCAAAACAATGCTCAAGCTTGTGACATTCTCTTCAATGCTTTGTGTCCCGAAGAGTTCAACAAAATCAGCCGTCTTGAGAATGCTAAAGAGATTTGGGATACTTTGGTTGAAATGCACGAGGGTACTGAATCTGTGAAGGAATCAAAGCTAGATATTCTTCAAGGTCAACTTGACAAGTTCAAGATGAAGGATGGTGAAGGAGTCGCTGAAATGTACTCTAGGCTTGCTCTCATCACAAATGAGATTGCTGGCTTAGGAAGCGAAGAAATGACCGACCGATTCATCATTAAGAAGATTCTCAGAGCTTTGGATGGAAAGTATGACACCGTGTGCACTTTGATCCAAATGATGCCGAACTACAAGACTCTCAAGCCAACTGAAGTCATTGGAAGGATTGTTGCTCATGAGATGACACTTAAGGATAAGGAAGAGCTTCACAACAAGTCAAGTGGTGCTTACAAAGCTACAAGTGATGCTCCTACTACCTCAAGTGACAAGTTAGTTTCCAATGAAGACATAAGCCTAATGGTCAGGAACCTCAACAAGTTCTACAAGAATAGAGGCAAAGAAAGAAGCTCAAAGTCTAGATCATATGATGGAAAGAGATCTTCTAGTCGTGATCGAAACTGCTACAATTGTGGAAGACCCGGACACTTCTCAAATGAGTGTACGGCTCCCCACAAGAGAAGAGAAGAGTCTCCAAGAAGAAAAGCAAGAGATGAGTCACCTCGGAGAGAGAGAAGGAGCAGAGATGATCGTTATGAACGAAGACCTTCTCGGAGAAGCAAGGATTCGGAGAGGAAAGACAAGTCATCAAGGAGCTACACAAGAAGAAGACATCAAGCTCATGTTGGTGAATGGGTCTCTGGCTCCGACTCTGACAGTCAATCCGATGGAAGCTATCACTCCGACTCCGACTATAGTCAAGATGAAGGTGTTGCCGGACTTGCACTCGTATCCTCCAACTCCAACTCCTACGACTTATTTGATTCACCAAATGAGGGAATTGGAAGATGCTTCATAGCTAAAGGCCCCAAGGTAACACACCCTGAATTCATTGACTTTGATAGTGATGAGGATGACTTGCTTGGTGAAGATGAGCTCTTGCATGATAAATCTAGTGAGCTTAGTAATGATGAAAATGCTAGTAGTCTTTATAGTCGAGAAGAGTCGAATGACAATGCTATGAAGGAGATTGAGCGTCTAACTAAAGAACTAAACACTCTTAAGTTAGCTCATGAAACAACTCAAGAAGATCATAGAGAGCTCCTAAGATCTCATGAGAAGCTACGCTTCGAGAAGCTCACTCTAGAGCAAGAACATGAGTTTCTAAAAGCGATCAATGACGATCTTCGAAAGAAGAGTTCTTCATATCTTGCCAAACGACTTCTCTTGTCTAATTTCTTGCCACCTATTAAGACTAAGCATGACAAGCATAAGAAAAATTCTTCCTCTAGTAGTAACAATAACAATGTTAAATCTAATGTTGTTACTTCTAGTAGTTCTCTTGATTCCACTAACAATGTTTCAAGCCAAGTTACACTTGAGCAAGAAAATAGCTTATTGAAGGAAATCATAGAGAAAGGTGTCTACAAGAGTCTTGTCGGAAGCAAGAACTTTGAGGAGATTGTTCGCAAACAAGGAAGACACCGGAAGAATCAAGGGATTGGTTTTGAGCGAAAGTTCAACGCCAAAGGTGTTGAGTGGGAAGAAGGTCAATATCCTACTCCACAGTTTGTTTCACAAAAGGAGAAGTATGATCCTACTTCTTCCAATGTGGAACAAGCTCAAGATGACCTTCCACCACAAGACCACAAGCTAAAGGCCAAGGACAAGCTTCAAGAGGAGATTGATGCATTCATTGAAGCACCTCAAGCCATGGTCAAGTGGGTTCCCAAGGACACATCAAGTTCTACTTCGTCAAGCTCAACTACAACACCAAGGATTCCCATCAAGATGATGTGGATCCCAAAGAAGAAAAACTAGTAGGTTCTTGAGGGTGACTCCGCCAACAAACCTCACTCATATTCATTTTGGCAAGAACTTGTGCAATCAACTTCCACATCATGCACTTGTTCATGGAGTCACAAACCCTCTTGTTGGTAAGTCAAGGGACAAGGTAATCATTGCTTTCATGGACATCATCTTTTGTGTACTTCACTCTATGTCTATGGATATTCTTGTTTGTTCCTTGTGGGACTAACCCATGTAGGTATTGAAAGTGCCCTAATCCAAAGGATTGCTCCTAACTCTTGATGGTCTACATCAACATTGAGCATCCACATCTTCAACATCTACATGAAGTCTTCTACGACAACCCAAGGTTAGTTTGACCCTTTAAAAGGGGTTCTCACATCTAGGGGGAGCTTTGCTCTAAAAAAATGAGCTAAAAGCATCTCCAAATGATGTGAACACATAAATGCTTTATGTAAAAGTGGTAACCCCACTTGTGCTTAAACGATGAGTATGACCTATGATCAAATGTTCTCATTTGACTCCTAAGTCAATATACTCATATATAGATGACCTAGTCATCGACAAATTGTGTGCTAGTAGCTAGAGTTTTGGTTGTGCATGTTTGACACATATTTCAGTTGCTATCTTATTGTGTGAGCATGTTGGATGCATGACTTTATCCATTCAAGGACATCCATTTGTTGTTTTGATTGTTTTGGTTTCCTTTTCTGGCCAAATGGATGAACAAGAATGCCTAAGCACTTTCCCTAGCTATCTATGCTATCTTGTCTCAAAATTCTATTCATGCTTATATCACAACTTTGAACAAGTCTTTTTCGGACAGTCCGAGTGAGGAGCACTCGGAACCACCGATTCGTCTAAGGCTGACTTCCAAAACCTTCTAAGTCTATTTCGGTCTGACCGGCTTCTCAATCTCGGTCCAACCGAAACACTTAGATTGATCTAGGTTTCATCTCGGTGAAACCGAGTTCAAAATCTCGGTCTGACCGATATGTGTAACTGCACAGCAGAAATACATCTCGGTGACACCGAGTTTTTCAACTCGGTCCCACCGATAGTACGGGGTTATATATACTGAGGGCTGCGCGCGATCTATTCCTTTCAAACCGTTCGCCCTCCAAGACCCCTGCTGCCGCCGCCCTGATCTAAGGATCGTCGCCTTCGTCGCCTGTGTGCCCTTGCCGCAGGTCTCCGCCGCCGTCAACGGTAATCTTCTCCTCCGTTGCCGCCGTAGAGGGACACCACCAAGTTAGGGTGTGTCCCGATCCCTATTCATGCTCCACTTCTGATTCTTGCATGATAGGACTGCCCTGATTCAATCCACGTTTGATATGTTCCCAATACATTGTTCAGATCGTTTAGTTTCGAGGAAAATTCTTAGGTTTAGGTTTCCATGGAATGCATCTCGGTGAAGCCGATTCCTGAAACTCGGACTGACCGATTTGGTCTCTGACCATTGCACTACATAGCTCGGTCTGACCGAGTTGTGAAAATCGGAATGTCCGAATTGAAGTTTCTGTGAAACCCTAAGTTTTCGGTAGGACCGAAACCCATTTCGGTCTGACCGAAAGTGGTGTGTAGGTTCTATTGAACACTTCGGTTACACCGAAACTTGAAATCGGTTTGACCGAAATACATTCTGTGAAAACTCAAAACTAAGTTTTTAACTCATTTTTTTTTGCAAAAACTTCTGCAGTTGTGATAACTCTTCTACTCTGCCTATACCTTATCTATTCACAGGTTTTTTCAGCCATGTCAGATGTCAGTGACAGCCAGAACAGGTCTGAGTCACCGTTTGCTGAGATTCCAGAGGCAGGTACAAGTCCTGAGGCTAGCAGCTCTAGTGATGATGGTGAGAGGAGCACCACTAGTGGTCTGCCTCCTGCTGCTACGAGAACCAGGAAGAAGAGAACTTCTGATTCTGAGGATTCCGACTTTGTTGCTGAGGAAGTTACCTCCAAGCCAAAGAGGCAAGTGGTTGCCAAAGAGCTCCAAGGGCAGCAGCCAAAGAAAGGCACGAGCAAAGTGAAGCAGTCTGCAGTTGCCAAGAAGCTCAACTTGGAAGAGCCTGCTCCAAGCAAGGTGAAGAAGACTTCCAAGAGGAAGAGAGTTGTTTATGCTGAACCTCAAGTTGATGCTGCTGAAGAAGAAGAAGAAGAAGATGCACCCCAGCCTCCTCCTCAGAAAGCTAAGTTCATGGGTGATGCTATTCGGGCTCAAGCCTCCTCCAAGCCCAAGAAGCCTGCTCCAGCTAAGGCAGCTCCAGCCAAGCCCAAGAGGACAACCAGAAGCATTCCAGCTTCTGAGAAGAACAAAGGTGAGATGCCATCTTCTGAGTCAGATGAAGAGCATGTGTTGCTCAAGCTCTGTCCCAAGTTGCCACTCCACAATGATGCTCATCCTCAAGCTGAGGATATGAAGGCAAGAAAGGACAAAGGTCTCAGGCTATGGAGACAGTCTGATCCATATGCCGTAAGAAGAAGGACTGCTGTGGACCCCAGATTCCACACCAGAGAGCAGCAGGATTTCTATGAGACTGTGCTAATGGATAAGAAGCCCATTGTTGCTGACACCAGGTATGTTGACTGGAAGTACATTGACAGCAGAGAGCATCGGGACTTCTTTCCCCATGTGCATGAGAGCTTTACTGCATGTGGAGTTGCTGATTTTGTGGGTCAAGAACTGACAGCCTGGAATGACGAGATGATCATGCAGTTCTATGCCACAGCCCATTTCTATCCTGATGGAAAGATCACCTGGATGACTGAAGGTCAAAGGTTTTCTTCAACTGTTGCAGAATGGGCAGAACTTCTGAACGCTCCAGTGCAGAGAGAGGACGACATTGATGTCTATGGGATTCCTAAGAAGAGTCATGATTCTATGAAGAATATGTACAAGGAGATCCCAGCTGCTGATTTGGAAGGATGGAAGCTCGGCTCAGTGTATTATCTCCAGGCAGGTCTGACCACCACCAACACTATTCTGAGGCATACTTTGATGCCTAAGTCAGGTGACCACCGGATGATACGAGGCTATTCTATCAACATGCTGCACATTCTCGATGAGAAGGCACCTTTTAAGGTGATGGACTTGATGGTTGAGACCATTAAGAGGACTGCAGCTGACCAGAAGAGGTCATGTGGGTTTGCTCCGCAGATACAGATGCTCATCAACGCCAAGTTTGGCACGGGCAAATTCATGTTGGATAGGAAGCACTTGCCACTGCAGCCAGAGCATGAGGACAACGTAGTTGTGATGGATGAAGAGGATCCCACCTCAGTTGAAAGGCAAGCCAAGATCGAAGCTGCAAAGAAAGCCAAAGCTGACAGAGAGGCAGCAGCAGCAGCAGCTAAGCCAAAGAGCTTTGGAGAGCAAATCCTTGAAGCAACCCAGAGAATTGAACAACGCCTGGCCAGCATTGAGCAATCTCAGGAGAGCCTTGAGAGGATTGTCGAGGACAAGATCCACGCTCTAGACGTGAAGCTGACTGAGATTCAGGTGTCTGTCAACAAGCTTGAGGCAGACATGGAGGAGACTAGGCAGGAGAGAGCAGAGCTTATGCAGGATGATATAGTCCAGGACTCTCATCGCCAGACTGCTCCGGTTCCCAGAGGATCCAGGTCTGCAGCTATCCCAGTTACTTCAGCTCCAGCCACAGCTCCAGCTCCAGCATCCACTCCTCCAGCGCAGACATCAGCAGAAGTCTTCGCCGACGCAGCTATCTCTACACCGACATCTACCCAGACGGGAGCAGCCAGCCGAGCCCGCAGTGACGCTTAGCTCTATACCTTTTCGAACTTTTTTGGTAACTTGTTGCCAAAGGGGGAGAAATTGTTATAGATCATAGGGCTTCGAGAGAGAGAGTGCTCTTTCGTCTTTTCGTTCTTTTGCCGGTTTTCCCTGTGATACATTGGTTTCTTTTGGTTCCAGATACTTTATGTGTGCTTGCTACTACGTTTGATGCTACCTTAATGAGTGCTTAGTCATACTATGCCGTAATGTGTGCTTATTGCTTATCATATGCTATTCCTTTTTGTATGGCTATTTACTCTTGTCTTGGTGATTAAGTGCATGTTATTCATTCTTATCATTTTGTGCGCTCCACCAAGATGTATGTGACATTGAAGAGTGACCCATAATCCTAATCGATTGTGCATTTGCATTCAAACGCAAATTTTAAATAATGCACAAATTTAGGGGGAGCTCTTGTTTATCACATACTTCTCAAAGCGACGATATCATTCATTGATTATACCTTTTGTCGAAGCTTTGATCTATATGTTGTCATCAATTACCAAAAAGGGGGAGATTGAAAGTGCAACTAATCCCCGGGTGGTTTTGGTAATTAATAACAACATATATATCATTGAACTAATATTATCTTGAGAATCTTTTCAGAAAAGTTCGATGATATGGGTATGGAAATGTCTGAAGAAGTGGACCCCTCAAAATGCTAAGACAAGCATTGGCAAAAGCTCAAGACTCTATTTTTGGTTTAGTGATCAAAGATCACATTGAGTCCATAGGAAAAGCCAATACTATTAAAAGGGGATGAGGTTGTGTTAATGTTCTTGTTGCTCAAGTGCTTGGTGATCTAACTCCCTCAACTATCAGCACTATTCACTACTTAACACACACCCATAAGTAATCTCGGTCACACCGATTTCTCCAACTCAGTCCCACCGAGATGAACCACTTCAGTTGTTTCTCCAAACCCTAGCTTCTCGGTCAAACCGATTCTGAGTTTCGGTCTCACCGAAAAAGGGCTGCCAACCTTCTGTGGTCAGTTGACATCAATTCGGAATATCCGAGTTTATGTTTTCGGTCTCACCGAAATGGCAAACCCCAACCTTTGACTCACTTCGGTCTCACCGAGATGGTATTTTCGGTCCCACCGAAAATCCCAACGTTCACTATATTTGAACTTTCGGTCTGACCGAGTTTTCACTTCGGTCTGACCGAGATTGGTCAAATGTGTGTGTAACGGTTGGATTTTGTGTGGAGGCTATATATACCCCTCCACCCCCTCCTCATTCGTGAGGAGAGCCATAAGAAAGTACCACCACTTCTACCATACACTTTCTGAGAAGTGAACCACCTACCCTTGTGTTGAGATCAAGCCATTCCATTCCTACCATATGAAACTTGATCTCTAGCCTTCCCAAGTTGCTTTCCACTCAAATCTTTCTTCCACCACAGCCATATCAGTGAGGAGAGTTGAGTGTTGGGGAGTTTATCACTTGGAGCACAAGAGCAAGGAGTTCATCATCATCAACACCGTCTATTACCTTTTGGGGGGTGGTGCCTCCTAGATTGGTTAGGTGTCGCTTGGGAGCCTCCGTCTTGATGATGTGGAGTTGAACCAAGATGTTTGTAAGGGCAAGGAGATCGCCTACTTCGTGAAGATCTACCCCGAGTAAGGCTAGTCCTCCGTGGGCGTAGGCCGTGATGGAATAGACAAGGTTGCTTCTTCGTGGACCCTTCGTGGGTGGAGCCCTCCGTGGACTCGCGCAGCCGTTACCCTCCGTGGGTTGAAGTCTCCATCAACGTGGATGTACGATAGCACCACCTATCGGAACCACGACAAAAATCTCCGTGTCACCAAACTGCGTTTGATCTTCTCCACCTCTCTTTTACATGTGCAATTTACTTTCCGCTGCATATACTCTAGAATTGCATGTGTAGGGTGTTACTTGAACTGATCTTGTTTGTGAAACTGCCAAAAACATTGCATGATCTAAAGGCAGATTTTTTATATTGTCAAGTAGTCTAATCACCCCCCCTCTAGACCTACTTTCGATCCTACAACAGGCTAAAAGAAGCCAGTGTACAGTGGAGCCAGGGAGCACTATCGATCCGCTATCTGGCCTCCATGTGTCTCTCCAACTCCAAGCGAAGGTGATTAGGAAGAAAGCGGTGTTGTTGAGGAAGAAATTAAAGTGATATGGCCATGGATAAGGCTTGAACTCGCTGGCATGCCAGCAATCAGTTGGAGGCGAGAAATTTTGCAATCACATGAAAATTACGCAGGGCGACGCTCGGGTGGAGGGCGACTTCTTTTGTTTAATCTCATCTTGCGATCTGCCAGACTGCCAGGAGTCGTGCTCAAAAATTGCTGTAATCAGCTAGTAGTTTACCTCTAGTATAGTTTGCATTGAACATTTGGTTTCTGATAAGAGGACTGAGCCGTAGCTCAGTGGTTGTGCTCGGCGGTGGCCAGCCAGCCCACCCAAGTTCGGTTCGATTCCCAACGGGAACGAATTTGCTGGTGTCCCACCAAATAAATTCTGCAGGTGCCTCACGACGTCTACTCGCCGATGACGTGCCCGTCATTCCTAGAGTCCAGGACTTCGGAAGTCTCACTAGACGTTTTAGGAGATATGGGTTGTAGGTCTGGTTTAGGTGCATAGTCGGGGCGTGAGTTGTGGTGTGCGTGCGTGTGGTGTGTGTGACTCTGTGTCCGAACAGATGCTACAGCTTGTATTCTCAGTTGAGTCTAAAAAAAGAGAGAGTACTCTATTTTTTAAAAGAAAAAACATGAAAAAAATAAAAGATACATAAATTCAACGATCTGGCCATGCATGTGGGTAAGTAATGTAGGCTTAATCCTTGGAGGTAGCGCCAAAGGTGAGCATGGAGCCCTCCAGCGCCTCCGCCACGATCCCGTCCAGCCGTGCCGCCATGGCCGGCGCCATGCAGCTGCTCCAATCCCCCACCGTGTCGCTCCTGAAGAAGGCCTCGTTCTTGAGCCCCATTATCGTGCGCCCGCTCCTGTTGACCTCAAGCCCCTTGAGCGTATTGAAATTAATCATGTTGCCTTAGGACACGTAGGATTAGGAAAAAAAGTAAGTACGAGTCCTAGTAGTATGAGGATTCCTAGTCCTAGTCTATTTCCATAGTCCCTTATGGACGTGTATAAAAGCACCCCAGGGATGTGCCTTGTAACAACGAAAAAAGACCGAAGCAATAGAGCAAGGCTCGATACGAACCTTTGGCCATCATACCGATCTGCGTTTCCCATCGCCACGTTACGCACTGAGTTCTGTCGAAGGCGCCGACGTAAATCGATCGGAGTGATTAGAGCACTAGCAAGCCAGCTTCACGTACGGGAGGTTGATTACGGCGGTGCACGTACTAGCTAGCTATTGTTCATCAATCCAGCTACTAGGCTGTGTGCTTGCTAGCTTTGCACACGCGTGTTGCTTCGGTTATTGGTGAATTGATCTTCCGATCAAAAACCAACAATTGGTATCTAGAGCCTCGACGATCTACGATCTACGATGGGGGACAGCGACGCTGAGTCAGTCAAGTCCAGCAACGACGGTTCCAAGGCGAACAAGAACAGCAGCAAGGTGAAGAAAGGCGGCAAGTCAGCGACTAGTGGTGGCGGAACGGGCGGCACCAACGTACTGGCGCATCGCAACATCCCCATCCAGTATCCGATGCTCACCGACGCCAACTACGGCGTGTGGGCGGTGAAGATGAAGATTATTCTCCGAACTCTACGAGTGTGGGAGGCCATCACGGACGACGACGTCGACCAGGAGTGCGACGAGGGTGCCATGGCCGCCATAGCCCAGTCTGTACCGGATTCCGTGCTGATGACATTGGCGGAGTACGAGACGGCAAGAGAGGCGTGGAACGCACTCAAAGAGATGAGGATCAGAGAAGATCGCGTCACGAAGGCTCGGGCACAAGTGGTGAAGCGCCAATTTCACAAGTTGCAGATGGAGGAAACTGAATCGGTGAACGACTATGCCATGTGTCTGACTACTTTGGTGGGAGAGATCCGCGCGCTTGGTGCAAAGCTCGATGAGACCGAGATTGTGGAGAAGTTTTTCAGCTCGATAAATTCACGTACATCATCGGCACGCTCGAGCAGCTTTACGACATCGACGACATGACCATAACGGAGGCGATCGGACGCTTGCGGACATGGGAAGAGAATGCTCGTGGTTGTCGGAAGGGCAAAGGAGGAGGTGGTGACCAACTCATGTACTCACGCGCAGATTGGGAGTCCCCAAGTAGCAAAGGAAGGCGCAACGTTGGCGAAGGCTCTAGCAACGCGAAGTGCGGCGGACAAACCGGAAAAGGCAAACCACAAGGTCGTGGTAAGGCGGGCCGATCTAAAGAGCAGAAGCCACGAAACTTGGATATGTCCGAGGTCAAGTGCTATAACTGCAACGAAATGGGTCACTTTGCGAAGAATTGTCCGGAGCCTAATAAGCGGGAGATCAAGGCAAATTTGGCAAAGCAGGAAGACGAACGTCCAGGTCTTCTGATGGCCGAAGTTTGTGATCTCGTCCAAACAGCGGTTGTGAAACCAAACCGAAAGGTGCTGCTTCATGAGAAGAAAGTAACACCGAAGTTATTCGGGAATCAGAACGTGTCGTGGTATCTAGACACAGGTGCCAGTAACCACATGACGGGGTGCAAGGAGAAGTTCCTCGAACTGGAATATGATGTTCAAGGCTCGGTCAAGTTCGGTGATGATTCAAATGTGGAGATTTGCGGGCAAGGTTCTGCCTCTTCGAGGGTCTCACAGGAGAACATCGCATACTCACCGGAGTATACTACATCCCACGGCTTCGCAACAACATCATCTCTGTCGGGAAACTTGACGAGAATGGATGCAAGGTGGATATTGAGAACGGAGTGATGACGATCTTCGACAACCTCAGAAACGTGCTAGCGCGCGTGAATCGCACGCGGAACAGGCTCTATATCCTCAACCTTGATCAATCTCAACCGGAGTGTTGGCTCGCCAAGAGTGATGATGATTCGTGGTTATGGCATGCTAGATTTGGACACGTTGACTTCTACGCCTTGAAGAAGATGTCGAAGATGGAGATGGTATCTGGGATGCCGTTAATCGACCACGTTGATCGAGTATGTGATGGGTGCTTGGTTGGAAAACAGCACCGCAGGCCGTTCCCTGCTCAGTCTACCTATCGTGCAAGTGATGCACTCTAGCTGCTCCATGGTGATCTATGTGGCCCTATCACCCCAGCAACTCACGGAGGAAAGAAGTATTTCTTCCTTGTGGTAGATGAGTACTCGAGATACATGTGGGTCATTCTCCTGCGATCTAAAGATGAGGCGTTTGAAGCGTTCAAGAAGCTGAAGGCTGCAACAGAGATGGAACACAAGCTGAAGGTTCGCGCTCTACGGACATATCGCGGCGGAGAGTTTACGTCAAACGAGTTCAACGACTACTGCGAGAAGATTGGCATAAAGAGGTTCCTCACGGCACCTTATACGCCGCAGCAGAACGGGGTTGTTGAAAGGCGCAATCGGACCGTCATTGACATGGCGAGAAGTTTACTGAAGAGCAAGAACTTGCCAGGGACCTTTTGGGGATAAGCTGTTTCTACGGCGGTCTATCTTCTCAACCGGGCTCCAACGAAGGCAGTGATCGGCAAGACTCCGTATGAGGCAATATACGGACGTAAGCCGAATGTGTCTCATCTACGGACGTTCGGGTGTGTGGCCCATGTGAAGACGGCGGAGCCGCATCTCTCAAAGCTTGCCGATCGTAGCACCAAGATGGTGTTCATCGGATACGAGAGGAGTTCCGGCACAAAGGCATACCGCTTCTATGATCCACGAACCAAGCGTCTACGGATTTCACGTGATGTCGTGTTTGAAGAAAACCAAGCATGGAATTGGAGCGCAGCAACCGATGATGCTCCAAACGGTAACATATTCACAGTTGATTTTCCAACTGATGATGATGTAGGGGAGGACGTCCAGGTGATTGGCAAGACGCCCAACCAAGGTGACCACAATGGTAGTGATCATCATGGTGCCGACACTGACGACGACGCACATGGGTCGCAAGGTCATAGCGACAACGACGCGCAAGACACGGGTGGAGATCTCGGCAACGACAACGACAATGAGGCGCATAGTGATGATGACAATCAAGATGATGGTCAAGATCACGACGACTACGCCGACGACGCGGATGCCAACGACCCGTCATCTACCACGCCCGAGACTCAACCGTCTTCCTCAAGTGCATCGACGCCGACACAATTTGTGTCGCCTCCTTCGCAAGCCACAACGGATTCTTCCGGGCCTCATCGCTACAAGACCCTCAAGAAAGTCTACAAGTACGCAAAGCCAGTTACACTCGAGTACTCCGATTTGTGTTTACTCGGAGTTGAGGAGCCGGCGAACTTCGTAGAGGCGAGCAAAAGTTCAAATTGGATGCACGCCATGGATGAGGAGATGAAGGCGATCGAGAGCAATGGCACGTGGACTTTGGTAACCCGACCTCCGAACCAAAAGGCCATAGGTTTGAAGTGGGTTTACAAATTGAAGAAGGACACGAAGGGTGCCATTGTGAAGTACAAGGCAAGACTCGTTGCAAAGGGCTACGTACAACGTTAAGGAGTTGACTATGAGGAGGTGTTTGCACCGGTTGCTCGAATCGAGACGGTGAGAGTGCTCCTAGCTTTGGCAGCACAAGAGGATTGAAAGGTTCATCATATGGATGTGAAATCTGCTTTCCTCAACGACGACCTAAAAGAAGAAGTTTACATGGAACAACCCCACGGCAACGAAAAAAAGCAATACAAAAGAAAAGCCAGGGCCGACAGGGTCCTGTGGCTATCACCAAATCAGTTCCTGCTGTTTCGTTCGCTAAGTTAATTACGTGAGTCCCGCCGAGTAGATCGAAGGATCGATCAAGCTAGCTTGTACAGACTCCTACGTACGTGAGTGTGAGTCCCGGCTAGACACGCACGTACTCTGTGCAGGGAAGATCAATCAAGCTGCTAGCTTGTTTGCTTCCAACGTGTGTACGTGACTTTGTCCTGGGTAATTTGATCTAGTGATCAAAAAGCCAACAGAGCGTCCCTAAGCTGCAGAGGTCCACGATGTCACGCACCACCCCGGCCCGGCCTCCTCCTCCTCCGGTGAGAAGGGGCACCCCATGAACACCGCCATCTTCCTCAGACTTCCCTCCAGGTCACGCAGCATGTCCTCGTACCTCAGGAACAACACCTGATCGGGGCTCCGACGGCTCGCCTCCCAGTACTCGATCGTGTGGCGCCATTGCGGCCCCGCCATGCTCTGACCCTTGCAGAAGAGCTCGAACGCCTCCTCGAATGTCGGCATGGCGGACGACGCGCCGCCGATGTTGGCCATCTGCTGCAGCATCGCCCTGGTTTTCTCGTGGAAATGCCAGAAGGAGACAAGTGTGTCCTTGGGGTCCCGACAGACGTACACGATCCGGCCGCCGAAGCCGTCCGTGATGCCGTGGGGCAGCAGCGAGTAGGGCAGGTGGGGGGCAAGCAGGCGGGGAGAAGGGATCCCCTCGTAGATCAGACCATCATCGTCTTCCCCGGCGAGCTTGAGGAAGCCGACGAGGTCATTGGGGCTGTTGCAATGAAGTGGGTGGTCGGCCCCGACAGACGGCGGGTGGGCGGCACGGTTGAGTGCTGAGAAGGCGAGCGCCTTGAGCCAGGTGGTACCGGTCTTGGGGAAGCTTGCGAGTAGCACGTCAGTGGGCCTCGGCCTGAAGCGCGCGTGCGACGCGCCGACGAACTTGAGCATGTGGTCGGTCAGCCAGAACCCGGCGTACTGGCGCAACTGGAAAGGGGGGAACCCCAGTGCCGTGGGCAGCGACGACATGATCTCTGTTAGATCAGCGTGCGGGGTGGCCGGGACCGTCGGCGCAACAACTTCTTCTTCCTTTTCTCCCGCTGCACCGGCCGTAGGAGCAGCATTACCGTCCATGGCTTCTTTTTCAGTGATCCTACTACTCTTTTTTTCTTTACTAGCAAAAGAGCCCGTGCGTTGCAACGGGTGAAAAAAAAATCATAATCTCCAATGGCCTTAACTACATTTTGCTGTATCACCGATAACATTTTGTCGAACATTTTGTACAATTTCTTTAACAATTTCTAAAACACAAACTTTTTTAAAAAATCATGAAAGTTTTTTAATATTCCAATCATTTTTTTCAAAATTGTGTACATTTTTTAATATGAGAACATTTTTTGAACATTTTATTTAAAAATTCTCATTCTAATTTTCTTTGGATTTTTTTGAAGTACTTAATTATTTAAAGGAGAAAAAAACAAAAACAGAAAAGAAAAAATAAACTTAAAAAAAGGCCGCACCCATATGGGCCGGCCCAGGATGTATGTAGTTCATATTGAAATCTCTAAAAGGACTTATATTTAGAAACCGAGGGAGTATATGCATAGACAGTTGAAAAAATACCACTCAAACAACTTTGAAATAATCAAAAAATTATAGCAGAACAACACCGTTGAAACAATTTTGGTTAAAATATATTTTTGAAACAATAAATAACTTTCTTAAGAAACAGGATAATTAAAAACGGATATGCTCTTACTTGATGTTCCAAGTTGCATGGCCTCTGAATCGTTGGTGATTTGGCGCATGGCAGGCTGAAATAATTTCTATGGTCAAAGTACAGTAGTGGTCAAAAAGTATTGGGATAAGATTTATGATCAAAATTTATAAATAATTTCAAGTTAAATGGTTCAGAAAAATGCAATTAGATATCATCGTTGTATACCAAACTTACACATGCATTGCAACAGGAAAAAAAACAATTTGTGCTCGCTAACCTGAAACTTTTGGTATAACATCTTATCTCGCCCCGATTTTGGTTGTATACCATTAGAAATATGATGGGTTTCACCCCGGCAGAAGTGTACTTTTTCCATTACACAACAATTGTCACAAAAGAAAAAGAAAACACACCACTAACTCAATGTGCATCATGACTCAGTAAAACTTCCAGTGCATGAACATACTCCCTCCTTTTCCTTTTGATCTAGCACATATTGCCGTGTGTTGCACCGGGATAAAAATAATTGGCGTTGTCACTCTGTTTACAAATCCACTTTCTTCTATTCAACTTTGACAAAACGTCATAGCTAGCAATAGTGTGCAGTTAATGTTTTTTGTCGCCATGCCAACAACAGTCTGAATAAAAGGAAAATAAAAATAGCTACATTCAAGAACGGAGGGAAACTTTGTCAAACTTGCAAACCTTGTGTTACTTTTCTTGCTGTTAGCAAGTTAATGTTACTTGTCTGAGGTGTAGATGATATCTGAAGAGCTCCCGGAGAAAGATGGAAAAAATGTTAACTATACTGAGTTAACTATATATAATACAAAACCTATGCAAGGATTAACATTTCTATACATCAAACTACAGTTGATATATTCTGTTTATTCAACTAAAGTTGTTAATTCACACATTACAAGCTGCATCTTGTTCTCCTCCAAAAGAAAAGAAAATAAAAAAAAGAAATACAAAATGTTAAATCCCAAGATTTCAGTCATGAAACAATTGTAAGCAATGGGATTCACATGAGAGGCCTTGGGTTCAACCTACTGCAATTCATGAATCAACGATTGTTAGAGAATCAAGTGCTATCAATAGTTTTGGAATTGATAAACGCAGCAAGTTGTTATTCAGCATCATAAAACTATTGATAAACGCAGCAAGTTGTAAATACAAAACTTATGATGACAACCTGAATAACAACATCTGGATGTGGAATTGCACTTACAACTTGCTGCGTTTATCAATAGTTTTGGAACAAAAATAATCTGTGGCGGTACAGGAGAGCCTAGAGGATGGTTCTCCATCTCTTTGCTTTCAGAAGTTTTGGAGGCTGCTGGATATGTCCAGAACTAAATGTGCCACTTCAGTTATGCATAAACACTCCATATGAGCTTCAACAACACAACCACCATATTAAAATAGACATCATTTACATCTAGAACCGATTGTGTCAGTTTAAGTCTTGCACAAACACGACATATAATTAGGAGTCTAAAGAGTAGCTCTAATCGTGGTAGTCATTGTCAGTTGCTGTCGATCTACCATCAATACAAATCTTGTTTTCTGAAGAGAATCTCACCCAAGAAAACCTGAAGAGTTTTATTGAAAGTCAGCTAGATGCCCTTCCCCAAAATAGTACTATTTTCTATTAAGAGAAGCATAAGTGACATAGACAATGTTTTCCATTTGCTAACTACTCTCATGAGATGTTTGCAGCGCTGTGTCATGTCCTAAACAATGCGATCCAGTATGTACAGAAGGAAAAAGTGTGAAGATAAAAACTACCAATACAATGTTTCAACAGAGATGAGATCATCGTTGGACGTTCAATCAAAGCAATTCATAGGATCCCCACTTCTAAAGATTTCAGTAAACGTTCTCACTGTCTTTGATTGATTACAACAGATTTATGCCTATTGCTCAAAGCTCATGCCTATAATCCGATGAAAACTATTAGAAAGCATGTGAACAGAACAAAATAACATCTACTGATCTCCATCCATCATGCCGTGTATGTTGGTTCCCTTGCAGTTCAGGTAAGACAGAGACAACCAAATTAAGCAATTGAACAGGGAAAGCCATCATGCAGGAGCAGATGAGCGGGATTGAACAAGCAGTTGGGAATCAGTTAAAACACAAAGAGGAAAGGGGGAGAGGCTAGGGTGGAAGTGAGCTCACGGGAACGTGGTGACCAGAGGGAGCGCGGCGGCCGCGACCAGAGCCTCTGCGTCCGTGTCGCGGTAAGCCTCGGCCGGATCCGACGCGCGCTGATTCTGACACTGCCCCGCCTCCCGCGCGTCCTCCTCGTCCCGGCCGTTTCCACGGCGGCGAGGACCGTGTTGAGCAGCTGGTCGCGGTCGGCGGCGTGCGCTCGAGCCGGCCGGCGTGGGCCCGGAGCGCGGCGTCCTGGGCCTCGGTTTCGGCGAACCGGGCTTGGGGGACTCGGACGGCGCGGGGAGGAGGGCGCGACGGAGAGGAGGCAGGCCAGGGTGCGGTGAGGACGGCGCGGCGGAGGATGGTGTGCCGGCGTCGGGGAGGCGGCGGATCCATCGGTGGGAGGCGCGGCCAGTCGAATTGGGCGATGTTTTTTTTCCGTCGAACGCGTGCAAGGCCACTGCTCCACCTCAGCACTCGGTCCGTCGAACGTCCTCCAACCTCCTGGCGAGCGCCCTCCATCCTCCCGCGCGAGGAACGACGACGGCCGTCGCCAGCGCGCGGCGGAATGGGCGAAGCCGCCGTCGTTGTCGCAGGAGAAATGGATAAGATGATGGGAAGACTGCGGGTGGAATTCAAATGAGTACAGGGTTTTTTTTGCAAAATTAAAACGTTATGTACAGACCAACTAAAACATGGACTGCGGGTTAATTTTATATAAACCGAGGGGCTTTTATGCAAAGTCGCACGCGACAACGGACGGGCTGAAACCCAACTTTCTTTATTATTAGATAAAGATAAAGATTATGCTCGCGAGTTGCGAATTGCCAGCGACCGAGTAGCGAATATATAACTGCGCAAGTGTGCGGTTTGCACCGGCCACACCTACCGCCTAATTAATTTTCCTTTTCAGTTAGAAGATTCCACCAACTTACTCAATGATTGTGGGTTTCAAATTTCAACCTAGCTAGCTACTCTTGGTTCATTTGCTGTCAAATAGATAACACGAGCTTTCTTTGTCCATGGTTAACAAACTTGCATTCATCGCGAGAACAAGTGCAATTCTATCAAGTTTTCCAAAAGTCGAACCTTCAAAATTTAGAAATTTATTTTTGTGAGAAAAAAGAGATTTCATTGCTTAATCCAAGGGACTAGAATCTTTATTGTGCAGCAAAATCAATCTCATTTGGACCTTACCAAAGCAACACCCCAGTTCGCATGGTGTGGTGCCCTAGCTGAGCGAGACGATGAGGCACACTGTTACATGGCATCTGCACTGTCAAAACAATAAGGCCTTGTACAATGCAAGATGCTTAAAGGAAGTTGCTTATCATTTCATTGATAGGTAGAGTAGCAAAGAAAGAAGATGCTTAGAGAAATAAATCGTGTTTATATAACTTTTTCAAGTGGATTGATGTCAACACCGTGGATCGCATGTGGCGCCATTATTAACTCCTTGATTATTAGCGCCATTGTAAGTTGCGTGTACAACCAAACCAGAACCATGACCGCCACTCTAGTAACAGATGCATGTTACTCCCTCTGTCCCAAAATAAGTGTCTCAACTTTATACTAGCTCTAGTAAAAATTTGTACTAAGCTCAAGAAACTTATTTTGGGACGGAGGGAGTACTTGTCTGGCCATAGTGGTGGTATCTTAGCCGGTATCATGCATTTGAAAATAGCAAACACGCTGATATGATAGAGAATTAAAAAAAAAGTTAGAGTAACATAGATAGATACCGTATCATGTTAAATGCTATGCTATTTTATGTCATGCATGACAATAAATAAGATCATATATGATACTATGCATTATAAATATAGTATCATACTTGATTATATGATACTTCCCACTATGAGTAGCCTAAATTACTGTACTCAATATGACCAGCCTAATTGACTTTTTGCCATTAGTACGAGTCTGCACCCCGGCGGACGACATACCCTTGTGGAGCACGTGCACTGGAACGCTTCGTACTTGTCGTCCCATCCGAGGAGGAGTCAGAAGTCAGAACTCACACTAGCAGGACCGACAAGTTAGAGTCGCGTGCACGGGCGTGATCCCATCCGAGGAGGAGTCAGGAGTCAGAACTCACACGAGCAGGACCGACAAGTTAGAGTCGCGTGCACGGGCGTGATCCCTGTGCCGGAAGCTCTTCCAAGTACAGAGATTCGGAATACTGAACGAAGACATCAGGTTCAGTGTGAAGAAATTCAGAATACTGAAACGAAGACGCAAGTTATTCAACGGGGATATAACTCATTGTCACAATTACACTTGATGATTATGAAGGAAAAAATGTTAACGAACACTTCTAGTTTTGATCAAACAGAAATACTAGGACAATACTCCAGCTTACATATTGCCTGGACACAATCTGAACAATATATACCATCATACAAAATTGCCATTCTTGTGCTCCAGCTGATGATGATGAAGATATCTCAGACATCAAATAATGATGTACTAGTTCCTTCGTTGAAATCTAATCGACCAACAGGAGGCAGCATTGTGGAATCTTCATGAGCTTGAAGCCGCTTTGCTAAAACCTCCAATGTCGATTCGCAAAAGTGGCTTGTGGGCATTTGGACATGCCCACAAGCCACTTTTGTGCATCGTCCCACTTGGACGACATCGGCTTGAGCCTGCAGGTTGCCAAATTATTGCATTCGGCTGCCTGTTGCCATTGGTGGTGTAGTTGTAGCACTCGTTGGCCAGCTCTGAAAGATATGGCGGCGGCTCGTCACCGGAGCTCCCCTGCTGCTGCCAGGCCCTACCCAATTCAGTAGCCGGCGTGGCACGTCGCTAGAGCTCTCCTGCTTCCCTCCCATGCACACGGGGTGTTCAAGGAAATGCCAAAGAGAGAGAGAAGGAGGAAGAAGGTTGATGTTGGCGTGTGGGTCCCGTCTATAATAACGGTAAATGTAACAATCAAAACAAATGGAGTTGACTTTCACGACATGTCAGCACTGACAAGTGGGTCCTACATGGCATAAAACGTGTTTAAATCGTCTAAACCAACCACTATCTGAAGTAGCAGTTTTTTACCGACACATATCGACAGGCTAAAAGAAGCCAGTGTACGGTGCCAAGGAGCACTATCGATCCGCTATCTTGCCTCCATGTGTCTCTCCAACTCCAAGCGAAGGTGATTAGGAAGAAAGCGGTGTTATTGAGGAAGAAATTAAAGTGATATGACCATGGATAAGGCTTGAACTCGCTGGCATGCCAGCAATCAGTTAGAGGCGACCAATTTTGCAATCACATGAAAACTACGCAGGGCGACGCTCGGGTGGAGGGCGACTTCTTTTGTTTAATCTCATCTTGCGATCTGCCAGACTGCCAGGGTCGTGCTCAAAATTTTTTGTAATCAGCGAGTAGTTTACCTCTAGTATAGTTTGCATTGAACATTTGGTTTCTGATAACGGAAATCGGAGAGAGTGCTCTATTTTTCAAAAGAAAAAACATGAAAAAGAATAAAAGATACATAAATTCAACGATCTGGCCATGCATGTGGGTAAGTAATGTAGGCTTACTTGGAGGTAGCGCCAAAGGTGAGCATGGTGCCCTCCAGCGCCTCCGCCACGATCCCGTCCATCCGCGCCGCCATGGCCGCCGTCATGCAGCTGCTCCAATCCCCCACCGTGCCGCTCCCGAGGAAGGCCTCGTTCTTGAGCCCCATTATCGTGTGCCCGCTCCTGTTGACCTCAAGCCCCTTGAGCGTCCCTAAGCTGCAGAGGTCCACGATGTCGCGCACCACCCCGGCCTCCTCCTCCTCCAGAGAGAAGGGGCACCCCATGAACACCGCCATCTTCCTCAGGCTTCCCTCCGGGTCACGCAGCATGTCCTCGTACCTCAGGAACAACACCTGATCGAGGCTCCGATGGCTCGCCTCCCAGTACTCGAGCGTGTGGCGCCACTGTGGCCCCGCCATGCTCTGACCCTTGCAGAAGAGCTCAAACGCCCCCTCGAACGTCGGCATGGCGGACGACGCACCGCCGATGTTGGCCACCCGCTGCAGCGTCGCCGTGGTTTTCTTGTGGAAGTGCCAGAAGGATACAAATGTGTCCTTGGGGTCCCGACAGACATACACGATCCGGCCGCCGGAGCCGTCCGTGATGCCGTGGGGCAGCAGGGAGTAGGGTAGGTGGGCGGCAAGCAGACGGGGAGAAGGGATCCCCTCGTAGATCAGACCATCATCGTCTTCCCCGGCGAGCTCGAGGAAGCCGACGAGGTCATGAGGGCTGTTGTGCTGGAGCGGGTGGTCGGCCCAGGCGGACGGCGGGTGGGCGGCACGGTTGAGCGTGGAGAAGGCAAGCGCCTTGAGCCAGGTGGTACCGGTCTTGGGGAAGCTCACGAGTAGCACGTCGATGGGCCTCGGCCTGAAGCGTGCGTGCGACGCACCGACGAACTTGAGCGTGCGGTCGGACAGCTAATTTTTCTTACGCCACTCTAGATTTTGACATTTCATTTTTGCCACTCTTAGTTATTTACAATTATCACAATTGTCATTCCTTTTTTTTTGCGAGGATAAGGGAGTTTTATTAAGAGGTAACAGTGTTACAATCAAGAGGCCATATTTCCTCGATACATGGAGGAGCCGAGGTCAGCCACACAGCAGTTGTTCTCTCCGTGCGGCTATATTTGGCCAAACGATCTGCAACTCTATTTTGACTACGATTAATTTTCTGCGTAATAAACTCCCTATCAGACATTAACTCTTTAATCTCACTAACCAAATGACCATAGGCTGAGCGCTCGAGTCCCCGGTTCAACAGGCAAGAGAGCGCCTCTGTTGAATCAGACTGAACAACCACCGGCAGAGACGAGTGTTGGATTGCCAGCGCCATGCCTTGCATGATCGCATGTATCTCCGCTTCTAGAGGATCGTTGCAGTTGAAGATCACCCGGTAATCCGAGAAGATGATGTGGCCGATACTGTCTCGCAATACCATCCCAGCAGCCGCCGATCCGTCCGAGGCATTGAAGGAGCCATCCACGGATAGTGCAACTTGCCCCGGTCCTGGATGCGGCCATGGCTCCACAGGCTGCAATGTTTTCTCAGTCGAGTAGCGGCGATCCGAAACTGGCATCTTCCCTTTGATTATTTCAGAAGTTGTAAACCTCCCCGCTAGCCTGACCGACTGGTAATAGCTATCCAGGAAATCTACCGTTACATGAGCTGGGGGAACTTCTTTCCCATGTGTTTGATCTGACCGAAGTTGCCATATGCGCCAACAGAGCATGATGATCACATCACGCGTATTCTCCGGACACCTAGATAGTAGATGTAGCAGCCACTCCTTACCATTGTCAATAAGCATTTCATCTGCCGGCAGCGGCCATCTTGACCTCATATTGATCCATATCTCTCTGGCGTGAGGACACGCTACTAGAGCATGATAAGATCCTTCCTCTTCGACGCCACATAAGGGGCACGTGGATCTTGTTGAAAGGTGTCTGAACCTTTTGCATTTTTGTGTTGGGAGCGCCCGGTGGCTACTTTCCACGCTGATATCTTCATGCGTTGGGGAAGATTTCCTTATGCAATCCCATAGCGTGCGACGACCGCACGGCTCGGAACTAGAAGAACCTCCCGCTATGGCAACAACTTCATCACTTGTAGCTACTCTTTAAGCGCTCCTCACCGTAAACAACCCACTTTTCTTCGGTGCCCATGCAACAAAATCTGTCCGCATCCTGGGAGAAGTTCGAATCTTTAATATATGCTCTATATCCATGAAGGAAATATGCCCTAGAGGCAATAATAAAGTTATTATTTATTTCCTTATATCATGATAAATGTTTATTATTCATGCTAGAATTGTATTAACCGGAAACTTAATACATGTGTGAATACATAGACAAAACAGTATGTCCCTAGTATGCCTCTACTAGACTAGCTCATTGATCAAAGATGGTTATATTTCCTAGCCATAGACATGAGTTGTCATTTGATCAACGGGATCACATCATTAGGAGAATGATGTGATGGACAAGACCCATCCGTTAGCATAGCACTATGATCGTTTAGTTTAACTGCTATTGCTTTCTTCATGACTTATACATGTTCCTATGACTATGAGATTATGCAACTCCCGAATACCGTAGGAACACCTTGTGTGCTATCAAACGTCACAACGTAACTGGGTGATCATAAAGATGCTCTACAGGTGTCTCCGAAAGTATTCGTGGTGTTGGCATAGATCAAGATTGGGATTTGTCACTCCGAGTGTCGGAGAGGTATCTCTGGGCCCTCTCGGTAACACACATCATAATAAGCCTTGCAAGCAAAAGACTAATGAGTTAGTCACGAGATGATGTGTTACGGAAAGAGTAAAGAGACTTGCCGGTAACGAGATTGAACTAGGTATAGTGATACCGACGATCGAATCTCGGGCAAGTAACATACCGATGACAAAAGGAACAACGTATGTTGTTATGCGGTTCGACCGATAAAGATCTTTGTAGAATATGTAGGAGCCAATATGGGCATCCAGGTTCCGCTATTGGTTATTGACCAGAGAAATGTCTCGGTCATGTCTACATAGTTCTCGAACCCGTAGGGTCCGCACGCTTAACGTTTCGTTGACGACATAGTATTTAATGAGTTATGTATGTTGATGACCGAATGTTGTTCGGAGTTCAGGATGTGATCACGGACATGACGAGGAACTCCGGAATGGTCCGGAGATAAAGATTAATATATGGGATAATAGTGTTTGACCTCCGGAAGGGTTCCGGAATTCACCGGAAGAGGTTCCGGATGTTTCCCGAAGTGTTTGGGTACGAGAACACGTTATTTGGGCCAAAAGGGAAAGCACACAAGGTTTTTGGAAAGCGCAAAAGGAAGTTTTGCGGAGTCGAGGGGCCAGACGCCAGGGTCCCTGGCGTCTGGGTCCAGACGCCGGGAACCCTGGCGTCTGGCCCTGGAGTCCGAGAAGGACTCTTGCCTTTCGGATGAAACCGACTTTGTGAAGGCTTTTACTCCAAGTTTCGACCCCAAGGCTCAACATATAAATAGAGGGGTAGGGCTAGCACCCAAGACATATCAAGATACACCAAGCCGTGTGCCGGCTACCCCGACCCTCTAGTTTATCCTCCGTCTAGTTTCTGTAGTGCTTGGCGAAGCCCTGCAGAGATTGTTCTTCATCAACAACCGTCACCACGCCGTCGTGCTGCCGGAACTCATCTACTACTTCGCCCGTCTTGCTGGATCAAGAAGGCGAGGACGTCATCGAGCTGAACGTGTGCTGAACGCGGAGGTGCCGTACGTTCGGTACTAGATCGGGACGGATCGTGAAGGTGCACGACTACATCAACCGCGTTGATAAACGCTTCCCCTTTCGGTCTACGAGGGTACGTAGACACACTCTCCCCTCTCGTTGCTATGCATCTAGTAGATAGATCTTGCGTGATCGTAGGAAAATTTTGAAAATACTACGTTCCCCAACAGTGGCATCATGAGCCAGGTCTATGCGTAGATGATATGCACGAGTAGAACACAATAAGATTGTGGACGATACTAGTCATACTGCTTACCAGCATGTCATACTTTGCTTCGGCGGTATTGTGAGATGAAGCGGCCCGGACCGACATTACGCGTACGCTTACGCGAGACTGGTTTCACCGTTACGAGCACTCGTTGCTTAAAGGTGACTGGCGGGTGTCTGTCTCTCTCACTTTAGCTGAATCAAGTGTGGCTACGCCCGGTCCTTGTGAAGGTTAAAACAGCACATACTTGACGAAACATCGTTGTGGTTTTGTATGCGTAGGTAAGAACGGTTCTTGCTAAGCCCGTAGCAGCCACGTAAAACTTGCAACAAACAAAGTAGAGGACGTCTAACTTGTTTTTGCAGGGCATGTTGTGATGTGATATGGTCAAGACATGATGAGTTATACGGTTTTGTATGAGATGATCATGTTTTGTAAAGTTATCGGTAACTGGCAGGAGCCATATGGTTGTCGCTTTATTGTATGAAATGCAATCGCCATGTAATTGCTTTAGTTTATCACTAAGCGGTAGCGATAGTCGTAGAAGCAATAGTTGGCGAGACGACAACGATGCTACGATGGAGATCAAGGTGTCAAGCCGGTGACGAAGGTGATCATGACGGTGCTTTGGAGATGGAGATCAAAAGCACAAGATGATGATGGCCATATCATGTCACATATTTTGATTGCATGTGATGTTTATCTTATTATGCTTCTTATTTTGCTTAGAACGACGGTAGCATTATAAGATGATCCCTTACTAAATTTCAAGGTATAAGTGTTCTCCCTGAGTATGCACCGTTGCGAAAGTTCGTCGTGCCGAGACACCACGTGATGATCGGGTGTGATAAGCTCTACGTTCAAATACAACGGGTGTAAGCCAGTTTTGCACACGCAGAATACTCGGGTTAAACTTGACGAGCCTAGCATATACAGATATGGCCTCAGAAGACTGGAGACCGAAAGGTCGAGCGTGAATCATATAGTAGATATGATCAACATAAGATGTTCACCATTGAAAACTACTCCATCTCACGTGATGATCGGACATGGTTTAGTTGATTTGGATCACGTGATCATTTAGATGACCAGAGGGATGTCTATCTAAGTGGGAGTTCTTAAGTAATATGATTAATTGAACTTTAATTTATCATGAACTTAGTCCTGGTAGTATTAGCATATCTATGTTGTAGATCAATAGCTCGCGATGTTGCTCCCCGTTTATTTTATATGTTCCTAGAGAAAACTAAGTTGAAAGATGTTAGTAGCAATGATGCGGAATTGTTCCGTGATCTCAGGATTATCCTCATTACTGCACAGAGAAATATGTCCTTGATGCATCGCTAGGTGACAGACCTATTGCAGGAGCAGATGTAGACGTTATGAACGTTTTGACAAAAGCTCAGTATGATGACTACATGATAGTTTAGTGCACCATACTTTACGGCTTAGAATCGGGACTTCAAAAACCTTTTGAACGCCACGGAGCATATAAGATGTTCCAAGAGTTGAAATTAGTATTTCATACTCATACCCGTGTCAAGGGGTATAAGACCTCTGACAGTACTTTGCCTACAAGATGGAGGAGAATAGTTCAACCAGTGAGCATGTGCTCAGATTGTCTGGGTACTACAATTACTTTAATCAAGTGGGAGTTAATCTTCCAGATAAGATAGTAATTGACAAAGTTCTCTAGACACTATCACCAAGTTAGTAGAACTTCGTGACGAACTATAATATGCAAGGGATAACGAAAGGAATTCCCAGCTCTTCGCGATACTGAAGTAGGCGAAGGTAGAAATCATAAAAAAACATCAAGTGTTGATGGTTAACAAGACCACTTGTTTCAAGTAAAGGGCAAAGGGATAGAAGGGAAACTTCAAGAAGAATGACAAGCAAGTTGTCACTCCCGTGAAGAAACCCAAAGCTAAACTCAAGCCTGAAACAAGTGCTTATACTGCAAAGGAAATGGTCACTAAAAGTGGAACTGCCCTAGATACTTGGCGGATAAGAAGGATGGCAAAGTGAACAAAGGTATATTTGATATACAGATTATTGATGTGTATTTTACTAGTGTTCATAGCAACCCCTCAGTATTTGATACTGATTTAGTTGCTAAAAAGTAGTAACTCGAAATGGGAGTTGCATAATGAACAGAAACTAGTTAAAGGATGAAGTGACGATGTGTATTGGAAATAGTTCCAAGATTGATATGATCATCATCGCACACTCCCTATACTTTCGGGATTAGTGTTGAACCTAAATAACTGTTATTTGGTGTTTGTGTTGAGCATGAATGTGATTTGATCATGTTTATTGCAATACGATTATTCATGTAAGAGAATAATTGTTGTTCTGTTTACATGAATAAAACCTTCTATGGTCATACACCCAATGAAAATAGTTTGTTGGATCTCGATCGTGTGATACACATATTCATAATATTGAATCCAAAAGATGCAAGGTTAATAATGATAGTGCAACTTATTTGTGGCACTGCTGTTTGGGTCATATTGGTGTAAAACGCATGAAGAAACTCCATAAAGATGGACTTTTGGAATCACTTGATTATGAATCACTTGGTGCTTGCGAACCATTGCCTCATGGGCAAGATGACTAAAACTCCGTTCTCCGGAACTATGGAGCGAGCAACAGATTTGTTGGAAATCATACATACTGATGTATGTGGACCAATGAGCGTTGATGCTCGCGGCGGGTATCGTTATTTTCTGACCTTCACTGATGATTTGAGAAGATATGGGTATATCTACTTAATGAAACACAAGTCTGAAACATTTGAAAAGTTCAAAGAATTTCAGAGTGAAGTAGAGAATCATCGTAACAAGAAAATAAAGTTCCTACGATCTGATCGTGGAGGAGAATATTTGAGTTACGAGTTTGGTCTTCATTTGAAACAATGTGGAATAGTTTCACAACTCACGCCACCTGGAACACCACAGCATAATGGTGTGTCCGAACGTCGTAACCGTACTTTATTGGATATGGTGCGATCTATGATGTCTCTTACCGATTTACCACTATCGTTTTGGGTCATGCATTAGAGACAGCTGCATTCACGTTAAATAAGGGCTTCATCTGAATCCGTTGAGACAACGCCTCAAGAACTGTGGTTTGGCAAGAAACCAAAGTTGTTGTTTCTTCAAATTTGGGACTGCGATGTTTATGTGAAAAAGTTTCAACATGATAAGCTCGAACCCAAACCGGAGAAGTAAATCTTCATAGGATACCCAAAAGAGACTGTTGGGTACACCTTCTATCACAGATCCGAAGGCAAAATATTCGTTGCTAAGAACGGATCCTTTCTTGAAAAAGAGTTTCTCTCGAAAGAAGTGAGTGGGAGGAAAGTAGAACTTGATGAGGTAATTGTACCTTCTCCCATATTGGAAAGTAGTACATCACAGGAAATTGTTCCAGTGATTCCTACACCAATTAGTGAGGAAGTTGATGATAATGATCATGAAACTTCAAATCAAGTTTCTACTGAACGTCGTAGATCAACCAGAGTACGTTCCGCACCAGAGTGGTACGGCAACCCAGTTCTGGAAATCATGTTACTAGACCATGATGAACCTACGAACTATGAGGAAGCGATGATGAGCCCAGATTCCGCAAAATGGCTTGAAGCCATGAAATCTGAGATGGGATCCATGTATGAGAACAAAGTATGGACTTTGGTTGACTTGCCCGATGATCGGCAAGCCATCGAAAATAAATGGATCTTCTAGAGGAAGACCGACGCAAACGGTAATATTACTGTTTACAAAGCTCGACTTGTTGCGAAAGGTTTTCGACAAGTTCAAGGAGTTGACTACAATGAGACTTTCTCACCTGTAGCGATGCTTAAGTCTGTCCGAATCATGTTAGCAATTGCTGCATTTTATGAAATCTGGCAAATGGATGTCAAAACTGCATTCCTAAATGGATATCTCAAATAAGAGTTGTATATGATGCAACCGGAAGGTTTTGTCAATCCAAAAGGTGCTAACAAAGTATGCAAGCTCCAGCGATCCATCTATGGACTGGTGTAAGCATCTCGGAGTTGGAATATACGCTTTGATGAGGTGATCAAAGCATATGGTTTTATACAGACTTTTGGAGAAGCCTGTATTTACAAGAAGTGAGTGGGAGCACTACAACCTTTCTGATAAGTATATGTGAATGACATATTGTCGATCGGAAATGATGTAGAATTTTCTGGAAAGCATAAAAGGATATTTGAATAAAAGTTTTTCAATGAAAGACCTCGGTGAAGCTGCTTACATATTGAGCATCAAGATCTATATAGATAGATCAAGACGCTTGATAAGACTTTCGATGAGTACATACCTTGATAAGATTTTGAAGAATTTCAAAATGGATCAATCAAAGAAAAGGTTCTTGCCTGTACTACAAGGTATGAAGTTGAGTAAGACTCAATGCCCGACCACTGCAGAAAAATATAGAGAAAATGAAAGTCATTCCCTATGCCTCAGCCATAGGTTCTATAAAGTATGCCATGCTGTGTACAAAACACTTTGTGTACCTTGCCAAAGAGTTTGACAGGGAGGTACAATAGTGATCCAGGAGTAGATCACTGTACAGCGGTCAAAATTATCCTTAGTAATTGGATGACTAAGGAAATATTTCTCGATTATGGAGGTGATAAAGAGTTCGTCGTAAAGGGTTACGCCGATGCAAACTTTGACACTAAATCCAGATAACTCTAAGTATCAATCTGGATGCATATTGAAAGTGGGAGCAATTAGGTAGAGTAGCTCCATGCAGAGCATTGTAGACATAGAAATTTGCGAAATACATAGGGATCTGTATATGACAGACCTGTTGACTAAACTTCTCTCACAAGCAAAACATGATCACACCTTATTACTCTTGGGTATTAATCACGTAACAATGTGAACTAGATTATTGACTCTAGTAAACCCTTTGGGTGTTGGTCACATAACGATGTGAACTATCGGTATTAAATCACATGGCGATGTGAGCTAGATTATTGACTCTAGTGCAAGTGGGAGACTGAAGGAAATATGCCCTAGAGGCAATAATAAAGTTATTATTTATTTCCTTATATCATGATAAATGTTTATTATTCATGCTAGAATTGTATTAACCGGAAACTTAATACATGTGTGAATACATAGACAAAACAGTATGTCCCTAGTATGCCTCTACTAGACTAGCTCATTGATCAAAGATGGTTATATTTCCTAGCCATAGACATGAGTTGTCATTTGATCAACGGGATCACATCATTAGGAGAATGATGTGATGTACAAGACCCATCCGTTAGCATAGCACTATGATCGTTTAGTTTAACTGCTATTGCTTTCTTCATGACTTATACATGTTCCTATGACTATGAGATTATGCAACTCCCGAATACCGTAGGAACACCTTGTGTGCTATCAAACGTCACAACGTAACTGGGTGATCATAAAGATGCTCTACAGGTGTCTCCGAAAGTATTCGTGGTGTTGGCATAGATCAAGATTGGGATTTGTCACTCCGAGTGTCGGAGAGGTATCTCTGGGCCCTCTCGGTAACACACATCATAATAAGCCTTGCAAGCAAAAGACTAATGAGTTAGTCACGAGATGATGTGTTACGGAACGAGTAAAGAGACTTGCCGGTAACGAGATTGAACTAGGTATAGTGATACCGACGATCGAATCTCGGGCAAGTAACATACCGATGACAAAAGGAACAATGTATGTTGTTATGCGGTTCGACCGATAAAGATCTTCGTAGAATATGTAGGAGCCAATATGGGCATCCAGGTTCCGCTATTGGTTATTGACCAGAGAAATGTCTCGGTCATGTCTACATAGTTCTCGAACCCGTAGGGTCCGCACGCTTAACGTTTCGTTGACGATATAGTATTTAATGAGTTATGTATGTTGATGACCGAATGTTGTTCGGAGTCCAGGATGTGATCACGGACATGACGAGGAACTCCGGAATGGTCCGGAGATAAAGATTAATATATGGGATAATAGTGTTTGACCTCCGGAAGGGTTCCGGAATTCACCGGAAGAGGTTCCGGATGTTTCCCGAAGTGTTTGGGTACGAGAACACGTTATTTGGGCCAAAAGGGAAAGCACACAAGGTTTTTGGAAAGCGCAAAAGGAAGTTTTGCGGAGTCCAGGGGCCAGACGCCAGGGTCACTGCCGTCTGGGTCCAGACGCCGGGAACCCTGGCGTCTGGCCCTGGAGTCCGAGAAGGACTCTTGCCTTTCGGATGAAACCGACTTTGTGAAGGCTTTTACTCCAAGTTTCGACCCCAAGGCTCAACATATAAATAGAGGGGTAGGGCTAGCACCCAAGACATATCAAGATACACCAAGCCGTGTGCCGGCTACCCCGACCCTCTAGTTTATCCTCCGTCTAGTTTCTGTAGTGCTTGGCGAAGCCCTGCAGAGATTGTTCTTCATCAACAACCGTCACCACGCCGTCGTGCTGCCGGAACTCATCTACTACTTCGCCCGTCTTGCTGGATCAAGAAGGCGAGGACGTCATCGAGCTGAACGTGTGCTGAACGCGGAGGTGCCGTACGTTCGGTACTAGATCGGGACGGATCGTGAAGGTGCACGACTACATCAACCGCGTTGATAAACGCTTCCGCTTTCGGTCTACGAGGGTACGTAGACATACTCTCCCCTCTCGTTGCTATGCATCTAGTAGATAGATCTTGCGTGATCGTAGGAAAATTTTGAAAATACTACGTTCCCCAACAATCCATTGCCCAGAAATGATCTCTTAGTCTGTCCATTCTCCAGGCACCATTAATATCCAGGAAGTCCGAAACTCTATTAAAGCGACAGTTGCGCTTCGGGGTAATTGGTCTGTAAGAATGAGGCCGAGGGATCCACGGATCTCTCCAAGTTCTGATAAGTGTCACATTCCCTACTCGCCAGATTATACCCTTCTTCAACAGTTCAAGTCCGTGCAGAATTCCTTTCCATACCGCCGAGCCATTGCATGTAAACACTGTATCAAGAAGGTGGCCAGCTGCAAAGTACTTGGCTTTCAGCAGTCTAGCACACAGACTGTCAGGTGTCTCAATAAGCCTCCAAGCTTGTTTGGCAAGAAGAGCCTGGTTGAAAGCTCTCATATCTCTGAATCCCATACCGCCCATGGCTTTCGGAAGTCTCATCTTCTCCCAACTAAGCCACGCCATTTTCCTTTTCCCTTTTTCCACTCCCCACCAGTACTGACGAATCAAACGGGTGAGTTCATCACACACTGACATGGGAAGCTTAAAGACACTCATAACATAAGTCGGTATCGCTTGGGCCACTGACTTGATAAGTATCTCTTTATTACCTGAGGACATATACTGCTCTCCCCAATCTACCAATCTCTTACGGAATCTCTCCTGGACAGTTTCAAATTTACCCTGATGCATTCTTCCTTCTGGCACTGGGAGACCAAGATATTTCGGCTCAAAACAATCCTGAGTGATTTCCAGAGTACTCTTTACTTCTGTAACGACTTCCAGCGAGCAATGATCGGCAAATAGGATGGAGCACTTTGATGGGTTAATTAATTGGCCCGTGGCCGCCGCGTAAGTGTTCAACACATCCTTCACCAATACTGCCTACTGCTGAGACGCTTGGAAGAACAACAGAGAATCATCTGCAAATAGGAGATGAGATATCTCGGGAGCACCTCTATAGATTCTTACCCCTTTCAAACCATCCTCTAGCATTGCCTTGTTTAAGAGGGCTGATAAGGCATCTGCTACAAACAGGAAAAGAAAGGGGGATAAGGGATCACCTTGGCGCAACCCCCTCGAGGGGAGAAATACCTCCGTCAGCTTGCCATTAATCTTCACTGAATATTTAACTGAAGAGACGCATGCCATGACACGAGAAATCCAGTGCTGAGAGAACCCCCATTTGAGCAGTGCTTTCTCCAAAAACTCCCAATCAACACGGTCATATGCCTTCGATAGATCAAGCTTGTAAGCACAATAGGCCTCCGAATTTTCTGAAAGTGTCTGAATGTGATGGATACATTCGAAGGCAATAATGGAGTTATCTGTGATTAGCCGTCCCGGGATGAAGGCACTTTGATTCTCCGAAATAAGTTCTGATAGCAGAGGCCGAAGCCTATTTACCAAGCATTTGGACACTATCTTATACACAACATTACACAGGCTAATGGGTCGAAAGTCCTTTAGCTCTCTTGGATGGGGAATTTTTGGAATCAACACAATGGCTGTGTCGTTAATCCCCCCCGGCATAACTCCCGTGATGAAGAACTCCTGTACTGCTGCAACGATTTGTTCCTTGAACACCGCCCAGTTACGTTGATAAAAACGTGCTGGGAAACCATCCGTGCCAGGAGCTTTCAATGGTCCTATCTAGAAAAGAGCATCCGAAATTTCCTTTTCAGTATATGGCTGACAAAGCGATTCATTCATTTCCTCTGTAACTTTAGCAGTAATACAGTCTAAAACCTCCCCGGGGTCAAGGGTTGGATCTTTAGTATACACTTCCGCAAAGTACGACTTTGCCATTCGTTCCATTTCTGTCGGGGCTGTACACCAGGAACCATCAGCTTTTAGCAGACGCTGTATTTGATTTCTCCTAGCTCGCCAGACCGCCCTTCTATGGAGGTAACTAGTGTTCCTCTCACCCTCTTTTAACCACTCAATACGTGATCGTTGCAACCACATCATTTCCTCTCTATATAACAATTCATCTAGCTGGTACATTTTACGACGGATCTGCGAGTGTTCAGCCCCGCCGAGCTGAAGTTCAGAGAGTTGTGAGCGTAAGATCTCTATCTCCTTTAGCACATTACCGAAATTCTCTTTACTCCATCCTTTTAACTCTTTCATCATTCCAGCCAACGAATCTGCAATCGATCCAAGCCCCTCTGACGGCTTGTTCTTTTCCCATGCTTTAACGATCACCTCCGCGAACGCTGGGTGACGTTCCCACATGATTTCATACCTTGGGTGTTGAGTTTTCTGGCGCCGATCCGGGACGTCCTGTAGTTGCAATAAGATTGGTGCATGGTCTGAGCAAGACGTGGCCAAATGCAGGACCTTTGTCGTCGGAAATAACTCCCTCCAACCCTCATCAGCACACGCCCGGTCTAGTCGCACCTGCACATTCCGACGCCCTATCTGTCCGTTATTGTATGTGAAGGGTATGCCAGAAAAACCCAAGTCCTCCAACTCGCATACAAGTAAGCATTCTCTGAATGCCATCATTTGTGACTCCGATCTCATCACCCGAGACAAGTGTTCGTGCTGCCATAGCGCCTCATTGTAATCTCCACAGACAAGCCAAGGGTCTTGCGAGACAGCTCGTAAATTAGACAGATGATCCCACATTAAATGTCTGTTCTCAACTCTTGGCTCCCGGTAAACGAAGGTCCCTCGCCAAGAGACCCCGGTACCTCCATCTACAATCTGGACATCTATATAACGATTGCACGAGTCCATGACTGTCACTGTTAAGGACTCGTCCCAAAACAAAGCTAAACCTCCACTTTTTCCATCACTACTGACACCATGAAATCCTTTCAACCCAAGCCTCCACTTGAGTTTCTGTACCTTAGCTGAATCTTGCCTTGTTTCACAAAGGAAAACAAGCTTGGGGTTGTTGGCTTTAGAGAGGGCCAACACCTCACGAACTGTCCGGCGGTTCCCCACCCTCCGGCAGTTCCAGGATAAAACATTCATTGCGTCCGGCGGTCCTCCTCACGGGAGGCCGCCGATATCTCCTGTTTGTCGTTCTCCATGTCAACTTTAAACCTTTTGCTGCTTGAGTTACTACTAGTGGGCGATGCATCCTCATGCTGATCTATGTCCGTGCCATCCGTTATTGCAAGCATCGGTTTTGCAGTCCCCTTTGCAACCATAAGGGCGTCAGCCCCATCATCCATATTCAATCTCTTTTTTGGAGCCTTGTCCACTTCCATTCTGACGCCGGTGGTCTTCACCGGGCTTGTTGCGGTGTCCACTAGCTCTGGGTCGACTGGTTTCCGTACATTCACCTGCCTCCCTATGTCAGGTTTCCCATCTACGCTAGAATCTAGGCCTGACGGCCTACTAGGGCGTGTGTCTGGACGAGGCCTACCAGGGTTTTCAGCATAGAGCCAATCCCCGAACTTGAGCGAACTCTCTTCATGGACTCCCGAGCCACATTCTTTATACTCGTGGCCAACTAAGCCGCAGAACTTGCAAAATCTTGCAAGCTTTTCATAGCGTACCAGGAACACCTGACGCTCTTTGCCACGGACAATACTCACAAACTTTGTAAGGGCCTGGCGGATGTCATGATTGACCCTCACCCGGATGTAATCACCTCGTGTGTTTCCATTGAGACGCATCTCCATGATTTCTCCTGCCCCTTTCAACAGCTTCTCCACAATCTTTTGCTTGCAATATGGATCGGGGAGCTTGTGGATTTGCAGCCATATAGGCATATGTACTATCTCTGCTTCCTCCGCTCGACTGAATCCATCATAGGGGCGCATAAGAACTGCCATGTTATTGCGGAACAACCAAGGACCTTGCATCATGATTCTTTCCCAATCCCCCAGACAAGACGTCTGGACGACGAATCGCTTAGGGCCGACCGGCCTAAATCTCACACTTTGCGCAGGGTTCCACGCCGCTCTCATCTCCCTGTAGAAGGCGGCTGGGCTGAAGTCTTTGTTTCTATGAACCCTAGCAATGGCCAACCAGCGTACACTTTCCTGTATCTCGGGGTCATCCTCATCGATCTCCACATCGGCGAATTCCTCCTCATTGAGATCCAGTTGGTCGAAGAACTCTCCCAGATCTGATCTGGCAGCCGCGTCAAAGCCGCCGCCGCTCGTACCTGAGTTGGCATCTGAAGGAGACGCCATCGCCTACCACCGTTCCTGTCGTTCGCTTCGCCGGCGAGTGCGTCAACCAGATGTAGCTCGTCGAATCGATCAGGGCAGCCGACATCCAATTGTGTGCGGGTATAAACTCAGAGGCGATAGAAATTGCCTAGGAGGAGAAAAACCCTAGACCGAGGCCTAGGGGAAAAAACGGAGCTCGCTCAAAAGTTATCACAATTGTCATGAGGGCTGTTGTGCTGGAGCGGGTGGTCGGACCAGGCGGACGGCGGGTGGGCGGCACGGTTGAGCGTGGAGAAGGCAAGCGCCTTGAGCCAGGTGGTACCGGTCTTGGGGAAGCTCACGAGTAGCACGTCGGTGGGCCTCGGCCTGAAGCGTGCGTGCGACGCACCGACGAACTTGAGCGTGCGGTCGGACAGCTAATTTTTCTTACGCCACTCTAGATTTTGACATTTCATTTTTGCCACTCTTAGTTATTTACAATTATCACAATTGTCATTCCAGTGGCAAAAGCAAAAATTTCAGAGTGGCAATTGTGATACATTTCAAAAGCTAACAGTGGCAAAAAGGAAATAAAATTATTTTGCTTTTCCCACGAAATGACAATTGTGATAATTGTGAAAATCTAAAAGTGACAATAGTGAAATGTCAAAATCTAGGATGGCATAAGGAAAATTCGCAAAATCTGGAGTGGCAAAAACAAATTTTTCCCATTCAACATTGGTGGTGCCCAATGAACGTTCTGACCGGAATCGAGTGCTCGCATTTTGGCGGTCCACTCAAGTCTGGCCCTTGTGATGCAATCAACACAAACAAGTCACCACCAAAATAAAGATGAGTAAATACATGAGAACAGAATTTGTAGGAAACCAATAGCCAACACCACGAATGATTGAAGGAAAGGAAACAAAAGATAGCAATCAACATCGGTAATCGATCCATAACAAAGTAGAAAAAGATAGGAGTATGTGCCGACGGAGGTTTGGGAATTGACATGCTTCCACACTGCCGGTCGAGAAGAGATGGAGCTTCAAACAGACGGCGGCTATGGCGTACCAGTGGCAGGGACCCTGACAGGGACAGCGGGAACAGGGGGAACACCACCGATCAGGCCGGTGGCAGTGTTGAGCACGTCATCAACTGGGCCTAAGATGCGTCTCCAAAGCAGCGCTCTCCCGGTGGCAGTATGGAACGCGCCATCAACTGGGTCTAAGATGCGTCTCTGCAGCAGCGCTCTCCGGGCCTCCGCGGGGGAGCTCAGCTGCACGATGGCACCGGCCAGAACGAGGAGGACCAGGAGGAGGGCGTTGGTCCGAGCCATGATCTATCGAGGCTTGCTAGGTAGCTAGCAGTATATATGGATCAGTACAAGGATGCTTGATGGTTCTGGCAATGGCGTCTTGGTGGGTTTATATACATATATATATAGAAATCTCATGATCTGCGTGCATCCTTTGTTTACTCATAGGCGTATCTTCAGCTTCTTATTTGATTCTCAGATTTAATGAAGCAAGCAACCTCTCTACAATCCAACGAGCAGGCTGATACGTGTGATGCTATTTTCTATTGTCATCTTAGGGTGTGTCTAAGTCTCGCTCGGCGGAGAGTCTGAGACTTAACCAAGTCTCAATCAAGTGCTATAGTATACGAGAAGAAAAAAGAAAAACAGAAAATATTTTTTTTACGAATCTCAATGCAAGATCAATGGAATATGACGTCGACTGAGACATAACGAAGTCTAAGTCGACTAAGACTTAGCAAAACTAATACACACACACACACACACACACACACACACATATATATATATATATATATATATATATATATATATATATACCTCTCGGTTTCAAAATAAATGTCTCAACTTTATATATACCTCAGGTTGAGACACTTATTTGGAGACGGATGAAGTATGATTTAATGCTAGGTAGTGGAGCACACAATTTTTTGTTGATTATTAAGTAGCTAGCCGGGCATGGCCAGCGGCATATGGTAGCACGTCGCAAGATTCCATCCTTGATGTAATATCAGAACAAAGTCAACACATATCAAATCAGCATACATATCGGATGAGATCGTCTAGTAGTAAACTAATCCGTCATGGCAAGCGCCATATCTCATCATCATCATCGTGTGTGACCTTGATTAATTAATAGAGTAACGAAATACCAATACAAATGTTTCTTGTAGTATTTTATTAAGAGTAACGAAGTACCCCTACCCCCCCAAAAAAACAAATACCATACTTTCCGTGGAGGGCCATTGGTGTATTCACCTGAGGTGAATCCTCTCTTCTACGACTGGGCCGGAGAGATAGGACCTGAGGGTGAGTGTCCACTACGGTGGTTGGCGGGCGGGATGGGGCATCAGTGCCTAACCCCAGCGCCGGGATCCCTCACGACGCCGGCTGTCCACGGAGGTCACGGAGGTGGATCTTGTTTCGACACCTCTGCTCGACATGGCAGGCGAAGTTCAGGAGGAGGCGGAAGGTCTGCTGAGGGAAGCAGAAGGGGTCGCGGCCCGGGCGGCTTCGGAGGTTCTTTTGGAGAAGCGGCGTTGCCTGGACACCGTGATTCGCCGCGAGACCGAAATATCAGCCTAGTCGTGCCTTTAGATCCTTGTTTATCGCCGGTTTGTGCCGAAATAACAGCCGACGAACCCGAGCCGAACCGAGCGCATCGGGGGTGCCGGCCGAAGCGAAAAGGCATATGGGCCCGTGCTGTCGGTGACAAACAGGCCTATTCATGTCGTTTTCTGCCTTTTCTCTCCATTTTTCCATTGCTTCCCCTCCCCTCCCCCCTCCCGTCATTCTTCTCATCAGATCCGGCCGCCATTGCCGCCGAAGAAGTTTGTGGCCCCTCGCCTAGCCACCGATTCCACCCAGCCGAAGCAGAAGAAGCCGAGGGCGCCGATGGCAAGGCCGCTGGACATGTCGAACTCCGAGTGGAGGGCGGATGTTCAGCGCCGAACAGGCTCATCACCAAGAGGGGCAGGGATGCGGCGGCGGTGGCGGAGCAGGGAGAGGCGTCTCGCGCAGGGACGATGAACCTCCCGCCCGGCCACTGCCCACAAGCCGCGTGGGGGAGGCGGTAGAGCGTTGCCATCGGCGATAGATAGATGTAGCCCTCGATAGGTGGCCTACGGACCTAGATGTATTTTTTATACTATAATGATATTCTTTGTACTACATTGACAATTGACCAATAGATTGAAAGTTATCCTCGCAAAAAAACACCAAGAAGATATATTAGTCCAAGGCTTGCTAGGAAGAAAGCGCCATCAGCGCACTCTCCAGCCTTTCGCCAAGCCGTATCCCATTGTTAGAGTCCGGATCAAAATGGAGCCTTCCCGTGCGTTTGGATTCTGATCCGTTGGATTGCGTTTCCAAAACGATCCTGGCCGTCGGATGTTTAGATGGAGCGATCTGGACCGTTGAATCTCAGACGAAACGATATGGGCCGTCGGATCGAGTGAAACACTGCTACGTGGTCAAGCAGTGTGCCACCGCTTGTAAATCCCGTGCCCCACCAAGGGCATTCTCGTCTTTTCAGACTGGGCGTATAAAACGCATCAGGTCAAAACCTAGCCGCCGCCTCCCGCACACGCGCACCCCGCACCCCGCTCCTCCTCTCCTCTGCGCCGCCGCCGCCCGCCCTCCTCCCCTCACATCGCACTCGCACACGCCCCTCTCCATTCTCGCCTCACTCCTCTCCTCTGCACCGCCGCCGCCCGTCCTCCTCCTCTCCCTGCAGCACGGCGCAGCGGCCCCTCCCCCTTCCTCTCGCTCCCCATCTACTCCATCCATCCATCCATCCATCCATCCATCCATCAGATGGGACTGGGAGCAAGAGCGGAGGCGGCGGTGCTAGAGTACTACTGGTGGGGGTTCTTGGGCTGTTGGCGGCGTCAGAGGGGGCGGATGGGGAGGGGACGGTGAGGCGCTGATGGCCCTCAAGGCGGGCTTCGGCAACGCCGCCAACGCCCTCGCCGACTGGGACGGCGACCGCGACCACTGCGCCTGGCGAGGCCGCCCCGGTCAGCTCTGGCCACCTCCACCACCACCCACTGACAAGAGTCCCCAGCTACACCTCCTCCTCCATCCCGTGGTCATCACCGGGAGGAGCAGCAGCTCTGCCTGGAGGCGTCGCCATCGGCTAGCGGAGCGTCGGACACGTTCGTGCACCCCCGGGAAAAGAAGACGACCCAAGGTGAGCAGCCTCTGATCCGCCGTGCAAAGCGAGCGACGAGCGCCCTCTCCACCTCTCCCATCCCCCCTCTCTCCCTCACACACGTGGATTTACATGTTCATTCGCTCAAGGGGAAGAGATGTTCATTTGCAGGAGGGTTAGATCCCAAGGGGCAGAGATGCAGTCCTTCGGAGGTGCTGGGAAGAAGAGGATTAGGAAGAGTATCTATAGATCTATGTTGATAATCATATGTATTAACAGACAAATCATGAGAAGGTGGGGTTTCATTCTATACCCCTGATATTGTGGACAATCATATATGTGCGTTTCTTCGGTGGCCATGGCCAGGGGTAATGAGACATCGATTAGGCTAGCTCCGACCTGCACATGCTTTAGAAAAGAAGATATTTCTGCTATTCAGGTTTCCTCTGTATGGGTTGTCGCTTTGATTAAGATTGCTTCAATTTTATGAAATTTTACAAATCGTGTTTGCAGTAAACTTTAGAAAAGAAGACATTTCTGCTACTCAGGTTTCCTCTGTATGGGTTGTTGCTTTGATTAAGATTGCTTCAGTTTTACGATGCCAAAAATATTGTTTTATTTTCATAATTGCAACACTATCCTTTTCAGCATGAGAGTATATCTTGAATAATATATGTGCTTACACATGTGTCCTTCTACTGTTTTTATCTTGGTTGATCAGAGTGTAGGTCTGATGTAGTGGCAACAACAACAGTGGAGGGGGCACAAGCAGGCCCACATATTTTCTGAAAATCCAGTCATATTTGCTATCTTTCACATGTGAGTCTGCAGAAAGTTTCATATCAGTGAGAACACATGTACTTATTTATGAAACAGTAAATATTGTAGTGAATATGTTATTATGATGTGTTTTATATGAGTGAAAACGTAAATTGCCTTTGGAGCTCGGCCTCCATGAAGGCCTTCCAATTCAAATTTCAAAATTCATCAAATATTATGTTTTTACATTTCAAAAAATTCTAAAAAAATATAGATACACATAAGGGCATAACACATATGTGTGTAAATTTTCAGGGCAAAATACGTTGAAATGAGGGTTGTGCAAAAAAGACAAATCTAGGGCTTTTTAACACAGGATATTATTCATCCTCCCAGGTCATGAATTTATCTTTTTTGTGCAAATCGCATTTCAACGTATTCCATCCTAAATTTTTACACACGTACATATAACATCCTTGTTTACTTGCATGGTTTTTTTTCAGATTTTTTTGAAATCAAAAAGTTTGAATTTCGAATTTTTCAGAAATAAAGGCCTCCATGGAGGCTGAGAGCCAAACGCCCGTTCTCGAGTGAAAACACATGCCTTGAGTGAAAACAGATTCAGTATAAACACATAGTACAAGAGCTCCCCCTCATGAATTCTCTGTCTAATTGACCATGAACAGAAGTTTCTGAAATGTAGAAGCAGTGAATAGATACAAATCCAAATACGGATTTTTATATGCTGATGCGCTAGGTATAGAAGGAAATCAGCTTGCCAATATTATTTTCCTGCTAATTAATATACACATGTTCACAGAAACTGTACCAATCGCATGGATGAATCAGATTTGGTAAACATGCATAGATTCAGTTCTGGTGTACTCTATTAACTCCAGTTTGGGCTGTCAATATGATTATTTGATACTAAAATTAAAATTAATCTTTCTAGGCCCATGCTAATAAAATTCTCTTATGTTTAAATTTCATTTTTACTAGGGCTTGTGTACTAGATACATTATGAAAGGGGCGAATGTAGCAGGCATCATTATCTTTGAATTCCATCGATGATGTTGTGTTTGACGTGCTGGTCGGTTTGGTTATTCAGGTAGGCGCCGTCGTAAGCGCCACCATGTCAAAAAGCCAAGGATTGAAACTATGTGCATTGTGCAATGAACCGAGCCTTTGTGAGAGGACCAAGACAAGAGGTAACGCACTGTCCTGGAGTAGTAATAAGCACCATCATTTGGATCATAGCAACATGTAGTTGCGATCAGCCCTTATTATCAGTATCCATCAGAAAAATGTATGTATATATCTTGTCTAATTTTTGCGTTTCTGCCGTTTGGATCAGTTGTTGGCAATATAAAAATGTAGATAAGGAAGTGAACAATCTATGCATAGAAAATAAATGAAAGAAGATCATACAGTCTGAAGATATAATAGCTCGAATTTTGTCCGACAACATGGGTGGCAGGGTAATTTAGTATAAATAAGAGAACAATGGTAGTTCATAAGGTGTAGTGATTTATCCTATAATTTATCTCTTCCAATCAAACACATGTTTCTTGCTTCTCTGTGGTTAAACTCTTGTACTCGATACACAGGACCGTGTGTCCAGTATGGTATGGCCCTTGGACGCATGTGCTTCTATGCAAAGAAGTTAAAAATATCACCATGCGAGCTTCATTGACTCGAGCAATTTTTTGGTACAACAAAGCCTGCCATCGGGTACTGCATATGTGAAATGACCAAGACTTTCACCGCTCCTGGCCAACGGATGGTGAGATCTCTATCTACACATTTTCGTTGACGCAGATGAACTTCACTTGCCAATGATCTTGACCATCATATGCTCCATGTTTCCAATATTGTTTGGCCCCATGCATCAGGAGGTGATACACTTTTGATATTGTTTTGACCTCATTCTTGCATGATTTGGACTAAACTAACCTGGACTGACGCTGTTTTCAGCAGAGCTGCCTGTATGGTTTATTTGTGTGCAGGAAAACGGATTTTTAAGTATCTCAGAAAAATCCACGAAAAATCACAGAAAATCCACGCACCCGAAGGAACCAGATGCCAGAAGTGGGACCAGAGGGGGGCCAGGGGGTGCCCAGGCGCCCTGTGGGCGCGCCCCCCCTGGGCCGCGCCGGGGGGGCGCCTGGGTGGGGCCCACACCCCCTGGTGCCCTACTTTAGCCCGTATTTTTCCTCCCGACGAAAAAACCCCAGATCGGAAGTTCTTTCGCAGTTTTTCATCGCGGAGCCGCCGCCACCCTCTGTTCTTCCTCGGGAGGGCTAATCTGGAGGCTGATTTGGCCTCCGGAGAGGGGAGATCTTCGCCATCGTCATCATCATCACCACTCCATCATCCCTCCATGACTTCTCCCTCCATGTGTGAGTAATTCCCCTACTGTAGGCGAAGGGGATGGTAGGGATTGGATGAGTTAGATCATGTAATAGTTCGTCAGATTGTTGGGGGCATGTTGCCTATCATCTACTATGGTGTTTATCATCTTTGCTTCAACTTGTTATTCTTAATGCTTGACACTTAGGGCCCGAGTGCCATGATTTCAGATCTGAACCATATGTGTTTGTATGAATATATTTGTGTTCGTGATCCTATCTATGAGTTGTATGCACCTGTTACGGTTCGGAACCGGCGATCCCAAAAGTGACAGCTTGGGACACCAAAGGGGATGGTCCGTAGTTTGAGGATTACATGTATCCATTGAGTTCATTGCTTTGTTCCGGTGCTCTTTGACAGGAGCACCTTAATATCCATTAGTTCCTTTTGGCCCCGTTCGTAGCGGGATGGTAGGACAAAAGATGCTGTGCAAGTTCTTATTGCAAGCACGTACAACTACCTACGGGATACATGCCTAATGTTTGATATTTGCCTAGATGATCATTACTTTTCCGTGTGCCGTGCCCCAAGTTAGAATCTATCTCATCCATGCAGCGCCCAACCATCCATCTCCCTAGCCTACAATATTTTAAATCCTGCTTGTTACTAGTCGCTACTTTTGCCATTTACTACTGCTATTTACTTTTGCTGTTTACTTTTACTATTACTATCATCACTATCATATCACTGTTACCACTTATCTTTTGTTGCAAGTAAGTATATTTCAGGTGCGGTTGAATTGACAACTCAACTGTTAAAGCTTATAAATACTCTTTGGCTCCCCGTGTGTCGAATCAATAAATTGGGTTATTCTTACCCGTGAAGACTATCTCGATCCCTTACGGTTGAGGGTTATCAAGTACCATTTTCTGGCGCCGTTGCCGGGGAGCATAGCAATATTTACATGTCTACTTGAGGTATTCTACCTGCTGCACTTTATCTACTATGGGTAAGAAAGGAGACCCCAAGGTTCCTATCTTACTATCTACTACAAGAAGAGGTACTGCTCTGAGCACTAGTGCTACACTTGATTCACCTTCTGTTATGAGTAAGTTTGCCTCAACACCACCACATGATGCTCCTACTGAATCTGTTACTATGTCTGATACTCTTGATGATGTTTCTACTACTTTTGATGATGATATTAGTTCGCTTGGTTATCGTCTAAACCAACCACTATCTGAAGTAGCAGTTTTTTACCGACACATATCGACAGGCTAAAAGAAGCCAGTGTACGGTGCCAAGGAGCACTATCGATCCGCTATCTTGCCTCCATGTGTCTCTCCAACTCCAAGCGAAGGTGATTAGGAAGAAAGCGGTGTTATTGAGGAAGAAATTAAAGTGATATGGCCATGGATAAGGCTTGAACTCGCTGGCATGCCAGCAATCAGTTGGAGGCGAGAAATTTTGCAATCACATGAAAATTACGCAGGGCGACGCTCGGGTGGAGGGCGACTTCTTTTGTTTAATCTCATCTTGCGATCTGCCAGACTGCCAGGAGTCGTGCTCAAAAATTGCTGTAATCAGCTAGTAGTTTACCTCTAGTATAGTTTGCATTGAACATTTGGTTTCTGATAAGAGGACTGAGCCGTAGCTCAGTGGTTGTGCTCGGCGGTGGCCAGCCAGCCCACCCAAGTTCGGTTCGATTCCCAACGGGAACGAATTTGCTGGTGTCCCACCAAATAAATTCTGCAGGTGCCTCACGACGTCTACTCGCCGATGACGTGCCCGTCATTCCTAGAGTCCAGGACTTCGGAAGTCTCACTAGACGTTTTAGGAGATATGGGTTGTAGGTCTGGTTTAGGTGCATAGTCGGGGCGTGAGTTGTGGTGTGCGTGCGTGTGGTGTGTGTGACTCTGTGTCCGAACAGATGCTACAGCTTGTATTCTCAGTTGAGTCTAAAAAAAGAGAGAGTACTCTATTTTTTAAAAGAAAAAACATGAAAAAAATAAAAGATACATAAATTCAACGATCTGGCCATGCATGTGGGTAAGTAATGTAGGCTTAATCCTTGGAGGTAGCGCCAAAGGTGAGCATGGAGCCCTCCAGCGCCTCCGCCACGATCCCGTCCAGCCGTGCCGCCATGGCCGGCGCCATGCAGCTGCTCCAATCCCCCACCGTGTCGCTCCTGAAGAAGGCCTCGTTCTTGAGCCCCATTATCGTGCGCCCGCTCCTGTTGACCTCAAGCCCCTTGAGCGTATTGAAATTAATCATGTTGCCTTAGGACACGTAGGATTAGGAAAAAAAGTAAGTACGAGTCCTAGTAGTATGAGGATTCCTAGTCCTAGTCTATTTCCATAGTCCCTTATGGACGTGTATAAAAGCACCCCAGGGATGTGCCTTGTAACAACGAAAAAAGACCGAAGCAATAGAGCAAGGCTCGATACGAACCTTTGGCCATCATACCGATCTGCGTTTCCCATCGCCACGTTACGCACTGAGTTCTGTCGAAGGCGCCGACGTAAATCGATCGGAGTGATTAGAGCACTAGCAAGCCAGCTTCACGTACGGGAGGTTGATTACGGCGGTGCACGTACTAGCTAGCTATTGTTCATCAATCCAGCTACTAGGCTGTGTGCTTGCTAGCTTTGCACACGCGTGTTGCTTCGGTTATTGGTGAATTGATCTTCCGATCAAAAACCAACAATTGGTATCTAGAGCCTCGACGATCTACGATCTACGATGGGGGACAGCGACGCTGAGTCAGTCAAGTCCAGCAACGACGGTTCCAAGGCGAACAAGAACGGCAGCAAGGTGAAGAAAGGCGGCAAGTCAGCGACTAGTGGTGGCGGAACGGGCGGCACCAACGTACTGGCGCATCGCAACATCCCCATCCAGTATCCGATGCTCACCGACGCCAACTACGGCGTGTGGGCGGTGAAGATGAAGATTATTCTCCGAACTCTACGAGTGTGGGAGGCCATCACGGACGACGACGTCGACCAGGAGTGCGACGAAGGTGCCATGGCCGCCATAGCCCAGTCTGTACCGGATTCCGTGCTGATGACATTGGCGGAGTACGAGACGGCAAGAGAGGCGTGGAACGCACTCAAAGAGATGAGGATCAGAGAAGATCGCGTCACGAAGGCTCGGGCACAAGTGGTGAAGCGCCAATTTCACAAGTTGCAGATGGAGGAAACTGAATCGGTGAACGACTATGCCATGCGTCTGACTACTTTGGTGGGAGAGATCCGCGCGCTTGGTGCAAAGCTCGATGAGACCGAGATTGTGGAGAAGTTTTTCAGCTCGATAAATTCACGTACATCATCGGCACGCTCGAGCAGCTTTACGACATCGACGACATGACCATAACGGAGGCGATCGGACGCTTGCGGACATGGGAAGAGAATGCTCGTGGTTGTCGGAAGGGCAAAGGAGGAGGTGGTGACCAACTCATGTACTCACGCGCAGATTGGGAGTCCCCAAGTAGCAAAGGAAGGCGCAACGTTGGCGAAGGCTCTAGCAACGCGAAGTGCGGCGGACAAACCGGAAAAGGCAAACCACAAGGTCGTGGTAAGGCGGACCGATCTAAAGAGCAGAAGCCACGGAACTTGGATATGTCCGAGGTCAAGTGCTATAACTGCAACGAAATGGGTCACTTTGCGAAGAATTGTCCGGAGCCTAATAAGCGGGAGATCAAGGCAAATTTGGCAAAGCAGGAAGACGAACGTCCAGGTCTTCTGATGGCCGAAGTTTGTGATCTCGTCCAAACAGCGGTTGTGAAACCAAACCGAAAGGTGCTGCTTCATGAGAAGAAAGTAACACCGAAGTTATTCGGGAATCAGAACGTGTCGTGGTATCTAGACACAGGTGCCAGTAACCACATGACGGGGTGCAAGGAGAAGTTCCTCGAGCTGGAATATGATGTTCAAGGCTCGGTCAAGTTCGGTGATGATTCAAATGTGGAGATTTGCGGGCAAGGTTCTGTCCTCTTCGAGGGTCTCACAGGAGAACATCGCATACTCACCGGAGTATACTACATCCCACGGCTTCGCAACAACATCATCTCTGTCGGGAAACTTGACGAGAATGGATGCAAGGTGGATATTGAGAACGGAGTGATGACGATCTTCGACAACCTCAGAAACGTGCTAGCGCGCGTGAATCGCACGCGGAACAGGCTCTATATCCTCAACCTTGATCAATCTCAACCGGAGTGTTGGCTCGCCAAGAGTGATGATGATTCGTGGTTATGGCATGCTAGATTTGGACACGTTGACTTCTACGCCTTGAAGAAGATGTCGAAGATGGAGATGGTATCTGGGATGCCGTTAATCGGCCACGTTGATCGAGTATGTGATGGGTGCTTGGTTGGAAAACAGCACCGCAGGCCGTTCCCTGCTCAGTCTACCTATCGTGCAAGTGATGCACTCTAGCTGCTCCATGGTGATCTATGTGGCCCTATCACCCCAGCAACTCACGGAGGAAAGAAGTATTTCTTCCTTGTGGTAGATGACTACTCGAGATACATGTGGGTCATTCTCCTGCGATCTAAAGATGAGGCGTTTGAAGCGTTCAAGAAGCTGAAGGCTGCAACAGAGATGGAACACAAGCTGAAGGTTCGCGCTCTACGGACATATCGCGGCGGAGAGTTTACGTCAAACGAGTTCAACGACTACTGCGAGAAGATTGGCATAAAGAGGTTCCTCACGGCACCTTATACGCCGCAGCAGAACGGGGTTGTTGAAAGGCGCAATCGGACCGTCATTGACATGGCGAGAAGTTTACTGAAGAGCAAGAACTTGCCAGGGACCTTTTGGGGAGAAGCTGTTTCTACGGCGGTCTATCTTCTCAACCGGGCTCCAACGAAGGCAGTGATCGGCAAGACTCCGTATGAGGCAATATACGGACGTAAGCCGAATGTGTCTCATCTACGGACGTTCGGGTGTGTGACCCATGTGAAGACGGCGGAGCCGCATCTCTCAAAGCTTGCCGATCGTAGCACCAAGATGGTGTTCATCGGATACGAGAGGAGTTCCGGCACAAAGGCATACCGCTTCTATGATCCACGAACCAAGCGTCTACGGATTTCACGTGACATCGTGTTTGAAGAAAACCAAGCGTGGAATTGGAGCGCAGCAACCGATGATGCTCCAAACGGTAACATATTCACAGTTGATTTTCCAACTGATGATGATGTAGGGGAGGACGTCCAAGTGGTTGGCAAGACGCCCAACCAAGGTGACCACAATGGTAGTGATCATCATGGTGCCGACACTGACGACGACGCACATGGGTCGCAAGGTCATAGCGACAACGACGCGCAAGACACGGGTGGAGATCTCGGCAACGACAACGACAATGAGGCGCATAGTGATGATGACAATCAAGATGATGGTCAAGATCACGACGACTACGCCGACGACGCGGATGCCAACGACCCGTCATCTACCACGCCCGAGACTCAACCGTCTTCCTCAAGTGCATCGACGCCGACACAATTTGTGTCGCCTCCTTCGCAAGCCACAACGGATTCTTCCGGGCCTCATCGCTACAAGACCCTCAAGAAAGTCTACAAGTACGCAAAGCCAGTTACACTCGAGTACTCCGATTTGTGTTTACTCGGAGTTGAGGAGCCGGCGAACTTCGTAGAGGCGAGCAAAAGTTCAAATTGGATGCACGCCATGGATGAGGAGATGAAGGCGATCGAGAGCAATGGCACGTGGACTTTGGTAACCCGACCTCCGAACCAAAAGGCCATAGGTTTGAAGTGGGTTTACAAGTTGAAGAAGGACACGAAGGGTGCCATTGTGAAGTACAAGGCAAGACTCGTTGCAAAGGGCTACGTACAACGTTAAGGAGTTGACTATGAGGAGGTGTTTGCACCGGTTGCTCGAATCGAGACGGTGAGAGTGCTCCTAGCTTTGGCAGCACAAGAGGATTGAAAGGTTCATCATATGAATGTGAAATCTGCTTTCCTCAATGACGACCTAAAAGAAGAAGTTTACATGGAACAACCCCACGGCAACGAAAAAAAGCAATACAAAAGAAAAGCCAGGGCCGACAGGGTCCTGTGGCTATCACCAAATCAGTTCCTCCTGTTTCGTTCGCTAAGTTAATTACGTGAGTCCCGCCGAGTAGATCGAAGGATCGATCAAGCTAGCTTGTACAGACTCCTACGTACGTGAGTGTGAGTCCCGGCTAGACACGCACGTACTCTGTGCAGGGAAGATCAATCAAGCTGCTAGCTTGTTTGCTTCCAACGTGTGTACGTGACTTTGTCCTGGGTAATTTGATCTAGTGATCAAAAAGCCAACAGAGCGTCCCTAAGCTGCAGAGGTCCACGATGTCACGCACCACCCCGGCCCAGCCTCCTCCTCCTCCGGTGAGAAGGGGCACCCCATGAACACCGCCATCTTCCTCAGACTTCCCTCCAGGTCACGCAGCATGTCCTCGTACCTCAGGAACAACACCTGATCGGGGCTCCGACGGCTCGCCTCCCAGTACTCGATCGTGTGGCGCCATTGCGGCCCCGCCATGCTCTGACCCTTGCAGAAGAGCTCGAACGCCTCCTCGAATGTCGGCATGGCGGACGACGCGCCGCCGATGTTGGCCATCTGCTGCAGCATCGCCCTGGTTTTCTCGTGGAAATGCCAGAAGGAGACAAGTGTGTCCTTGGGGTCCCGACAGACGTACACGATCCGGCCGCCGGAGCCGTCCGTGATGCCGTGGGGCAGCAGCGAGTAGGGCAGGTGGGGGGCAAGCAGGCGGGGAGAAGGGATCCCCTCGTAGATCAGACCATCATCGTCTTCCCCGGCGAGCTTGAGGAAGCCGACGAGGTCATTGAGGGTGTTGCAATGAAGTGGGTGGTCGGCCCCGACAGACGGCGGGTGGGCGGCACGGTTGAGTGCTGAGAAGGCGAGCGCCTTGAGCCAGGTGGTACCGGTCTTGGGGAAGCTTGCGAGTAGCACGTCAGTGGGCCTCGGCCTGAAGCGCGCGTGCGACGCGCCGACGAACTTGAGCATGTGGTCGGTCAGCCAGAACCCGGCGTACTGGCGCAACTGGAAAGGGGGGAACCCCAGTGCCGTGGGCAGCGACGACATGATCTCTGTTAGATCAGCGTGCGGGGTGGCCGGGACCGTCGGCGCAACAACTTCTTCTTCCTTTTCTCCCGCTGCACCGGCCGTAGGAGCAGCATTACCGTCCATGGCTTCTTTTTCAGTGATCCTACTACTCTTTTTTTCTTTATTATGCTCGCGAGTTGCGAATTGCCAGCGACCGAGTAGCGAATATATAACTGCGCAAGTGTGCGGTCTGCACCGGCCACACCTACCGCCTAATTAATCTTCCTTTTCAGTTAGAAGATTCCACCAACTTACTCAATGATTGTGGGTTTCAAATTTCAACCTAGCTAGCTACTCTTGGTTCATTTGCTGTCAAATAGATAACACGAGCTTTCTTTGTCCATGGTTAACAAACTTGCATTCATCGCGAGAACAAGTGCAATTCTATCAAGTTTTCCAAAAGTCGAACCTTCAAAATTTAGAAATTTATTTTTGTGAGAAAAAAGAGATTTCATTGCTTAATCCAAGGGACTAGAATCTTTATTGTGCAGCAAAATCAATCTCATTTGGACCTTACCAAAGCAACACCCCAGTTCGCATGGTGTGGTGCCCTAGCTGAGCGAGACGATGAGGCACACTGTTACATGGCATCTGCACTGTCAAAACAATAAGACCTTGTACAATGCAAGATGCTTAAAGGAAGTTGCTTATCATTTCATTGATAGGTAGAGTAGCAAAGAAAGAAGATGCTTAGAGAAATAAATCGTGTTTATATAACTTTTTCAAGTGGATTGATGTCAACACCGTGGATCGCATGTGGCGCCATTATTAACTCCTTGATTATTAGCGCCATTGTAAGTTGCGTGTACAACCAAACCAGAACCATGACCGCCACTCTAGTAACAGATGCATGTTAGTCCCTCTGTCCCAAAATAAGTGTCTCAACTTTGTACTAGCTCTAGTAGAAATTTGTACTAAGCTCAAGACACTTATTTTGGGACGGAGGGAGTACTTGTCTGGCCATAGTGGTGGTATCTTAGCCGGTATCATGCATTTGAAAATAGCAAACACGCTGATATGATAGAGAATTAAAAAAAAAGTTAGAGTAACATAGATAGATACCGTATCATGTTAAATGCTATGCTATTTTATGTCATGCATGACAATAAATAAGATCATATATGATACTATGCATTATAAATATAGTATCATACTTGATTATATGATACTTCCCACTATGAGTAGCCTAAATTACTGTACTCAATATGACCAGCCTAATTGACTTTTTGCCATTAGTACGAGTCTGCACCCCGGCGGACGACATACCCTTGTGGAGCACGTGCACTGGAACGGTTCGTACTTGTCGTCCATCCGAGGAGGAGTCAGAAGTCAGAACTCACACTAGCAGGACCGACAAGTTAGAGTCGCGTGCACGGGCGTGATCCCATCCGAGGAGGAGTCAGAAGTCAGAACTCACACGAGCAGGACCGACAAGTTAGAGTCGCGTGCACGGGCGTGATCCCTGTGCCGGAAGCTCTTCCAAGTACAGAGATTCGGAATACTGAACGAAGACATCAGGTTCAGTGTGAAGAAATTCAGAATACTGAAACGAAGACGCAAGTTATTCAACGGGGATATAACTCATTGTCACAATTACACTTGATGATTATGAAGGAAAAAATGTTAACGAACACTTCTAGTTTTGATCAAACAGAAATACTAGGACAATACTCCAGCTTACATATTGCCTGGACACAATCTGAACAATATATACCATCATACAAAATTGCCATTCTTGTGCTCCAGCTGATGATGATGAAGATATCTCAGACATCAAATAATGATGTACTAGTTCCTTCGTTGAAATCTAATCGACCAACAGGAGGCAGCATTGTGGAATCTTCATGAGCTTGAAGCCGCTTTGCTAAAACCTCCAATGTCGATTCGCAAAAGTGGCTTGTGGGCATTTGGACATGCTCACAAGCCACTTTTGTGCATCGTCCCACTTGGACGACATCGGCTTGAGCCTGCAGGTTGCCAAATTATTGCATTCGGCTGCCTGTTGCCATTGGTGGTGTAGTTGTAGCACTCGTTGGCCAGCTCTGAAAGATATGGCGGCGGCTCGTCACCAGAGCTCCCCTGCTGCTGCCAGGCCCTACCCAATTCAGTAGCCGGCGTGGCACGTCGCTAGAGCTCTCCTGCTTCCCTCCCATGCACACGGGGTGTTCAAGGAAATGCCAAAGAGAGAGAGAAGGAGGAAGAAGGTTGATGTTGGCGTGTGGGTCCCGTCTATAATAACGGTAAATGTAACAATCAAAACAAATGGAGTTGACTTTCACGACATGTCAGCACTGACAAGTGGGTCCTACATGGCATAAAACATGTTTAAATCGTCTAAACCAACCACTATCTGAAGTAGCAGTTTTTTACCGACACATATCGACAGGCTAAAAGAAGCCAGTGTACGGTGCCAAGGAGCACTATCGATCCGCTATCTTGCCTCCATGTGTCTCTCCAACTCCAAGCGATGGTGATTAGGAAGAAAGCGGTGTTATTGAGGAAGAAATTAAAGTGATATGGCCATGGATCAGGCTTGAACTCGCTGGCATGCCAGCAATCAGTTAGAGGCGACCAATTTTGCAATCACATGAAAACTACGCAGGGCGACGCTCGGGTGGAGGGCGACTTCTTTTGTTTAATCTCATCTTGCGATCTGCCAGACTGCCAGGGTCGTGCTCAAAAATTTTTGTAATCAGCGAGTAGTTTACCTCTAGTATAGTTTGCATTGAACATTTGGTTTCTGATAACGGAAATCGGAGAGAGTGCTCTATTTTTCAAAAGAAAAAACATGAAAAAGAATAAAAGATACATAAATTCAACGATCTGGCCATGCATGTGGGTAAGTAATGTAGGCTTACTTGGAGGTAGCGCCAAAGGTGAGCATGGTGCCCTCCAGCGCCTCCGCCACGATCCCGTCCATCCGCGCCGCCATGGCCGCCGTCATGCAGCTGCTCCAATCCCCCACCGTGCCGCTCCCGAGGAAGGCCTCGTTCTTGAGCCCCATTATCGTGCGCCCGCTCCTGTTGACCTCAAGCCCCTTGAGCGTCCCTAAGCTGCAGAGGTCCACGATGTCGCGCACCACCCCGGCCTCCTCCTCCTCCGGAGAGAAGGGGCACCCCATGAACACCGCCATCTTCCTCAGGCTTCCCTCCGGGTCACGCAGCATGTCCTCGTACCTCAGGAACAACACCTGATCGGGGCTCCGATGGCTCGCCTCCCAGTACTCGAGCGTGTGGCGCCACTGTGGCCCCGCCATGCTCTGACCCTTGCAGAAGAGCTCAAACGCCCCTCGAACGTCGGCATGGCGGACGACGCACCGCCGATGTTGGCCACCCGCTGCAGCGTCGCCGTGGTTTTCTTGTGGAAGTGCCAGAAGGATACAAATGTGTCCTTGGGGTCCCGACAGACATACACGATCCGGCCGCCGGAGCCGTCCGTGATGCCGTGGGGCAGCAGGGAGTAGGGCAGGTGGGCGGCAAGCAGACGGGGAGAAGGGATCCCCTCGTAGATCAGACCATCATCGTCTTCCCCGGCGAGCTCGAGGAAGCCGACGAGGTCATGAGGGCTGTTGTGCTGGAGCGGGTGATCGGCCCAGGCGGACGGCGGGTGGGCGGCACGGTTGAGCGTGGAGAAGGCAAGCGCCTTGAGCCAGGTAGTACCGGTCTTGGGGAAGCTCACGAGTAGCACGTCGATGGGCCTCGGCCTGAAGCGTGCGTGCGACGCACCGACGAACTTGAGCGTGCGGTCGGACAGCTAATTTTTCTTACGCCACTCTAGATTTTGACATTTCATTTTTGCCACTCTTAGTTATTTACAATTATCACAATTGTCATTCCTTTTTTTTTCGAGGATAAGGGAGTTTTATTAAGAGGTAACAGTGTTACAATCAAGAGGCCATATTTCCTCGATACATGGAGGAGCCGAGGTCAGCCACACAGCAGTTGTTCTCTCCGTGCGGCTATATTTGGCCAAACGATCTGCAACTCTATTTTGACTACGATTAATTTTCTGCGTAATAAACTCCCTATCAGACATTAACTCTTTAATCTCACTAACCAAATGACCATAGGCTGAGCGCTCGAGTCCCCGGTTCAACAGGCAAGAGAGCGCCTCTGTTGAATCAGACTGAACAACCACCGGCAGAGACGAGTGTTGGATTGCCAGCGCCATGCCTTGCTTGATCGCATGTATCTCCGCTTCTAGAGGATCGTTGCAGTTGAAGATCACCCGGTAAGCCGAGAAGATGATGTGGCCGATACTGTCTCGCAATACCATCCCAGCAGCCGCCGATCCGTCCGAGGCATTGAAGGAGCCATCCACGGATAGTGCAACTTGCCCCGGTCCTGGATGCGGCCATGGCTCCACAGGCTGCAATGTTTTCTCAGCCGAGTAGGGGCGATCCGAAACTGGCATCTTCCCTTTGATTATTTCAGAAGTTGTAAACCTCCCCGCTAGCCTGACCGACTGGTAATAGCTATCCAGGAAATCTACCGTTACATGAGCTGGGGGAACTTCTTTCCCATGTGTTTGATCTGACCGAAGTTGCCATATGCGCCAACAGAGCATGATGATCATATCACGCGTATTCTCCGGACACCTAGATAGTAGATGTAGCAGCCACTCCTTACCATTGTCAATAAGCATTTCATCTGCCGGCAGCGGCCATCTTGACCTCATATTGATCCATATCTCTCTGGCGTGAGGACACGCTACTAGAGCATGATAAGATCCTTCCTCTTCGACGCCACATAAGGGGCACGTGGATCTTGTTGAAAGGTGTCTGAACCTTTTGCATTTTTGTGTTGGGAGCGCCCGGTGGCTACTTTCCACGCTGATATCTTCATGCGTTGGGGAACTGAAGATTTCCTTATGCAATCCCATAGCGTGCGACGACCGCACGGCTCGGAACTAGAAGAACCCCCCGCTATGGCAACAACTTCATCACTTGTAGCTACTCTGTAAGCGCTCCTCACCGTAAACAGCCCACTTTTCTTCGGTGCCCATGCAACAAAATCTGTCCGCATCCTGGGAGAAGTTCGAATCTTTAATATATGCTCTATATCCATTGCCCAGAAATGATCTCTTAGTCTGTCCATTCTCCAGGCACCATTAATATCCAGGAAGTCCGAAACTCTGTTAAAGCGACAGTTGCGCTTCGGGGTAATTGGTCTGTAAGAATGAGGCCGAGGGATCCACGGATCTCTCCAAGTTCTGATAAGTGTCACATTCCCTACTCGCCAGATTATACCCTTCTTCAACAGTTCAAGTCCGTGCAGAATTCCTTTCCATACCGCCGAGCCATTGCATGTAAACACTGTATCAAGAAGGTGGCCAGCTGCAAAGTACTTGGCTTTCAGCAGTCTAGCACACAGACTGTCAGGTGTCTCAATAAGCCTCCAAGCTTGTTTGGCAAGAAGAGCCTGGTTGAAAGCTCTCATATCTCTGAATCCCATACCGCCCATGGCTTTCGGAAGTCTCATCTTCTCCCAACTAAGCCACGCCATTTTCCTTTTCCCTTTTTCCACTCCACACCAGTACTGACGAATCAAACGGGTGAGTTCATCACACACTGACATGGGAAGCTTAAAGACACTCATAACATAAGTCGGTATCGCTTGGGCCACTGACTTGATAAGTATCTCTTTATTACCTGAGGACATATACTGCTCTCCCCAATCTACCAATCTCTTACGGAGTCTCTCCTGGACAGTTTCAAATTTACCCTGATGCATTCTTCCTTCTGGCACTGGGAGACCAAGATATTTCGGCTCAAAACAATCCTGAGTGATTTCCAGAGTACTCTTTACTTCTGTAACGACTTCCGGCGAGCAATGATCGGCAAATAGGATGGAGCACTTTGATGGGTTAATTAATTGGCCCGTGGCCGCCGCGTAAGTGTTCAACACATCCTTCACCAATACTGCCTGCTGCTGAGACGCTTGGAAGAACAACAGAGAATCATCTGCAAATAGGAGATGAGATATCTCGGGAGCACCTCTACAGATTCTTACCCCTTTCAAACCATCCTCTAGCATTGCCTTGTTTAAGAGGGCTGATAAGGCATCTGCTACAAACAGGAAAAGAAAGGGGGATAAGGGATCACCTTGGCGCAATCCCCTCGAGGGGAGAAATACCTCCGTCAGCTTGCCATTAATCTTCACTGAATATTTAACTGAAGAGACGCATGCCATGACACGAGAAATCCAGTGCTGAGAGAACCCCCATTTGAGCAGTGCTTTCTCCAAAAACTCCCAATGAACACGGTCATATGCCTTCGATAGATCAAGCTTGTAAGCACAATAGGCCTCCGAATTTTCTGAAAGTGTCTGAATGTGATGGATACATTCGAAGGCAATAATGGAGTTATCTGTGATTAGCCGTCCCGGGATGAAGGCACTTTGATTCTCCGAAATAAGTTCTGATAGCAGAGGCCGAAGCCTATTTACCAAGCATTTGGACACTATCTTATACACAACATTACACAGGCTAATGGGTCGAAAGTCCTTTAGCTCTCTTGGATGGGGAATTTTTGGAATCAACACAATGGCTGTGTCGTTAATCCCCCCCGGCATAACTCCCGTGATGAAGAACTCCTGTACTGCTGCAACGATTTGTTCCTTGAACACCGCCCAGTTACGTTGATAAAAACGTGCTGGGAAACCATCCGTGCCAGGAGCTTTCAATGGTCCTATCTAGAAAAGAGCATCCGAAATTTCCTTTTCAGTATATGGTTGACAGAGCGATTCATTCATTTCCTCTGTAACTTTAGCAGTAATACAGTCTAAAACCTCCCCGGGGTCAAGGGTTGGATCTTTAGTATACACTTCCGCAAAGTACGACTTTGCCTTTCGTTCCATTTCTGTCGGGGCTGTACACCAGGAACCATCAGCTTTTAGCAGACGCTGTATTTGATTTCTCCTAGCTCGCCAGACCGCCCTTCTATGGAGGTAACTAGTGTTCCTCTCACCCTCTTTTAACCACTCAATACGTGATCGTTGCAACCACATCATTTCCTCTCTATATAACAATTCATCTAGCTGGTACATTTTACGACGGATCTGCGAGTGTTCAGCCCCGCCGAGCTGAAGTTCAGAGAGTTGTGAGCGTAAGATCTCTATCTCCTTTAGCACATTACCGAAATTCTCTTTACTCCATCCTTTTAACTCTTTCATCATTCCAGCCAACGAATCTGCAATCGATCCAAGCCCCTCTGACGGCTTGTTCTTTTCCCATGCTTTAACGATCACCTCCGCGAACGCTGGGTCACGTTCCCACATGATTTCATACCTTGGGTGTTGAGTTTTTTGGCGCCGATCCGGGACGTCCTGTAGTTGCAATAAGATTGGTGCATGGTCTGAGCAAGACGTGGCCAAATGCAGGACCTTTGTCGTCAGAAATAACTCCCTCCAACCCTCATCAGCACACGCCCGGTCTAGTCGCACCTGCACATTCCGATGCCTTATCTGTCCGTTATTGTATGTGAAGGGTATGCCAGAAAAACCCAAGTCCTCCAACTCGCATACAAGTAAGCATTCTCTGAATGCCATCATTTGTGACTCCGATCTAATCACCCGAGACAAGTGTTCGTGTTGCCATAGCGCCTCATTGTAATCTCCACAGACAAGCCAAGGGTCTTGCGAGACAGCTCGTAAATTAGACAGATGATCCCACATTAAATGTCTGTTCTCAACTCTTGACTCCCCGTAAACGAAGGTCCCTCGCCAAGAGACCCTGGTACCTCCATCTACAATCTCGACATCTATATAACGATTGCACGAGTCCATGACTGTCACTGTTAAGGACTCGTCCCAAAACAAAGCTAAACCTCCACTTTTTCCATCACTACTGACACCATGAAATCCTTTCAACCCAAGCCTCCACTTGAGTTTCTGTACCTTAGCTGAATCTTGCCTTGTTTCACAAAGGAAAACAAGCTTGGGGTTGTTGGCTTTAGAGAGGGCCAACACCTCACGAACTGTCCGGCGGTTCCCCACCCCCCGGCAGTTCCAGGATAAAACATTCATTGCGTCCGGCGGTCCTCCTCACGGGAGGCCGTCGATATCTCCTGTTTGTCGTTCTCCATGTCAACTTTAAACCTTTTGCTGCTTGAGTTACTGCTAGTGGGCGATGCATCCTCATGCTGATCTATGTCCGTGCCATCCGTTATTGCAAGCATCGGTTTTGCAGTCCCCTTTGCAACCATAAGGGCGTCAGCCCCATCATCCATATTCAATCTCTTTTTTGGAGCCTTGTCCACTTCCATTCTGACGCCGGTGGTCTTCACCGGGCTTGTTGCGGTGTCCACTAGCTCTGGGTCGACTGGTTTCCGTACATTCACCTGCCTCCCTATGTCAGGTTTCCCATCTACGCTAGAATCTAGGCCTGACGGCCTACTAGGGCGTGTGTCTGGACGAGGCCTACCAGGGTTTTCAGCATAGAGCCAATCCCCGAACTTGAGCGAACTCTCTTCATGGACTCCCGAGCCACATTCTTTATACTCGTGGCCAACTAAGCCGCAGAACTTGCAAAATCTTGCAAGCTTTTCATAGCGTACCAGGAACACCTGACGCTCTTTGCCACGGACAATACTCACAAACTTTGTAAGGGCCTGGCGGATGTCATGATTGACCCTCACCCGGATGTAATCACCTCGTGTGTTTCCATTGAGACGCATCTCCATGATTTCTCCTGCCCCTTTCAACAGCTTCTCCACAATCTTTTGCTTGCAATATGGATCGGGGAGCTTGTGGATTTGCAGCCATATAGGCATATGTACTATCTCTGCTTCCTCCGCTCGACTGAATCCATCATAGGGGCGCATAAGAACTGCCATGTTATTGCGGAACAACCAAGGACCTTGCATCATGATTCTTTCCCAATCCCCCAGACAAGACGTCTGGACGACGAATCGCTTAGGGCCGACCGGCCTAAATCTCACACTTTGCGCAGGGTTCCACGCCGCTCTCATCTCCCTGTAGAAGGCGGCTGGGCTGAAGTCTTTGTTTCTATGAACCCTAGCAATGGCCAACCAGCGTACACTTTCCTGTATCTCGGGGTCATCCTCATCGATCTCCACATCGGCGAATTCCTCCTCATTGAGATCCAGTTGGTCGAAGAACTCTCCCAGATCTGATCTGGCAGCCGCGTCAAAGCCGCCGCCGCTCGTACCTGAGTTGGCATCTGAAGGAGACGCCATCGCCTACCACCGTTCCTGTCGTTCGCTTCGCCGGCGAGTGCGTCAACCAGATGTAGCTCGTCGAATCGATCAGGGCAGCCGACATCCAATTGTGTGCGGGTATAAACTCAGAGGCGATAGAAATTGCCTAGGAGGAGAAAAACCCTAGACCGAGGCCTAGGGGAAAAAACGGAGCTCGCTCAAAAGTTATCACAATTGTCATGAGGGCTGTTGTGCTGGAGCGGGTGGTCGGACCAGGCGGACGGCGGGTGGGCGGCACGGTTGAGCGTGGAGAAGGCAAGCGCCTTGAGCCAGGTGGTACCGGTCTTGGGGAAGCTCACGAGTAGCACGTCGGTGGGCCTCGGCCTGAAGCGTGCGTGCGACGCACCGACGAACTTGAGCGTGCGGTCGGACAGCTAATTTTTCTTACGCCACTCTAGATTTTGACATTTCATTTTTGCCACTCTTAGTTATTTACAATTATCACAATTGTCATTTCAGTGGCAAAAGCAAAAATTTCAGAGTGGCAATTGTGATACATTTCAAAAGCTAACAGTGGCAAAAAGGAAATAAAATTATTTTGCTTTTCCCACGAAATGACAATTGTGATAATTGTGAAAATCTAAAAGTGACAAAAGTGAAATGTCAAAATCTAGGATGGCATAAGGAAAATTCGCAAAATCTGGAGTGGCAAAAACAAATTTTTCCCATTCAACATTGGTGGTGCCCAATGAACTTTCTGACCGGAATCGAGTGCTCGCATTTTGGCGGTCCACTCAAGTCTGGCCCTTGTGATGCAATCAACACAAACAAGTCACCACCAAAATAAAGATGAGTAAATACATGAGAACAGAATTTGTAGGAAACCAATAGCCAACACCACGAATGATTGAAGGAAAGGAAACAAAAGATAGCAATCAACATCGGTAATCGATCCATAACAAAGTAGAAAAAGATAGGAGTATGTGCCGACGGAGGTTTGGGAATTGACATGCTTCCACACTGCCGGTCGAGAAGAGATGGAGCTTCAAACAGACGGCGGCTATGGCGTACCAGTGGCAGGGACCCTGACAGGGACAGCGGGAACAGGGGGAACACCACCGATCAGGCCGGTGGCAGTGTTGAGCACGTCATCAACTGGGCCTAAGATGCGTCTCCAAAGCAGCGCTCTCCCGGTGGCAGTATGGAACGCGCCATCAACTGGGTCTAAGATGCGTCTCTGCAGCAGCGCTCTCCGGGCCTCCGCGGGGGAGCTCAGCTGCACGATGGCACCGGCCAGAACGAGGAGGACCAGGAGGAGGGCGTTGGTCCGAGCCATGATCTATCGAGGCTTGCTAGGTAGCTAGCAGTATATATGGATCAGTACAAGGATGCTTGATGGTTCTGGCAATGGCGTCTTGGTGGGTTTATATACATATATATATAGAAATCTCATGATCTGCGTGCATCCTTTGTTTACTCATAGGCGTATCTTCAGCTTCTTATTTGATTCTCAGATTTAATGAAGCAAGCAACCTCTCTACAATCCAACGAGCAGGCTGATACGTGTGATGCTATTTTCTATTGTCATCTTAGGGTGTGTCTAAGTCTCGCTCGGCGGAGAGTCTGAGACTTAACCAAGTCTCAATCAAGTGCTATAGTATACGAGAAGAAAAAAGAAAAACAAAAAATATTTTTTTTACGAATCTCAATACAAGATCAATGGAATATGACGTCGACTGAGACATAACGAAGTCTAAGTCGACTAAGACTTAGCAAAACTAATACACACACACACACACACACACACACATATATATATATATATATATATATATATATATATATATATATATATATATACCTCTCGGTTTCAAAATAAATGTCTCAACTTTATATATACCTCAGGTTGAGACACTTATTTGGAGACGGATGAAGTATGATTTAATGCTAGGTAGTGGAGCACACAATTTTTTGTTGATTATTAAGTAGCTAGCCGGGCATGGCCAGCGGCATATGGTAGCACGTCGCAAGATTCCATCCTTGATGTAATATCAGAACAAAGTCAACACATATCAAATCAGCATACATATCGGATGAGATCGTCTAGTAGTAAACTAATCCGTCATGGCAAGCGCCATATCTCATCATCATCATC
>LR738710.1:32039732-32063969 GCA_902687465.1 Secale cereale
TGAAAAACAAAACCGTTCCTAATCCTGAGTTTGCTACATCTCCTATATGCATTGATGATCCTGATTTTGATTTCTCTGTTGATCTTTCACTTATACCTATGGTTGAAGCTGACCCCTTTTATGGCAGAGAAAATGATGATGCTATTGCACACCTGACTAAACTCGGTGAGTTAGGTAGCCTGTTTACCATAGATGAGAAGATACGATACTTTTATGTGACCAAGCTTATTCCTTTCTCCTTGAAGGGGGGTGCTAAAGCATGGTATGATTCACTTCCATGCGGTTCCATTAAGAGTCCTCATGACTTAGCTCACTCTTTTGTTGATAACTACTTTCCTGCTCACATGCAACATGCTGCTTTACAAAGAATTTATAACTTTAAACAGTTGCAGGATGAGTCCCTCCCTAAAGCTTGGGGGAGGTACTGCGGTTTGATTTGGGCTAGACCAGGACATGACATCCCTAAGAATGAATTAATCGATATATTCTATGCTGGTCTAACTGATGAATCCAGGTCCTATTTGGACAGTTGTGCTGGTTGTGTTTTCAGGAAAAGAACACCGGACGATGCGGAAGATTTAATGGGCAGGATTGCCAAAAACCATGAAGATTGGTCTGTCCCTGAACCACCTCCACCAACAAAGAAGAGGGGCATGTTTGTTCTAAGCCCCGAGGATATGCGAGAAGCAAAGAAGTCTATTAAAGAGAAGGGTATTAAAGCTGAAGACGTGAAGCATCTACCCCCTATTGAGAAGCTGTGTGAGCCTACCACTCACCCTCCTATGGTAGAGGTACACTCTCTTTTAGATTTCAACGCAAGTGACATCCCTCATGGTAAACCTCCTGATCAATGTTTAGATGAGTTTGATAATTTTATTATGAAACAAAATCATTTTAATGAGAGGATAGAAAGTCAGTTGCATGATAATTCCCTTGCTATCAAAAAGTTGCTTGATGTTTTAGATAGAACAGTTAATGATGTTCAATGTCTTGTGAAGCATTTTTATATGGTTCAAACTCAGCTTGGTCAAATTTCTAATGTGCAAAGAGATTTGCTTGCTAACAATGCCAAACAAGATAAATTGCAGGCTTTCGGGATTAAGACCCGAGGAGGAACTAGTACTCAAGATCCTCTTTATCCAGAGGGACATCCGAAGAGAATCGAGCAGGATTCTCAAATGCATGAAGAAGAAATTGTTGTCTCTCCAAAAAAGAAGAAGAAACTTAAGGAGACTGACAATTCTAATGATCCTATTGCAGAGGAAGAACCAACTATTGATCCCAACAGTGTATCTATCTCCGATGCTGAGACTGACGACGGTGCTGAACCTGAAGGTAATAATAATGAGAAGAATGATCCGCCTGAAGTTCGAGAAGAGGAAGCACCTGACAAACGTAAGAGGTACACTAAAGAAGACTTCATCGCAAGAAAACATGGGAAGGAGAGAGAACCATGGGTACAGAAACCCATGCCCTTTCCAGGTAAGTCCATCAAATCTAAAGAAGAAGAGCATTACAATAAGTTTTGTGAATGGATTAAACCTCTTTTTCTTCAAATCCCTTTGACTGATGCTATTAAGTTACTTCCTTATTCAAAATATATGAAAGATATTGTCACTAATAAAAGAAAAGTTCCTAATGATGCAATATCTACTATGCTTGCTAACTATTCTTTCAGTGGAAAGATTCCTGAGAAGCTCGGTGATCCAGGTATACCCACCATTCCTTGCTCCATAAAGAATAATTATGTCAAAACTGCCTTATGTGATCTTGGGGCAGGAGTGAGTGTTATGCCTCTCTCTCTTTACGAGAGGCTTTGTTTAGAGAAACTAATTCCTACAGATATCTCCCTTCAGGTGGCTGACAAGTCAACCGCTGTTCCGATAGGTATTTGTGAGGATGTTCCAGTTGAAGTTGCTAATTGTTTAATTCTTACTGATTTTGTTGTGCTTGACATGCTCGAGGATGGGAGCATGTCCATTATTCTTGGTAGACCTTTCCTTAACACCGCAGGTGCTATTATTGATTGCAACAAAGGGAAGGTTACCTTCCATGTGAATGATAAAGAACACACGGTATATTTTCCGAAGAAGACCGACAGGAGGCATGCCCTCAACTCTATAGAGAATATCGAGACCGTGAAAATTGGAGAATGGGACTGTCCACTACATGTGCCTCATAAATACAAAACTATCATGGTAGGGACAATGTCCATCAAGGTAAAGGTTCAGTGATTACTTCGTAGGAGGTGAGACTTTTTGCTCTATATATCGCTTGTTTGATGGTAAGACTTGATCAACCTTACTAGTGAACATGTTTTATATGGATAAAAAGTTGAGCTTGCTATGTTTTCATTTGTTTTTAGTGTTGTCCTACTTGCTGTACCAAGTATCTATGTTTTTGAAGCTTCACAATACTACTAACTGCTTCAAGTTTTCAGAGAGTTTTGCAGCTTTTTGAACTTCGAAAAAATTTCAACAATGAAGTTTTCAGAAAAATTCCAGAAAAATTATAATAAAAATTTCCACGTCGGGAGAGACCCGGAAAGTCCTGGGGCCAGCCAGGGGGGGCCATCAGTGGCCCAGGCGGCCAGCTGGCGTGGCCCAGCCCCTGGCCGCGCCCACAGGGCGCCTGGGGCCCACGGGGCCCCCCTCCAGGTACTTCTTCTTCCCCACTCTCTCTTTTTCTCCAGAAACCCGAGTTCTGGTCTTGTTCTTGCTGTTCTTGCTGTTCTTGGAGGCGATTCTTCGATCTCTCTCTACAGCCCATCATTTGAGCTGAAATTTTGAGCAACTACTCCCTGGTATGTGACTCCTCCACCCCTCCAATTAGATTTTTGATTAGTGGCCTCATTTGTGAGTATTTAGTAGTTCTTGGTGCTATAGAGATGAGCTTGCATATATGTGTAGAAAGTTATTTTCCAAGTTTTGATGCAAGTTTATGCCGTGGGCAAGTGAGTTGAGTAGTTTGCCTTAGCTCACTTTGTTTTAATCCTCGTTTTTGTAAATTGTAAAAAAATTCAGAAATGAGTTTGTTAGGAAGGGCAAAAGGATGGCTTGAGAAGAGGAGGCCCGCACACTCCGATCGAGTCACTAGAGCCGCAGCTTCACCATTGACTGCTAGGGTGAGTGATGGGCCTCGAACCCCTCGTTGGATTACCCCAAGTGGAAGGTGTAAGATGCAGTAAGTAGAAGTGTTTTCCCTTAGCAAAGATGCCAAGGATCGAATCCCCAGAGACTCCTAGGTTCAACAGGTAGGTGTCAACTGCTAACGGCGCAATTAGCAATCAACGTGGACCTGCACACAGATACAAATAACTTTGCTCCCAACGAGTACAGAGAGGTTGTCAATCTCTCCGGCCTTGTAGTTCACAAAGGGTTAAAAGCAATATGATAGTAGTGATAGATAGTAATTTGCAATAGTAAATAAAATAGCGGAAAGTAAAATAGTGTATGTGATCAATGATAGTAATATGGACCGGAGTCACATGATGTTCACTAGTGATGTCTCTCTCCCAAAAGACGATAAAACAACTATGTGAGGTAACAAATTACAGCTGGGCAATTGACAGGACCACGAACGCAAACCAATGCTGACTACATTGCAAGAAAGGTTGAGGTTCAAAGCATGAGCGGTACGCCAAAGTAAGTAGACCGAAATCCATCTGCATCTACTACTAATCATCTACTATGGTGTTTATCATCTTTGCTTCAACTTGTTATTCTTAATGCTTGACACTTAGGGCCCGAGTGCCATGATTTCAGATCTGAACCATATGTGTTTGTATGAATATATTTGTGTTCGTGATCCTATGTATGAGTTGTATGCACCTGTTACGGTTCGGAACCGGCGATCCCAAAAGTGACAGCTTGGGACACCAAAGGGGATGGTCCGTAGTTTGAGGATTACATGTATCCATTGAGTTCATTGCTTTGTTCCGGTGCTCTTTGACAGGAGCACCTTAATATTCATTAGTTCCTTTTGGCCCCGTTCGTAGCGGGATGGTAGGACAAAAGATGCTGTGCAAGTTCTTATTGCAAGCACGTACAACTACCTACGGGATACATGCCTAATGTTTGATATCTGCCTAGATGATCATTACTTTTCCGTGTGCCGTGCCCCAAGTTAGAATCTATCTCATCCATGCAGCGCCCAACCATCCATCTCCCTAGCCTACAATATTTTAAATCCTGCTTGTTACTAGTCGCTACTTTTGCCATTTACTACTGCTATTTACTTTTGCTGTTTACTTTTACTATTACTATCATCACTATCATATCACTGTTACCACTTATCTTTTGTTGCAAGTAAGTATATTTCAGGTGCGGTTGAATTGACAACTCAACTGTTAAAGCTTATAAATACTCTTTGGCTCCCCGTGTGTCGAATCAATAAATTGGGTTATTCTTACCCGTGAAGACTATCTCGATCCCTTACGGTTGAGGGTTATCAAGTACCATTTTCTGGCGCCGTTGCCGGGGAGCATAGCAATATTTACATGTCTACTTGAGGTATTCTACCTGCTGCACTTTATCTACTATGGGTAAGAAAGGAGACCCCAAGGTTCCTATCTTACTATCTACTACAAGAAGAGGTACTGCTCTGAGCACTAGTGCTACACTTGATTCACCTTCTGTTATGAGTAAGTTTGCCTCAACACCACCACATGATGCTCCTACTGAATCTGTTACTATGTCTGATACTCTTGATGATGTTTCTACTACTTTTGATGATGATATTAGTTCGCTTGGTTATCGTCTAAACCAACCACTATCTGAAGTAGCAGTTTTTTACCGACACATATCGACAGGCTAAAAGAAGCCAGTGTACGGTGCCAAGGAGCACTATCGATCCGCTATCTTGCCTCCATGTGTCTCTCCAACTCCAAGCGAAGGTGATTAGGAAGAAAGCGGTGTTATTGAGGAAGAAATTAAAGTGATATGGCCATGGATAAGGCTTGAACTCGCTGGCATGCCAGCAATCAGTTGGAGGCGAGAAATTTTGCAATCACATGAAAATTACGCAGGGCGACGCTCGGGTGGAGGGCGACTTCTTTTGTTTAATCTCATCTTGCGATCTGCCAGACTGCCAGGAGTCGTGCTCAAAAATTGCTGTAATCAGCTAGTAGTTTACCTCTAGTATAGTTTGCATTGAACATTTGGTTTCTGATAAGAGGACTGAGCCGTAGCTCAGTGGTTGTGCTCGGCGGTGGCCAGCCAGCCCACCCAAGTTCGGTTCGATTCCCAACGGGAACGAATTTGCTGGTGTCCCACCAAATAAATTCTGCAGGTGCCTCACGACGTCTACTCGCCGATGACGTGCCCGTCATTCCTAGAGTCCAGGACTTCGGAAGTCTCACTAGACGTTTTAGGAGATATGGGTTGTAGGTCTGGTTTAGGTGCATAGTCGGGGCGTGAGTTGTGGTGTGCGTGCGTGTGGTGTGTGTGACTCTGTGTCCGAACAGATGCTACAGCTTGTATTCTCAGTTGAGTCTAAAAAAAGAGAGAGTACTCTATTTTTTAAAAGAAAAAACATGAAAAAAATAAAAGATACATAAATTCAACGATCTGGCCATGCATGTGGGTAAGTAATGTAGGCTTAATCCTTGGAGGTAGCGCCAAAGGTGAGCATGGAGCCCTCCAGCGCCTCCGCCACGATCCCGTCCAGCCGTGCCGCCATGGCCGGCGCCATGCAGCTGCTCCAATCCCCCACCGTGTCGCTCCTGAAGAAGGCCTCGTTCTTGAGCCCCATTATCGTGCGCCCGCTCCTGTTGACCTCAAGCCCCTTGAGCGTATTGAAATTAATCATGTTGCCTTAGGACACGTAGGATTAGGAAAAAAAGTAAGTACGAGTCCTAGTAGTATGAGGATTCCTAGTCCTAGTCTATTTCCATAGTCCCTTATGGACGTGTATAAAAGCACCCCAGGGATGTGCCTTGTAACAACGAAAAAAGACCGAAGCAATAGAGCAAGGCTCGATACGAACCTTTGGCCATCATACCGATCTGCGTTTCCCATCGCCACGTTACGCACTGAGTTCTGTCGAAGGCGCCGACGTAAATCGATCGGAGTGATTAGAGCACTAGCAAGCCAGCTTCACGTACGGGAGGTTGATTACGGCGGTGCACGTACTAGCTAGCTATTGTTCATCAATCCAGCTACTAGGCTGTGTGCTTGCTAGCTTTGCACACGCGTGTTGCTTCGGTTATTGGTGAATTGATCTTCCGATCAAAAACCAACAATTGGTATCTAGAGCCTCGACGATCTACGATCTACGATGGGGGACAGCGACGCTGAGTCAGTCAAGTCCAGCAATGACGGTTCCAAGGCGAACAAGAACGGCAGCAAGGTGAAGAAAGGCGGCAAGTCAGCGACTAGTGGTGGCGGAACGGGCGGCACCAACGTACTGGCGCATCGCAACATCCCCATCCAGTATCCGATGCTCACCGACGCCAACTACGGCGTGTGGGCGGTGAAGATGAAGATTATTCTCCGAACTCTACGAGTGTGGGAGGCCATCACGGACGACGACGTCGACCAGGAGTGCGACGAAGGTGCCATGGCCGCCATAGCCCAGTCTGTACCGGATTCCGTGCTGATGACATTGGCGGAGTACGAGACGGCAAGAGAGGCATGGAACGCACTCAAAGAGATGAGGATCAGAGAAGATCGCGTCACGAAGGCTCGGGCACAAGTGGTGAAGCGCCAATTTCACAAGTTGCAGATGGAGGAAACTGAATCGGTGAACGACTATGCCATGCGTCTGACTACTTTGGTGGGAGAGATCCGCGCGCTTGGTGCAAAGCTCGATGAGACCGAGATTGTGGAGAAGTTTTTCAGCTCGATAAATTCACGTACATCATCGGCACGCTCGAGCAGCTTTACGACATCGACGACATGACCATAACGGAGGCGATCGGACGCTTGCGGACATGGGAAGAGAATGCTCGTGGTTGTCGGAAGGGCAAAGGAGGAGGTGGTGACCAACTCATGTACTCACGCGCAGATTGGGAGTCCCCAAGTAGCAAAGGAAGGCGCGACGTTGGCGAAGGCTCTAGCAACGCGAAGTGCGGCGGACAAACCGGAAAAGGCAAACCACAAGGTCGTGGTAAGGCGGACCGATCTAAAGAGCAGAAGCCACGGAACTTGGATATGTCCGAGGTCAAGTGCTATAACTGCAACGAAATGGGTCACTTTGCGAAGAATTGTCCGGAGTCTAATAAGCGGGAGATCAAGGCAAATTTGGCAAAGCAGGAAGACGAACGTTCAGGTCTTCTGATGGCCGAAGTTTGTGATCTCGTCCAAACAGCGGTTGTGAAACCAAACCGAAAGGTGCTTCTTCATGAGAAGAAAGTAACACCGAAGTTATTCGGGAATCAGAACGTGTCGTGGTATCTAGACACAGGTGCCAGTAACCACATGACGGGGTGCAAGGAGAAGTTCCTCGAGCTGGAATATGATGTTCAAGGCTCGGTCAAGTTCGGTGATGATTCAAATGTGGAGATTTGCGGGCAAGGTTCTGTCCTCTTCGAGGGTCTCACAGGAGAACATCGCATACTCACCGGAGTATACTACATCCCACGGCTTCGCAACAACATCATCTCTGTCGGGAAACTTGACGAGAACGGATGCAAGGTGGATATTGAGAACGGAGTGATGACGATCTTCGACAACCTCAGAAACGTGCTAGCGCGCGTGAATCGCACGCGGAACAGGCTCTATATCCTCAACCTTGATCAATCTCAACCGGAGTGTTGGCTCGCCAAGAGTGATGATGATTCGTGGTTATGGCATGCTAGATTTGGACACGTTGACTTCTACGCCTTGAAGAAGATGTCGAAGATGGAGATGGTATCTGGGATGCCGTTAATCGACCACGTTGATCGAGTATGTGATGGGTGCTTGGTTGGAAAACAGCACCGCAGGCCGTTCCCTGCTCAGTCTACCTATCGTGCAAGTGATGCACTCTAGCTGCTCCATGGTGATCTATGTGGCCCTATCACCCCAGCAACTCACGGAGGAAAGAAGTATTTCTTCCTTGTGGTAGATGACTACTCGAGATACATGTGGGTCATTCTCCTGCGATCTAAAGATGAGGCGTTTGAAGCGTTCAAGAAGCTGAAGGCTGCAACAGAGATGGAACACAAGCTGAAGGTTCGCGCTCTACGGACATATCGCGGCAGAGAGTTTACGTCAAACGAGTTCAACGACTACTGCGAGAAGATTGGCATAAAGAGGTTCCTCACGGCACCTTATACGCCGCAGCAGAACGGGGTTGTTTAAAGGCGCAATCGGACCGTCATTGACATGGCGAGAAGTTTACTGAAGAGCAAGAACTTGCCAGGGACCTTTTGGGGAGAAGCTGTTTCTACGGCGGTCTATCTTCTCAACCGGGCTCCAACGAAGGCAGTGATCGGCAAGACTCCGTATGAGGCAATATACGGACGTAAGCCGAATGTGTCTCATCTACGGACGTTCGGGTGTGTGGCCCATGTGAAGACGGCGGAGCCGCATCTCTCAAAGCTTGCCGATCGTAGCACCAAGATGGTGTTCATCGGATACGAGAGGAGTTCCGGCACAAAGGCATACCGCTTCTATGATCCACGAACCAAGCGTCTACGGATTTCACGTGACGTCGTGTTTGAAGAAAACCAAGCGTGGAATTGGAGCGCAGCAACCGATGATGCTCCAAACGGTAACATATTCACAGTTGATTTTCCAACTGATGATGATGTAGGGGAGGACGTCCAGGTGATTGGCAAGACGCCCAACCAAGGTGACCACAATGGTAGTGATCATCATGGTGCCGACACTGACGACGACGCACATGGGTCGCAAGGTCATAGCGACAACGACGCGCAAGACACGGGTGGAGATCTCGGCAACGACAACGACAATGAGGCGCATAGTGATGATGACAATCAAGATGATGGTCAAGATCACGACGACTACGCCGACGACGCGGATGCCAACGACCCGTCATCTACCACGCCCGAGACTCAACCGTCTTCCTCAAGTGCATCGACGCCGACACAATTTGTGTCGCCTCCTTCGCAAGCCACAACGGATTCTTCCGGGCCTCATCGCTACAAGACCCTCAAGAAAGTCTACAAGTACGCAAAGCCAGTTACACTCGAGTACTCCGATTTGTGTTTACTCGGAGTTGAGGAGCCGGCGAACTTCGTAGAGGCGAGCAAAAGTTCAAATTGGATGCACGCCATGGATGAGGAGATGAAGGCGATCGAGAGCAATGGCACGTGGACTTTGGTAACCCGACCTCCGAACCAAAAGGCCATAGGTTTGAAGTGGGTCTACAAGTTGAAGAAGGACACGAAGGGTGCCATTGTGAAGTACAAGGCAAGACTCGTTGCAAAGGGCTACGTACAACGTTAAGGAGTTGACTATGAGGAGGTGTTTGCACCGGTTGCTCGAATCGAGACGGTGAGAGTGCTCCTAGCTTTGGCAGCACAAGAGGATTGAAAGGTTCATCATATGGATGTGAAATCTGCTTTCCTCAACGACGACCTAAAAGAAGAAGTTTACATGGAACAACCCCACGGCAACGAAAAAAAGCAATACAAAAGAAAAGCCAGGGCCGACAGGGTCCTGTGGCTATCACCAAATCAGTTCCTGCTGTTTCGTTCGCTAAGTTAATTACGTGAGTCCCGCCGAGTAGATCGAAGGATCGATCAAGCTAGCTTGTACAGACTCCTACGTACGTGAGTGTGAGTCCCGGCTAGACACGCACGTACTCTGTGCAGGGAAGATCAATCAAGCTGCTAGCTTGTTTGCTTCCAACGTGTGTACGTGACTTTGTCCTGGGTAATTTGATCTAGTGATCAAAAAGCCAACAGAGCGTCCCTAAGCTGCAGAGGTCCACGATGTCACGCACCACCCCGGCCCGGCCTCCTCCTCCTCCGGTGAGAAGGGGCACCCCATGAACACCGCCATCTTCCTCAGACTTCCCTCCAGGTCACGCAGCATGTCCTCGTACCTCAGGAACAACACCTGATCGGGGCTCCGACGGCTCGCCTCCCAGTACTCGATCGTGTGGCGCCATTGCGGCCCCGCCATGCTCTGACCCTTGCAGAAGAGCTCGAACGCCTCCTCGAATGTCGGCATGGCGGACGACGCGCCGCCGATGTTGGCCATCTGCTGCAGCATCGCCCTGGTTTTCTCGTGGAAATGCCAGAAGGAGACAAGTGTGTCCTTGGGGTCCCGACAGACGTACACGATCCGGCCGCCGGAGCCGTCCGTGATGCCGTGGGGCAGCTGCGAGTAGGGCAAGTGGGGGGCAAGCAGGCGGGGAGAAGGGATCCCCTCGTAGATCAGACCATCATCGTCTTCCCCGGCGAGCTTGAGGAAGCCGACGAGGTCATTGGGGCTGTTGCAATGAAGTGGGTGGTCGGCCCCGACAGACGGCGAGTGGGCGGCACGGTTGAGTGCTGAGAAGGCGAGCGCCTTGAGCCAGGTGGTACCGGTCTTGGGGAAGCTTGCGAGTAGCACGTCAGTGGGCCTCGGCCTGAAGCGCGCGTGCGACGCGCCGACGAACTTGAGCATGTGGTCGGTCAGCCAGAACCCGGCGTACTGGCGCAACTGGAAAGGGGGGAACCCCAGTGCCGTGGGCAGCGACGACATGATCTCTGTTAGATCAGCGTGCGGGGTGGCCGGGACCGTCGGCGCAACAACTTCTTCTTCCTTTTCTCCCGCTGCACCGGCCGTAGGAGCAGCATTACCGTCCATGGCTTCTTTTTCAGTGATCCTACTACTCTTTTTTTCTTTACTAACAAAAGAGCCCGTGCGTTGCAACGGGTGAAAAAAAAATCATAATCTCCAATGGCCTTAACTACATTTTGCTGTATCACCGATAACATTTTGTCGAACATTTTGTACAATTTCTTTAACAATTTCTAAAACACAAACTTTTTTAAAAAATCATGAAAGTTTTTTAATATTCCAATCATTTTTTTCAAAATTGTGTACATTTTTTAATATGAGAACATTTTTTGAACATTTTATTTAAAAATTCTCATTCTAATTTTCTTTGGATTTTTTTGAAGTACTTAATTATTTAAAGGAGAAAAAAACAAAAACAGAAAAGAAAAAATAAACTTAAAAAAAGGCCGCACCCATATGGGCCGGCCCAGGATGTATGTAGTTCATATTGACTATTGATAAACGCAGCAAGTTGTTATTCAGGATCATAAAACTATTGATAAACGCAGCAAGTTGTAAATACAAAACTTATGATGACAACCTGAATAACAACATCTGGATGTGGAATTGCACTTACAACTTGCTGCGTTTATCAATAGTTTTGGAACAAAAATAATCTGTGGCGGTACAGGAGAGCCTAGAGGATGGTTCTCCATCTCTTTGCTTTCAGAAGTTTTGGAGGCTGCTGGATATGTCCAGAACTAAATGTGCCACTTCAGTTATGCATAAACACTCCATATGAGCTTCAACAACACAACCACCATATTAAAGTAGACATCATTTACATCTAGAACCGATTGTGTCAGTTTAAGTCTTGCACAAACACGACATATAATTAGGAGTCTAAAGAGTAGCTCTAATCGTGGTAGTCATTGTCAGTTGCTGTCGATCTACCATCAATACAAATCTTGTTTTCTGAAGAGAATCTCACCCAAGAAAACCTGAAGAGTTTTATTGAAAGTCAGCTAGATGCCCTTCCCCAAAATAGTACTATTTTCTATTAAGAGAAGCATAAGTGACATAGACAATGTTTTCCATTTGCTAACTACTCTCATGAGATGTTTGCAGCGCTGTGTCATGTCCTAAACAATGCGATCCAGTATGTACAGAAGGAAAAAGTGTGAAGATAAAAACTACCAATACAATGTTTCAACAGAGATGAGATCATCGTTGGACGTTCAATCAAAGCAATTCATAGGATCCCCACTTCTAAAGATTTCAGTAAACGTTCTCACTGTCTTTGATTGATTACAACAGATTTATGCCTATTGCTCAAAGCTCATGCCTATAATCCGATGAAAACTATTAGAAAGCATGTGAACAGAACAAATAACATCTACTGATCTCCATCCATCATGCCGTGTATGTTGGTTCCCTTGCAGTTCAGGTAAGACAGAGACAACCAAATTAAGCAATTGAACAGGGAAAGCCATCATGCAGGAGCAGATGAGCGGGATTGAACAAGCAGTTGGGAATCAGTTAAAACACAAAGAGGAAAGGGGGAGAGGCTAGGGTGGAAGTGAGCTCACGGGAACGTGGTGACCAGAGGGAGCGCGGCGGCCGCGACCAGAGCCTCTGCGTCCGTGTCGCGGTAAGCCTCGGCCGGATCCGACGCGCGCTGATTCTGACACTGCCCCGCCTCCCGCGCGTCCTCCTCGTCCCGGCCGTTTCCACGGCGGCGAGGACCGTGTTGAGCAGCTGGTCGCGGTCGGCGGCGTGCGCTCGAGCCGGCCGGCGTGGGCCCGGAGCGCGGCGTCCTGGGCCTCGGTTTCGGCGAACCGGGCTTGGGGGACTCCGACGGCGCGGGGAGGAGGGCGCGACGGAGAGGAGGCAGGCCAGGGTGCGGTGAGGACGGCGCGGCGGAGGATGGTGTGCCGGCGTCGGGGAGGCGGCGGATCCATCGGTGGGAGGCGCGGCCAGTCGAATTGGGCGATGTTTTTTTTCCGTCGAACGCGTGCAAGGCCACTGCTCCACCTCAGCACTCGGTCCGTCGAACGTCCTCCAACCTCCTGGCGAGCGCCCTCCATCCTCCCGCGCGAGGAACGACGACGGCCGTCGCCGGCGCGCGGCGGAATGGGCGAAGCCGCCGTCGTTGTCGCAGGAGAAATGGATAAGATGATGGGAAGACTGCGGGTGGAATTCAAATGAGTACAGGGTTTTTTTTTGCAAAATTAAAACGTTATGTACAGACCAACTAAAACATGGACTGCGGGTTAATTTTATATAAACCGAGGGGCTTTTATGCAAAGTCGCACGCGACGACGGACGGGCTGAAACCCAACTTTCTTTATTATTAGGTAAAGATAAAGATTATGCTCGCGAGTTGCGAATTGCCAGCGACCGAGTAGCGAATATATAACTGCGCAAGTGTGCGGTCTGCACCGGCCACACCTACCGCCTAATTAATCTTCCTTTTCAGTTAGAAGATTCCACCAACTTACTCAATGATTGTGGGTTTCAAATTTCAACCTAGCTAGCTACTCTTGGTTCATTTGCTGTCAAATAGATAACACGAGCTTTCTTTGTCCATGGTTAACAAACTTGCATTCATCGCGAGAACAAGTGCAATTCTATCAAGTTTTCCAAAAGTCGAACCTTCAAAATTTAGAAATTTATTTTTGTGAGAAAAAAGAGATTTCATTGCTTAATCCAAGGGACTAGAATCTTTATTGTGCAGCAAAATCAATCTCATTTGGACCTTACCAAAGCAACACCCCAGTTCGCATGGTGTGGTGCCCTAGCTGAGCGAGACGATGAGGCACACTGTTACATGGCATCTGCACTGTCAAAACAATAAGGCCTTGTACAATGCAAGATGCTTAAAGGAAGTTGCTTATCATTTCATCGATAGGTAGAGTAGCAAAGAAAGAAGATGCTTAGAGAAATAAATCGTGTTTATATAACTTTTTCAAGTGGATTGATGTCAACACCGTGGATCGCATGTGGCGCCATTATTAACTCCTTGATTATTAGCGCCATTGTAAGTTGCGTGTACAACCAAACCAGAACCATGACCGCCACTCTAGTAACAGATGCATGTTACTCCCTCTGTCCCAAAATAAGTGTCTCAACTTTGTACTAGCTCTAGTAGAAATTTGTACTAAGCTCAAGACACTTATTTTGGGACGGAGGGAGTACTTGTCTGGCCATAGTGGTGGTATCTTAGCCGGTATCATGCATTTGAAAATAGCAAACACGCTGATATGATAGAGAATTAAAAAAAAAGTTAGAGTAACATAGATAGATACCGTATCATGTTAAATGCTATGCTATTTTATGTCATGCATGACAATAAATAAGATCATATATGATACTATGCATTATAAATATAGTATCATACTTGATTATATGATACTTCCCACTATGAGTAGCCTAAATTACTGTACTCAATATGACCAGCCTAATTGACTTTTTGCCATTAGTACGAGTCTGCACCCCGGCGGACGACATACCCTTGTGGAGCACGTGCACTGGAACGGTTCGTACTTGTCGTCCCATCCGAGGAGGAGTCAGAAGTCAGAACTCACACTAGCAGGACCGACAAGTTAGAGTCGCGTGCACGGGCGTGATCCCATCCGAGGAGGAGTCAGAAGTCAGAACTCACACGAGCAGGACCGACAAGTTAGAGTCGCGTGCACGGGCGTGATCCCTGTGCCGGAAGCTCTTCCAAGTACAGAGATTCGGAATACTGAACGAAGACATCAGGTTCAGTGTGAAGAAATTCAGAATACTGAAACGAAGACGCAAGTTATTCAACGGGGATATAACTCATTGTCACAATTACACTTGATGATTATGAAGGAAAAAATGTTAACGAACACTTCTAGTTTTGATCAAACAGAAATACTAGGACAATACTCCAGCTTACATATTGCCTGGACACAATCTGAACAATATATACCATCATACAAAATTGCCATTCTTTTGCTCCAGCTGATGATGATGAAGATATCTCAGACATCAAATAATGATGTACTAGTTCCTTCGTTGAAATCTAATCGACCAACAGGAGGCAGCATTGTGGAATCTTCATGAGCTTGAAGCCGCTTTGCTAAAACCTCCAATGTCGATTCGCAAAAGTGGCTTGTGGGCATTTGGACATGCCCACAAGCCACTTTTGTGCATCGTCCCACTTGGACGACATCGGCTTGAGCCTGCAGGTTGCCAAATTATTGCATTCGGCTGCCTGTTGTCATTGGTGGTGTAGTTGTAGCACTCGTTGGCCAGCTCTGAAAGATATGGCGGCGGCTCGTCACCGGAGCTCCCCTGCTGCTGCCAGGCCCTACCCAATTCAGTAGCCGGCATGGCACGTCGCTAGAGCTCTCCTGCTTCCCTCCCATGCACACGGGGTGTTCAAGGAAATGCCAAAGAGAGAGAGAAGGAGGAAGAAGGTTGATGTTGGCGTGTGGGTCCCGTCTATAATAACGGTAAATGTAACAATCAAAACAAATGGAGTTGACTTTCACGACATGTCAGCACTGACAAGTGGGTCCTACATGGCATAAAACATGTTTAAATCGTCTAAACCAACCACTATCTGAAGTAGCAGTTTCTTACCGACACATATCGACAGGCTAAAAGAAGCCAGTGTACGGTGCCAAGGAGCACTATCGATCCGCTATCTTGCCTCCATGTGTCTCTCCAACTCCAAGCGAAGGTGATTAGGAAGAAAGCGGTGTTATTGAGGAAGAAATTAAAGTGATATGGCCATGGATAAGGCTTGAACTCGCTGGCATGCCAGCAATCAGTTAGAGGCGACCAATTTTGCAATCACATGAAAACTACGCAGGGCGACGCTCGGGTGGAGGGCGACTTCTTTTGTTTAATCTCATCTTGCGATCTGCCAGACTGCCAGGGTCGTGCTCAAAAATTTTTGTAATCAGCGAGTAGTTTACCTCTAGTATAGTTTGCATTGAACATTTGGTTTCTGATAACGGAAATCGGAGAGAGTGCTCTATTTTTCAAAAGAAAAAACATGAAAAAGAATAAAAGATACATAAATTCAACGATCTGGCCATGCATGTGGGTAAGTAATGTAGGCTTACTTGGAGGTAGCGCCAAAGGTGAGCATGGTGCCCTCCAGCGCCTCCGCCACGATCCCGTCCATCCGCGCCGCCATGGCCGCCGTCATGCAGCTGCTCCAATCCCCCACCGTGCCGCTCCCGAGGAAGGCCTCGTTCTTGAGCCCCATTATCGTGCGCCCGCTCCTGTTGACCTCAAGCCCCTTGAGCGTCCCTAAGCTGCAGAGGTCCACGATGTCGCGCACCACCCCGGCCTCCTCCTCCTCGGGAGAGAAGGGGCACCCCATGAACACCGCCATCTTCCTCAGGCTTCCCTCCGGGTCACGCAGCATGTCCTCGTACCTCAGGAACAACACCTGATCGGGGCTCCGATGGCTCGCCTCCCAGTACTCGAGCGTGTGGCGCCACTGTGGCCCCGCCATGCTCTGACCCTTGCAGAAGAGCTCAAACGCCCCCTCGAACGTCGGCATGGCGGACGACGCACCGCCGATGTTGGCCACCCGCTGCAGCGTCGCCGTGGTTTTCTTGTGGAAGTGCCAGAAGGATACAAATGTGTCCTTGGGGTCCCGACAGACATACACGATCCGGCCGCCGGAGCCGTCCGTGATGCCGTGGGGCAGCAGGGAGTAGGGCAGGTGGGCGGCAAGCAGACGGGGAGAAGGGATCCCCTCGTAGATCAGACCATCATCGTCTTCCCCGGCGAGCTCGAGGAAGCCGACGAGGTCATGAGGGCTGTTGTGCTGGAGCGGGTGGTCGGCCCAGGCGGACGGCGGGTGGGCGGCACGGTTGAGCGTGGAGAAGGCAAGCGCCTTGAGCCAGGTGGTACCGGTCTTGGGGAAGCTCACGAGTAGCACGTCGGTGGGCCTCGGCCTGAAGCGTGCGTGCGACGCACCGACGAACTTGAGCGTGCGGTCGGACAGCTAATTTTTCTTACGCCACTCTAGATTTTGACATTTCATTTTTGCCACTCTTAGTTATTTACAATTATCACAATTGTCATTCCTTTTTTTTTGCGAGTATAAGGGAGTTTTATTAAGAGGTAACAGTGTTACAATCAAGAGGCCATATTTCCTCGATACATGGAGGAGCCGAGGTCAGCCACACAGCAGTTGTTCTCTCCGTGCGGCTATATTTGGCCAAACGATCTGCAACTCTATTTTGACTACGATTAATTTTCTGCGTAATAAACTCCCTATCAGACATTAACTCTTTAATCTCACTAACCAAATGACCATAGGCTGAGCGCTCGAGTCCCCGGTTCAACAGGCAAGAGAGCGCCTCTGTTGAATCAGACTGAACAACCACCGGCAGAGACGAGTGTTGGATTGCCAGCGCCATGCCTTGCATGATCGCATGTATCTCCGCTTCTAGAGGATCGTTGCAGTTGAAGATCACCCGGTAAGCCGAGAAGATGATGTGGCCGATACTGTCTCGCAATACCATCCCAGCAGCCGCCGATCCGTCCGAGGCATTGAAGGAGCCATCCACGGATAGTGCAACTTGCCCCGGTCCTGGATGCGGCCATGGCTCCACAGGCTGCAATGTTTTCTCAGCCGAGTAGGGGCGATCCGAAACTGGCATCTTCCCTTTGATTATTTCAGAAGTTGTAAACCTCCCCGCTAGCCTGACCGACTGGTAATAGCTATCCAGGAAATCTACCGTTACATGAGCTGGGGGAACTTCTTTCCCATGTGTTTGATCTGACCGAAGTTGCCATATGCGCCAACAGAGCATGATGATCATATCACGCGTATTCTCCGGACACCTAGATAGTAGATGTAGCAGCCACTCCTTACCATTGTCAATAAGCATTTCATCTGCCGGCAGCGGCCATCTTGACCTCATATTGATCCATATCTCTCTGGCGTGAGGACACGCTACTAGAGCATGATAAGATCCTTCCTCTTCGATGCCACATAAGGGGCACGTGGATCTTGTTGAAAGGTGTCTGAACCTTTTGCATTTTTGTGTTGGGAGCGCCCGGTGGCTACTTTCCACGCTGATATCTTCATGCGTTGGGGAACTGAAGATTTCCTTATGCAATCCCATAGCGTGCGACGACCGCACGGCTCGGAACTAGAAGAACCCCCCGCTATGGCAACAACTTCATCACTTGTAGCTACTCTGTAAGCGCTCCTCACCGTAAACAGCCCACTTTTCTTCGGTGCCCATGCAACAAAATCTGTCCGCATCCTGGGAGAAGTTCGAATCTTTAATATATGCTCTATATCCATTGCCCAGAAATGATCTCTTAGTCTGTCCATTCTCCAGGCACCATTAATATCCAGGAAGTCCGAAACTCTGTTAAAGCGACAGTTGCGCTTCGGGGTAATTGGTCTGTAAGAATGAGGCCGAGGGATCCACGGATCTCTCCAAGTTCTGATAAGTGTCACATTCCCTACTCGCCAGATTATACCCTTCTTCAACAGTTCAAGTCCGTGCAGAATTCCTTTCCATACCGCCGAACCATTGCATGTAAACACTGTATCAAGAAGGTGGCCAGCTGCAAAGTACTTGGCTTTCAGCAGTCTAGCACACAGACTGTCAGGTGTCTCAATAAGCCTCCAAGCTTGTTTGGCAAGAAGAGCCTGGTTGAAAGCTCTCATATCTCTGAATCCCATACCGCCCATGGCTTTCGGAAGTCTCATCTTCTCCCAACTAAGCCACGCCATTTTCCTTTTCCCTTATTCCACTCCCCACCAGTACTGACGAATCAAACGGGTGAGTTCATCACACACTGACATGGGAAGCTTAAAGACACTCATAACATAAGTCGGTATCGCTTGGGCCACTGACTTGATAAGTATCTCTTTATTACCTGAGGACATATACTGCTCTCCCCAATCTACCAATCTCTTACGGAGTCTCTCCTGGACAGTTTCAAATTTACCTTGATGCATTCTTCCTTATGGCACTGGGAGACCAAGATATTTCGGCTCAAAACAATCCTGAGTGATTTCCAGAGTACTCTTTACTTCTGTAACGACTTCCGGCGAGCAATGATCGGCAAATAGGATGGAGCACTTTGATGGGTTAATTAATTGGCCCGTGGCCGCTGCGTAAGTGTTCAACACATCCTTCACCAATACTGCCTGCTGCTGAGATGCTTGGAAGAACAACAGAGAATCATCTGCAAATAGGAGATGAGATATCTCGGGAGCACCTCTACAGATTCTTACCCCTTTCAAACCATCCTCTAGCATTGCCTTGTTTAAGAGGGCTGATAAGGCATCTGCTACAAACAGGAAAAGAAAGGGGGATAAGGGATCACCTTGGCGCAACCCCCTCGAGGGGAGAAATACCTCCGTCAGCTTGCCATTAATCTTCACTGAATATTTAACTGAAGAGACGCATGCCATGACACGAGAAATCCAGTGCTGAGAGAACCCCCATTTGAGCAGTGCTTTCTCCAAAAACTCCCAATCAACACGGTCATATGCCTTCGATAGATCAAGCTTGTAAGCACAATAGGCCTCCGAATTTTCTGAAAGTGTCTGAATGTGATGGATACATTCGAAGGCAATAATGGAGTTATCTGTGATTAGCCGTCCCGGGATGAAGGCACTTTGATTCTCCGAAATAAGTTCTGATAGCAGAGGCCGAAGCCTATTTACCAAGCATTTGGACACTATCTTATACACAACATTACACAGGCTAATGGGTCGAAAGTCCTTTAGCTCTCTTGGATGGGGAATTTTTGGAATCAACACAATGGCTGTGTCGTTAATCCCCCCCGGCATAACTCCCGTGATGAAGAACTCCTGTACTGCTGCAACGATTTGTTCCTTGAACACCGCCCAGTTACGTTGATAAAAACGTGCTGGGAAACCATCCGTGCCAGGAGCTTTCAATGGTCCTATCTAGAAAAGAGCATCCGAAATTTCCTTTTTAGTATATGGCTGACAGAGCGATTCATTCATTTCCTCTGTAACTTTAGCAGTAATACAGTCTAAAACCTCCCCGGGGTCAAGGGTTGGATCTTTAGTATACACTTCCGCAAAGTACGACTTTGCCATTCGTTCCATTTCTGTCGGGGCTGTACACCAGGAACCATCAGCTTTTAGCAGACACTGTATTTGATTTCTCCTAGCTCGCCAGACCGCCCTTCTATGGAGGTAACTAGTGTTCCTCTCACCCTCTTTTAACCACTCAATACGTGATCGTTGCAACCACATCATTTCCTCTCTATATAACAATTCATCTAGCTGGTACATTTTACGACGGATCTGCAAGTGTTCAGCCCCGCCGAGCTGAAGTTCAGAGAGTTGTGAGCGTAAGATCTCTATCTCCTTTAGCACATTACCGAAATTCTCTTTACTCCATCCTTTTAACTCTTTCATCATTCCAGCCAACGAATCTGCAATCGATCCAAGCCCCTCAGACGGCTTGTTCTTTTCCCATGCTTTAACGATCACCTCCGCGAACGCTGGGTGACGTTCCCACATGATTTCATACCTTGGGTGTTGAGTTTTTTGGCGCCGATCCGGGACGTCCTGTAGTTGCAATAAGATTGGTGCATGGTCTGAGCAAGACGTGGCCAAATGCAGGACCTTTGTCGTCGGAAATAACTCCCTCCAACCCTCATCAGCACACGCCCGGTCTAGTCGCACCTGCACATTCCGACGCCCTATCTGTCCGTTATTGTATGTGAAGGGTATGCCAGAAAAACCCAAGTCCTCCAACTCGCATACAAGTAAGCATTCTCTGAATGCCATCATTTGTGACTCCGATCTAATCACCCGAGACAAGTGTTCGTGTTGCCATAGCGCCTCATTGTAATCTCCACAGACAAGCCAAGGGTCTTGCGAGACAGCTCGTAAATTAGACAGATGATCCCACATTAAATGTCTGTTCTCAACTCTTGGCTCCCCGTAAACGAAGGTCCCTCGCCAAGAGACCCCGGTACCTCCATCTACAATCTGGACATCTATATAACGATTGCACGAGTCCATGACTGTCACTGTTAAGGACTCGTCCCAAAACAAAGCTAAACCTCCACTTTTTCCATCACTACTGACACCATGAAATCCTTTCAACCCAAGCCTCCACTTGAGTTTCTGTACCTTAACTGAATCTTGCCTTGTTTCACAAAGGAAAACAAGCTTGGGGTTGTTGGCTTTAGAGAGGGCCAACACCTCACGAACTGTCCGGCGGTTCCCCACCCCCCGGCAGTTCCAGGATAAAACATTCATTGCGTCCGGCGGTCCTCCTCACGGGAGGCCGCCGATATCTCCTGTTTGTCGTTCTCCATGTCAACTTTAAACCTTTTGCTGCTTGAGTTACTGCTAGTGGGCGATGCATCCTCATGCTGATCTATGTCCGTGCCATCCGTTATTGCAAGCATCGGTTTTGCAGTCCCCTTTGCAACCATAAGGGCGTCAGCCCCATCATCCATATTCAATCTCTTTTTTGGAGCCTTGTCCACTTCCATTCTGACGCCGGTGGTCTTCACCGGGCTTGTTGCGGTGTCCACTAGCTCTGGGTCGACTGGTTTCCGTACATTCACCTGCCTCCCTATGTCAGGTTTCCCATCTACGCTAGAATCTAGGCCTGACGGCCTACTAGGGCGTGTGTCTGGACGAGGCCTACCAGGGTTTTCAGCATAGAGCCAATCCCCGAACTTGAGCGAACTCTCTTCATGGACTCCCGAGCCACATTCTTTATACTCGTGGCCAACTAAGCCGCAGAACTTGCAAAATCTTGCAAGCTTTTCATAGCGTACCAGGAACACCTGACGCTCTTTGCCACGGACAATACTCACAAACTTTGTAAGGGCCTGGCGGATGTCATGATTGACCCTCACCCGGATGTAATCACCTCGTGTGTTTCCATTGAGACGCATCTCCATGATTTCTCCTGCCCCTTTCAACAGCTTCTCCACAATCTTTTGCTTGCAATATGGATCGGGGAGCTTGTGGATTTGCAGCCATATAGGCATATGTACTATCTCTGCTTCCTCCGCTCGACTGAATCCATCATAGGGGCGCATAAGAACTGCCATGTTATTGCGGAACAACCAAGGACCTTGCATCATGATTCTTTCCCAATCCCCCAGACAAGACGCCTGGACGACGAATCGCTTAGGGCCGACCGGCCTAAATCTCACACTTTGCGCAGGGTTCCACGCCGCTCTCATCTCCCTGTAGAAGGCGGCTGGGCTGAAGTCTTTGTTTCTATGAACCCTAGCAATGGCCAACCAGCGTACACTTTCCTGTATCTCGGGGTCATCCTCATCGATCTCCACATCGGCGAATTCCTCCTCATTGAGATCCAGTTGGTCGAAGAACTCTCCCAGATCTGATCTGGCAGCCGCGTCAAAGCCGCCGCCGCTCGTACCTGAGTTGGCATCTGAAGGAGACGCCATCGCCTACCACCGTTCCTGTCGTTCGCTTCGCCGGCGAGTGCGTCAACCAGATGTAGCTCGTCGAATCGATCAGGGCAGCCGACATCCAATTGTGTGCGGGTATAAACTCAGAGGCGATAGAAATTGCCTAGGAGGAGAAAAACCCTAGACCGAGGCCTAGGGGAAAAAACGGAGCTCGCTCAAAAGTTATCACAATTGTCATGAGGGCTGTTGTGCTGGAGCGGGTGGTCGGACCAGGCGGACGGCGGGTGGGCGGCACGGTTGAGCGTGGAGAAGGCAAGCGCCTTGAGCCAGGTGGTACCGGTCTTGGGGAAGCTCACGAGTAGCACGTCGGTGGGCCTCGGCCTGAAGCGTGCGTGCGACGCACCGACGAACTTGAGCGTGCGGTCGGACAGCTAATTTTTCTTACGCCACTCTAGATTTTGACATTTCATTTTTGCCACTCTTAGTTATTTACAATTATCACAATTGTCATTTCAGTGGCAAAAGCAAAAATTTCAGAGTGGCAATTGTGATACATTTCAAAAGCTAACAGTGGCAAAAAGGAAATAAAATTATTTTGCTTTTCCCACGAAATGACAATTGTGATAATTGTGAAAATCTAAAAGTGACAAAAGTGAAATGTCAAAATCTAGGATGGCATAAGGAAAATTCGCAAAATCTGGAGTGGCAAAAACAAATTTTTCCCATTCAACATTGGTGGTGCCCAATGAACTTTCTGACCGGAATCGAGTGCTCGCATTTTGGCGGTCCACTCAAGTCTGGCCCTTGTGATGCAATCAACACAAACAAGTCACCACCAAAATAAAGATGAGTAAATACATGAGAACAGAATTTGTAGGAAACCAATAGCCAACACCACGAATGATTGAAGGAAAGGAAACAAAAGATAGCAATCAACATCGGTAATCGATCCATAACAAAGTAGAAAAAGATAGGAGTATGTGCCGACGGAGGTTTGGGAATTGACATGCTTCCACACTGCCGGTCGAGAAGAGATGGAGCTTCAAACAGACGGCGGCTATGGCGTACCAGTGGCAGGGACCCTGACTGGGACAGCGGGAACAGGGGGAACACCACCGATCAGGCCGGTGGCAGTGTTGAGCACGTCATCAACTGGGCCTAAGATGCGTCTCCAAAGCAGCGCTCTCCCGGTGGCAGTATGGAACGCGCCATCAACTGGGTCTAAGATGCGTCTCTGCAGCAGCGCTCTCCGGGCCTCCGCGGGGGAGCTCAGCTGCACGATGGCACCGGCCAGAACGAGGAGGACCAGGAGGAGGGCGTTGGTCCGAGCCATGATCTATCGAGGCTTGCTAGGTAGCTAGCAGTATATATGGATCAGTACAAGGATGCTTGATGGTTCTGGCAATGGCGTCTTGGTGGGTTTATATACATATATATATAGAAATCTCATGATCTGCGTGCATCCTTTGTTTACTCATAGGCGTATCTTCAGCTTCTTATTTGATTCTCAGATTTAATGAAGCAAGCAACCTCTCTACAATCCAACGAGCAGGCTGATACGTGTGATGCTATTTTCTAATGTCATCTTAGGGTGTGTCTAAGTCTCGCTCGGCGGAGAGTCTGAGACTTAACCAAGTCTCAGTCAAGTGCTATAGTATACGAGAAGAAAAAAGAAAAACAGAAAAGATTTTTTTTATGAATCTCAATGCAAGATCAATGGAATATGACGTCGACTGAGACATAACGAAGTCTAAGTCGACTAAGACTTAGCAAAACTAACACACACACATATATATATATACCTCTCGGTTTCAAAATAAATGTCTCAACTTTATATATACCTCAGGTTGAGACACTTATTTGGAGACGGATGAAGTATGATTTAATGCTAGGTAGTGGAGCACATAATTTTTTGCTGATTATTAAGTAGCTAGCCGGGCATGGCCAGCGGCATATGGTAGCACGTCGCAAGATTCCATCCTTGATGTAATATCAGAACAAAGTCAACACATATCAAATCAGCATACATATCGGATGAGATCGTCTAGTAGTAAACTAATCCGTCATGGCAAGCGCCATATCTCATCATCATCATCGTGTGTGATCTTGATTAATTAATAGAGTAACGAAATACCAATACAAATGTTTCTTGTAGTATTTTATTAAGAGTAAC
>LR738710.1:32064540-32078530 GCA_902687465.1 Secale cereale
CCCCCCCCCGCCCCCGCTCCCGTCATTCTTCTCATCAGATCCGGTCGCCATGCCGCCGAAGAAGTTTGTGGCCCCTCGAACAGGCTCATCACCAAGAGGGCCAGGGACGCGGCGGCGGTGGCGGAGCAGGGAGAGGCGTCTCGCGCGGGGACGATGAACCTCCCGCCCGGCCACTGCCCACAAGCCGCGTGGGGGAGGCGGTAGAGCGTTGCCATCGATGATAGATAGATGTAGCCGTCGATAGGTGGCCTACGGACCTAGATGTATTTTTTTATACTATAATTATATTCTTTGTACTACATTGACAATTGACCAATAGATTGAAAGTTATCCTCGCAAAAAAACACCAAGAAGATATATTAGTCCAAGGCTTGCTAGGAAGAAAGCGCCATCAGCGCACTCTCCAGCCTTTCGCCAAGCCGTATCTCATTGTTAGAGTTCAGACCAAAATGGAGCCTTCCCGTGCGTTTGGATTCTGATCCGTTGGATTGCGTTTCCAAAACGATCGTGGCCGTCGGATGTTTAGATGGAGCGATCTGGACCGTTGAATCTCAGACGAAACGATATGGGCCGTCGGATCGAGTGAAACACTGCTACATGGTCAAGCAGTGTGCCACCGCCTGTAAATCTCGTGCCCCACCAAGGGCATTCTCGTCTTTTCAGACCCGGGCGTATAAAACGCATCAGGTCAAAACCTTGCTGCCGCCTCCCGCACACGCGCACCCCGCACCCCGCTCCTCCTCTCCTCTGCGCCGCCACCGCCCGCCCTCCTCCCCTCACATCGCGCCCGCACACGCCCCGCTCCATCCTCGCCTCACTCCTCCTCTCCTCTGCACCGTCGCCGCCCGTCCTCCTCCTCTCCCTGCAGCACGACGCAGCGGCCCATCCCCCTTCCTCTCGCTCCCCATCTACTCCATCCATCCATCCATCCATCCATCAGATGGGACTGGGAGCAAGAGCGGAGGCGGCGGTGCTAGAGTGCTACTGGTGGGGGTTCTTGGGCTGTTGGCGGCGTCAGAGGGGGCGGACGGGGAGGGGACGGTGAGGCGCTGATGGCCCTCAAGGCGGGCTTCGGCAACGCCGCCAACGCCCTCGCCGACTGGGACGGCAACCGCGACCATTGCGCCTGGCGGGGCCGCCCCGGTCAGCTCTGGCCACCTCCACCACCACCCACTGACAAGAGTCCCCAGCTACACCTCCTCCTCCATCCCGTGGTCATCACCGGGAGGAGCAGCAGCTCTGCCTGGAGGCGTCGCCATCGGCTAGCGGAGCGTCGGACACGTTCGTGCACCCCCGGGAAAAGAAGACGACCCAAGGTGAGCAGCCTCTGATCCGCCGTGCGAAGTGAGCGACGAGCGCCCTCTCCACCTCTCCCATCCCCCCTCTCTCCCTCACACACGTGGATTTATATGTTCATTCGCTCAAGGGGCAGAGATGTTCATTTGCAGGAGGGTTAGATCCCAAGGGGCAGAGATGCGGTCCTTCGGAGGTGCTGGGAAGAAGAGGATTAGAAAGAGTATCTATAGATCTATGTTGATAATCATATGTATTAACAGACAAATCATGAGAAGGTGGGGTTTCATTCTATACCCCTGATATTGTGCACAGTCATATATGTGTGTTTCTCCGGTGGCCATGGCCAGGGGTAATGAGACATCGATTAGGCTAGCCCCGACCTGCACATGCTTTAGAAAAGAAGACATTTCTGCTATTCAGGTTTCCTCTGTATGGGTTGTCGCTTTGATTAAGATTGCTTCAGTTTTATGAAATTTTGCAAATCATGTTTGCAGTAAACTTTAGAAAAGAAGACATTTCTGCTACTCAGGTTTCCTCTGTATGGGTTGTTGCTTTGATTAAGATTGCTTCAGTTTTACGATGCCAAAAATATTGTTTTATTTTCATAATTGCAACACTATCCTTTTCAACATGAGAGTATATCTTGAATAATATATGTGCTTACACATGTGTCCTTCTACTGTTTTTATCTTGGTTGATCAGAGTGTAGGTCTGATGTAGTGGCAACAACAACAGTGGAGGGGGCACAAGCAGGCCCACGTATTTTCTGAAAATCCAGTCATATTTGCTATCTTTCACATGTGAGTCTGCAGAAAGTTTGATATCAGTGAGAACACATATACTTATTTATGAAACAGTAAATATTGTAGTGAATATGTTATTATGATGTATTTTATATGAGTGAAAATGTAAATTGCCTTTGGAACTCGGCCTCCATGAAGGCCTTCCAATTCAAATTTCAAAATTCATCAAATATTATATTTTTACATTTCAAAAAATTCTAAAAAAAATATAGGTACACCTAAGGGCATAACACATATGTGTGTATTGTGCAAAAAAGACAAATCTAGGGCTTTTTAACACATGATACTATTCATCCTCCAAGGTCATGAATTTATCTTTTTTGTGCAAATCGCATTTCAACGTATTCCATCCTAAATTTTTACACACGTACATATAACATCCTTGTTTACTTGCATGGTTTTTTCAGATTTTTTTGAAATCAAAAAGTTTGAATTTCGAATTTTTCAGAAATAAAGGCCTCCATGGAGGCTGAGAGCCAAACGTCCGTTCTCGAGTGAAAACACATGCCTTGAGTGAAAACAGATTCAGTATAAACATATAGTACAAGAGCTCCCCCTCATGAATTCTCTGTCTAATTGACCATGAACAGAAGTTTCTGAACTGTAGAAGCAGTGAATAGATACCAATCCAAATACGATTTTTTATATGCTGATGCGCGAGGTATAGAAGGAAATCAGCTTGCCAATATTATTTTCCTGCTAATTAATATACACATGTTCACAGAAACTGTACCAATCGCATGGATGAATCAGATTTGGTAAACATGCATAGATTCAGTTCGGGTGTACTCTATTAACTCCAGTTTGGGATGTCAATATGATTATTTGATACTAAAATTAAAATTAATCTTTCTAGGCCCATGCTAATAAAATTCTCTTGTGTTTAAATTTCATTTTTACCAGGGCTCGTGTACTAGATACATTATGAAAGGGGCGAATGTAGCAGGCACCATTATCTTTGAATTCCATCGATGATGTTGTGTTTGACGTGCTGGTCGGTTCGGTTATTCAGGTAGGCGCCGTCGTAAGCGCTACCATGTCAAAAAGCCAAGGATTGAAACTATGTGCATTGTGCAATGAACCGAGCCTTTGTGAGAGGACCAAGACAAGAGGTAACGCACTGTCCTGGAGTAGTAATAAGCACCATCATTTGGATCATAGCAACATGTAGTTGCGATCAACCCTTATTACCAGTATCCATCAGAAAAATGTATGTATATATCTTGTCTAATTTTTGCGTTTCTGCCGTTTGGATCAGTTGTTGGCAATATAAAAATGTAGATAAGGAAGTGAACAGTCTATGCATAGAAAATAAATGAAAGAAGGTCATACAGTCTGAAGATATAATAGCTTGAATTTTGTCCGACAACATGGGTGGCAGGGTAATTTAGTATAAATAAGAGAACAATGGTAGTTCATAAGGTGTAGTGATTTATCCTATAATTTATCTCTTCCAATCAAACACATGTTTCTTGCTTCTCTGTGGTTAAACTCTTGTACTCGATACACAGGACCGTGTGTCCAGTATGGTATGGCCCTTGGACGCATGTGCTTCTATGCAAAGAAGTTAAAAATATCACCATGCGAGCTTCATTGACTCGAGCAATTTTTTGGTACAACAAAGCCTGCCATCAGGTACTGCATATGTGAAATGACCAAGACTTTCACCGCTCCTGGCCAACGGATGGTGAGATCTCTATCTACACATTTTCGTTGACGCAGAAGAACTTCACTAGCCAATGATCTTGACCATCATATGCTCCATGTTTCCAATATTGTTTGGCCCCATGCATGAGGAGGTACCTTGCAAGGTACCTTAAACAATCAATCGAGGACATGCGGGTTCAGCTTTCATGTGGGTGCGCTAAGGAGCGGGCCAGAATTATGAAGGGCGTCGATGAAAGAGGGGTCATAACAACCAATTGGTCTGACTTTGTGACAACGAAAGAGCTTGCAAAACAGCATCATATATGTGCCTTTGCCTTCAAGGCTTAAAAAGGCAGACTGTTGCTCACTGTCCACCCGCTTGAGGTCAGCTACGAAATCATACTCATACTATTATGCAAATACTTGTGCTTTGATTGATTAAACAATATAATCCTTGCAGGTTCATATATCATGGCATGTAAAGAGTCGGGCAGTAAGACGACCCAGCGAAGCTATGAAATATTGGGCTTTAGCATAACAACTTTGATTTTTTTATCTCTCATCGCATGTGCCCCCTCTGTCTATATAATGACTCAACTATTGTATCTGCTTTGGGGCAATCCATCATGTTGGTTTTCTTTTGGAACAAAAATGTTGCCTTGATTTTGGAATGGCTGGTTGCCTTGCTCTTTGGCATTGCTTGGACGAAATCTTCTGTACTGGCACAGTTATCTTATACTACTACACAGGCAATACCTTACTTCTAATGTATTTTTGATGCATTGGACTGATCGCTTTGTGTACTGGGTTGGATATCATTGCACCCGGCAGGGGTACGGCAAGACGCACTTCTTTTTCTCCGTATGTAGTCGCTATTGAAATCTCTAAAAGGTCTTATATTTATGAACAGAGGGAGTACATTCCAATCTCTCATGTGGGAGAGGCTGTACGCTCAAGCTGTTCTTTTCTTTGCCTTTATGTTGTTGCTACCTGTATTTGTTGTATTACTATGGTGGACTATGAGATGTATGTCGTTGGTTGTGTTGAGTTGTTATATGGGAACTGTTTGTGATATGACTGTTTATTGTTCTATTTGCATCCAGCTTTGTGGTTGTGATATTAGTGTGGTCTTTTGCTGCGTGCCCTTAAACCAATATCATGTTTTTTTATTTGCAATGCCCCAGTGACTATATTATCGAATTGGATATGATTGTACCCAGAGTGGTGGATATGACCGAACCCGGCAGCGGTGCTCCGCTGCCGGGTGCGGCAAGCCGCAATTCCTACCTAGTTACAAGGGATGTAACTTTAAGCGTGATGCTCATCTCAAAGAGGCTACGAGCAACTCAATTAAACAATTGATCAGGTTAACAAACAAAACTAACAGGTAGCCTGAAGCAAACGAGCAGCCTGCAACATATCATGTCACTCATAATGTAACACACATTTGAAGTAAAAAGATTACAATCTTTCAAAGAGTTTTATCATGGATCTTCCAAACAGTATAAGAGTGACAGCAAAATAAGCACACCAAGTGGATAAAAAGTACGTCGATCAGAGGCTAAGCAGAAGGAACAATAAGTACGTCTCATGCACTTGAAGTTTTATCATGAAGCCGCGGGTGGTGTATTTTAAGTGAGGAAGACCAGGAGGCGATGTCCCATGTATGAGACCAAAAAATATGAACAAAGTTTGAAATATATATAAGAGCGCCGGAGCCGGCCGCGCCAAGCGTCCAAAGTTCTAAGTCTAAGTCACGAATAATACACGCGAGCGCACTATATATAGCATGGTTTTCTCTTGATCAATACATCTAGGTGGAGCATGAAAGCATCACTTATAAGCTGGTCACCACACCCTTCCTTTGGCGAGGTGGGACAAAAACGCATGGCTCAAGTACATCCCTCCCTAACATGCATGCTGCCAATGGACTACCTCACATGGGCCGTCAGCCTTGTTGCACCTCATGCTGATGACCCTGTTGGTGAAGGCACCATTCCCATGTAGATAAACAAATTATACGTCACTCGTTCATCACCAGTAGAAAACAAGGCTTTGGTCCAAGCTCAATATACACATTAGTCCCGGTTGCATTACGAACCGGGACTAATGTGAGCATTAGTGCCGGTTCGAGCGGCTAGGGCATCGGGAAGGCATTAGTCCCGGTTCAAATGGGACCTTTAGTCCCGGTTTGAGACACGAATCGGGACTAAAGGGCGTCGCACCCTTTATTCCTGGTTCATATCTCAAACCAGGACTAAAGAATGGACCTTTAGTCCCGGTTTGAGACACCAACCGGGACTAAAGGGTGTGATGCCCTTTAGTCCCAGTTCGTGTCTCAAACCGGGACTAAAGGGTTTTTTTCATTTATTTTTTATTTTTAGTTTCAGTTTTAAATTGTTTATATCTTTAAGGATATTTGATGTTTTTGAGTGATTTTTTTGCATCAGATTCAAAATTTTGTCTAGTTTATGTTTGTGCCATTAGTTTTCAAATTTGAATGATTTAAATACGAATTTGTTCAAAATTACTTCAAACCCCTAGATTGTGGATAATTTGAGTTTAAAAATAATTTTTAATTTAATTCTTTTTGCTCCTAGTCACATGTCAGATTGTAGTCACAGTAAGATTTATTGGTTATTTTTAGAATAATTTAAATTAAGATTTTAATTGAAACTGTATTGCTTTGCTTATATAGTTGTTTTAGTCCTTTAATTGTTGTTTTCAATTATTTTTAGTTAGTTCTTTCTGTAGATTTTAACATGTTGTTGTATGCTTTTGTTAGACAACAGTAGATACTTTTTTATAATTAATTAATATTAATTTTGCTACTGTTTTGTATTAGTAGTTGTTTAGACTTTAATAATAGTTGATAGAATTAGTTTTGATATATTAAAAAATTATTCTTTTTGCCACTTTAATACAACATGACTCTGGATTGGTTAACCTTAGTTGTGACTCTGGCTGGGACGATGCTAGCAGATGTAGTCGACGGTAGGATTGACAATTTACTATTGTTAGGAAAACTCTACCCCCCTATATCGCCATTTCAATTTTTTTTTAAAAAGAAAATGATAAAAACTTCAAAAATTAAAATCCTTGAAGATGTAATTATGTTACTACATATACTAGTTAGGAAAATTTTAAAACTTAAATTTGGACATGTTTTGCAAAAAAATGTTATGAAAACGTAAAACTGCTATAACTTTTGCATACTATGTCGAAAAAAAACGTATAATATATAAAAATGTTCAGCATGAAAAGCCGGTTCCAATTTCGACGCCATAGGCCATTTTGAAATTTTTTAGAATCCTCAAATTCTGAAAGGAAAAAGGTTATCCTCAAATTTATGTTTTTATTTTATCTTTGTCAAACTTTGGTCAAACTGTGGTCAAACTAGTTATTCAAGAAATATTAGTGTTAATAAATAATTATTGTTTTTAAGAATAATAGTTTCAAACTCAAACGGTGAAACGTGTGAGAAATTCTGCGTATTTCGACCAATTTAAAGTAAAAAAAGGGGTTGCTCCTTCGGCAAAACATGCTCAAGTTCAACTTCTAATGGTTAATAGGATTGACAGTTTACTATTGTCAGGAAAACAACAAGTGTAGACTTGGAAACGAGGGGGAATAGAACTCGGAAGTTTAGCGTGCTCAGGTTGGAGTAGTGAGAGGATGGGTGACCGCCGGGAAAAGGTGGAGCTCCAGACAGCAGCCACGTGGAGCCCCTTCAGTCCCGGTTCGTAAGGGAACTAGGACTAAAGGTTATGGACTTTAGTCCTGACCTTTTTGTCCCGATTCCAGAATCGGGACTAAAGGCCCTTACGAACCGGGACTAAAAACCCGTTTTCTACTAGTGCATGCCTCATGGTATGGCCCATATCATGTTCTAGTTTTCTCGTAATATTCAAGTATGAGCATATACCCTTAGTTTCGCAACTATTTTTCTCTTTATTAAATCAAAGTATGTTTTCTATCTACAAAGTAAAATGTTTAGTCAACGATTGTGGACAATATTGGTACTGTAAATTTATAGAGGAACATGAAACTAAACTCATACTATACTGTATATAAACCATTGATACTAAATCATCTAGAGATGTCTTCATATAACATTTTGCAATTTTTAAATAAATGCATCTGAAATCTCATTTATTGTCGTTAATTGCTGAGTGAACAATTGTGGCGATGAGTTGAATTAATTGTAATGAGATGTCCTTTGTTAATTATTTGAACATGAATCAATATTCACAGCGACAATGGTAATATCGTTCAGGCATGTCAGTTTGCTGCCTAAAATCTTAGAATTGCACAAGAAAAAACTGGAGATTTTGATTCTTATATCCCGAGGAACCAAAGCATACATGTATACATGCTCCTGTAAGATAATGTAGTAATGTAAGTCACACTTCAATAAACAATTCGGTGTTTTAAAATCTAGGGTAAATCTCTGCAAGTGATCAAGAATGCTCATGGCACAAATCATAGCGTGGCAATTATTGCATTGCTTGGAGAAAAACTGTAGAGATACACATAGATACATAGATAGATAGGCCGCATAGATGCATGTAGCAACGAGCCACTAGATTAAGCCAGATCACACTTGTTGAAATTTCAACTTTGATCACGAAAACTCAAGCACCAGCAGCATTACAAGTTCAGATCATCTACATCAATCTATCGACGAGCCAATCTATCAATGATCTCTCTAAGACCCAAACATGTCATCCTACATTGGAGCTCAAGTCACGGAGGGTGCGCCAACCTGGCCACCACCAGATTCTTTGTCTTGGAGCCAAACCCCACCATCGATGCTCATGATGCAGTGCAGCCTGCCGAATACAGAGATGGAACATGTCACAAATATGGATGTAGATATCGATTCAAGATGCAAAACATGATCCTTACTGAAACTGTAATCTTTGGGAGACTAACATGGTACACTACTCCTAAAACTCAGTATGTTCGTTCACCACAACTGCAAGCTAGCGCAAATGGATTCAATTATAGCCACTAAGGATGATGTTCATCCACCACAACTATAACTCTTCAATGGTGGCCATAAAAATAAACTGCCGCTAATTAGGCAGGAAGGCACGCACACATGAATATTTTGAAGCATGAAAATCAAATTTGCTGGCATGATTGATGGATGGCACATAACAAACGATTGCTATATGTACTAGAGTACATACATGTTGCATGCAGTCTGAATCTGATGGTTTGGTTTGAATCAATCAAGCATTTGAATCAATCAACCATATGAACATAGTTTGCATCTGACGGAGACGTGAAACAGTACTCACCTATATTGTGTGTCACGGCAAGCAGTTGGGCCGGCGTTGGTGGAACATTGTGGAGGAAACAACGGCCGGCCATCTCCTCCACCGCCGTCGTCCACCATGAGAGCACCGGGAGCCCTTCCTTTATAACAGATAGCTCAAAGCCATAGTTCTGGACCACGCCCTTGACGAGCCCACGTCGCGACAACGAGCCAAAGGTGTTCCGTCACAGATCTGGGAGCACCGCCGCCTGGCCTGCTTGATCTGGAATCATCACTGCCCGCACAACTCTCTGACCCATGAAATCATGGACACGTTGACACCAGCAGCCAGAGCCTCCATGAAATCCTTTGTGCCAGACCTTGCAATGGTACCAAGGTTGTTCGCGAGGTCTGACTTGGAAATACCAATACAACTATCAATAAGCGTGAGTGTGGTCGCAGCCTTGTCATGACAATGTGGATGAATAGCTCTAGCCGATTATTCAACTTGCTCTTGTCAGTCAGCCTCTCAAACCCAATCTTATTGAACCCTGCCACCATAGCACCCAAATACCCAATTTAGTGTGGTTCTCACAAATAAGAAGTCAATAATGCAAACATAACTGAAAGTAACCAATGCAACGGTACAAGATCAGTAGCAACAGGACAGTATCTTGTACCGAGGCAAAACATAAACCACAAGTTATACCTCTAGCTACTGATCTAACAAGAACATTAACAAAGTTGTCAAACAGGAAACAAGAAAATAATTTCATCAAGGCCATTACTTAACAGAAGTTACTATTGTTGTCAAAGAGGAAAGCAACGAAATTAAAACCAGTGGCCACAAGTTAGTGGTGGCCAGAAGACCACCACCACTGATAATGTGGCCACAGAATCAGAACCAAGCCCCAACCAATTGGCCGGCAACACAACTAGCCACGGCTCAACTACATGACCATCATGGGTACAGGAAGAGAGGAAGGAGACCTACTCACGGAAACCAATGAAGATACTTTGAAAGAGGTAGTCCACCAAGCAGTAGTAGCCGAACAATTAATAAATATGATGATTCTTTGAACATGCCTACACATAAAGCACAAAGTTGATCAGCAAGAAAAGGCACATGAGCACAACACAATCGCATGGGCTAGATTGCATATGTAAGCATGCATGAATAATAAATGTACTGATAACACATCATAAGCCAACCAAAGCATGTTGTAAGAGCAAGCTACCATGTGGCTGGACTATTAAGAACTACAGCACGGCAGGAAGGTTTGATAAACTAAACATGCAATATTTTGGTTTATCATATAGTAATAATAATCAAGAGCAGAGCAGCGACCATTTTTACATGGGAAGTTGGCAAATTCAGAGGAACACACAATCAAAGTGTTACGAGCTACTCCCTCCATCCCATAATATAAAATTGTTTTGCAAGCTAAAACAGCTTGCAAACTTATCTTATATTATGAGATGGAGGGAGTAGTGCAATTAGAAGTCCAAATAATATTATTTTGTAATATACCCTTTTCACGTACAAACACATCAGTATATACATAAACATTTAAAAATATGTAGACTCGCATGAATTTTTTCATGAAAATCATTTTGGGGTATCTAATAATTACTAATGAAGTATATTAAAAATAATAAAGAGGTATAAAAGATTCATCTATATGGTATACGAGGAGCGGGAGTACGTACTCCCAGGAGTACACAACCATTTTCCTATATATATATATATATATTAATCTAGATTATTATCACTAGGACATATGCCCGTTCGTTGCACCGGGAGAAACAAATTATTGCATGCAACCATGTAATATGTGAATGCACTTACAGGAGAGGCATGGTGCTCCTGGTTGTAACTCGCTCAATCATTAACTGCACCATCTATGCAAGAACCCACAATTTTCACCATCCTAGGCTCTTCAATAAACAGTTATACTATGGATATGGTCCATATGTAGTCCCTCATACTCTCACTCGATTTTGATTTATATTGTTGTGGACTTGTTTCATGGTGGGAGGTCATGCATGTATGTATGCAACTCGAGGCTCGGTGTCCTAGTCCCTCATACTTCCGCATGCCTCCATAGGGCTCGGGCACCACCTAGTAAGAGTGGCCTAGGCCCGAATCTTATCTTCTTCTCGGCTTAGCTTCTCCCTGGTCCTCCCTTCCCTTGAGGCTTTGACACACAATTAATGCCCACAATGCCCTGCTCTCCTATGGAGCAAATATCAGTTGTAATCAATTAGTAGTTCACCGGGTTGAAAAATCGGGTCACGACACAAGGGACGATGCTTGTGTTAATGATTAAAAAAACGACGGGTTTTGTGAAACAATATTTAGTATTACAGAAAATGTTTGGCATGCCAAAGGACCTAGGGTTAATGCAACTTTAGTAAACCATATTATAAATAATTATTCCCTAATTTTTTAGTTATTATCACCGAACACAAAAGCCATAACTGGGTTCTTATAGCATGTAAAATATCTTTGCTTAGTAGTAGCTTTGACCAAATCACCAGAAGAGTGTGAGTGCAGATTAGCATTTATTTGAAGTGCCATTATGCTGGCCTCTCTAGATATGGTTTATTCGGATTTCAATTTCAGAATTCAACAAAAAAATCTATCTTAAATCTCAGTGTTATCCCTAAAAATCCCAGTGTTACGAAAACATATATAAGAAAGGCTATGCATCTAGGAACATGCAACGTCCCTTGTGAATAATCATTAGATCACTAAAATGTTAGCAGAATGATGTAAGTTTAGCCTAACTGAAAAATGATCAGTAAGTAAGCTTATGCTTCCAAGCACGGAGAGAAGGACATGATCAGCAATGGGAAAAGCAAATATTTACTACATAGTAAATAACCAGATATAGTTAAACTGTACACTAAGATGTTCCTCTGTTCCGCGCTAGCGGTCGATGATTTATCCGGGAGAATTATATTCCAAAATCACAATTTAACCGGGGCGAGGTGTTTACTTTCTGTAAATATAAGGTTACTATCATGTTGAATTTGTACGTATGAGCGGAGAATATGTACACGCAAAACCTCTAAATATATGGAGGAATAAAAAGCCATGAGTAGATATTGACTGGATGTGTCTAACGATGCAAAAACGTCATTTCACAACAAAGGGAGTTTATTCATTCAGAGAAGAATAATTATCAGCCATGGGAAAAACGGAAGCCATCAATAATTCATGAAGTTATGACATACCCAGAATAGAAATTTTCAGTTAAAGATTTTTTTGTATTTTTGCCAGTTAAATGCAAATGGACAAGTAGGAATATTCTTTTACATCACATAACTAGCGTTGCATTACTTACTACTCCCTCCGTCCCATATTAGTTGTCGCTGAAATGGATATATCTGACGTATTTAGTGCTATATACATCTGTTTGAGCGACAACTAATATGGGACAGCGGGAGTAATTCATTTGGTCTTTCACGAAACAGGATAAAATCATAGCACAATGAGAACATGATCTAGGCACAATAAAAATATATCATATAATCACATACAAGATAGATAAAAAAAGTAAGATGCATCAGATTTACACCATGATTTTTTCAAACGCCCAAATCCTATGACGAACGTGGTTTGGATCAACAAAGGTGGGGGGGGGGGGGATGTTCTCACCTGTACAGCAAGCTGCTCCACTCGGGTGCGGGCGATGCAAACACGGTGGGCTCAGTCTAGTTCACTACTGATCTAACTTCAGTTTTCTATGTTTCTTCTATTGAGGAATAATAAGGTGGACCTGCCCAAATGAATCTTAATCATTCCCAGCCCTCTTGACTGTCAAAAATGAAATCCAACTTATTTGGTAAAAAAAAATTACTAGTTACCATGCACATATCTACAGGTCATGTCGTGTGTCTAAACGATGAGGAAGGATCTTCCTTTTTTTACTACCGCCAACTAACCAACGTAATTACCAATCTCAATAAATCTCTACTCCAGTTTGTAAGTATTGCAACTCTAGGAAATATATACTTGCAGGAAGTCACGAAGAGGCACATGCTGCACACCCTACAGGAACAACAGATGTACTCGCTTAAAGGATGGAACTGGAATGAGAATGTTACCCTGAACACCGGCTGTTTGGCGTGGTCGCCTCCTCGTCTTGCTGCACCCTTGTGCTGTCGTGCTTGTGCTGATGTGCGCTGCAACACTCTTGCATGTCGCCGCATTCCGTATCGGCATTCTAAGACCTCGCTGGTCGCAGGTGGTAGCCTATACAACAAGAGAAGATGCATCTATGCACCAAGAAAGACAAGAGCGTTGGTGATGAGTAATAAATGCATCTAGCATGTGATATATTGTTAAATAATAGAAGACCAAGTATACATATTTATGCTTTGAGTTGTCGACTATAATTGTTATGAAGCCCACCACAACGGCCATGATAATGCTGTGTGAAAAAAACTCGATTACTGTAGCCCGGCTGACTTTACATTGTAATCCAGGAGACATAGAATAATTTTTGACAACACAAACAGATGCATATTCCTAGTCTGCTCCTTGCTGAAACTGTAATCTTTGGGAGGCTAACATGGTACACTACTACTACTACAAAAACGCAAACTAGCAGCACAAATAGGAAAGCAACAAAACTAAAACCGGCGACCACAAGTTTGTGGGGCGATTTTGACAATTTTGACCTATGACTGAAAAGATTTCACAAAATGAACTCGTTTGAAAATAAATTCACCCACCTGACCGTTTTGAGTGGCGCCCGACACGAAGGCGCCACACCCTACGGTGCAGCGCTTCCATGCCAGGTGTTGCACGCCTGTCCAGCGTGGCACCGCGGGGGCCCGCACCGAGCAGTGCAGCGCCTCCGAGCTAGGCGCCACACGTGTAATGTGCAGCACCTAGCCCGCAGGCGCTGCACTCACTGTTACAAGTGGCCGGCTCCCCCCCCCCCCCCCCCCCCCCCCCCCCCCCCCCCCC
>LR738710.1:32078656-32152536 GCA_902687465.1 Secale cereale
CCCACTGACACACCCGCACCCCCCACCCGAGATCTGCCCCCTCCCCACTTCTATCCCCTTCTCAAATGCTTCTCTAAATCTTCCAAATTTGAAGATTTTGTCCGTGGATTTCAAACCCAATCCCTCCATCAAGGTAATCTCCTCCGATCCCCTTCTTTTCATCCAAGAAATGTGAAGAAATTGATCATTTGTTGCTGGTTTGGAGAAACCCAAGTTTTTTATGGATCTAGAGATTTGTATGAAGATATGAGATGTTTGTTTGCCAATTTCTTATGATTAGGGTTGTTAGTATGTTAGGGTTATTCTTATTGGTGTTCTTATGTTGGTTCTAGGGATAGGCTTGTTAGTATGTTAGATTTAGGGTTATGGGTGTTGTTATGTTGGGGCAAGGGTTAGGGTTAGGGTAAGGGTGATTGTTTCATATCTATGTTAGGGTTCGTATTCCATGTTAATGCTTGGATTAGTACTCATGGAAGAAATGTTAAGTTTTGTTGTTTGAATTCTTAATTATAGGGATGGGAAGAACATGTGTGTGTGTTCATCATGGGGACAAAGATGCCTTCTTGAAAGGCAATGTTGAACCGGACCCAGATGAGTTTGACATGGTGTTCGATAATAGCCCTAGCTATGCGGATGTCTTGCAACAAGTGAGAAAAGATTTGAATTGGATGGACCCTAGTGATATCGTTGAGTTGGAGGGAAGGCATAATGTTGGTTTTGGAGTGCACATCCGTTAGAAGACCATGCGTGTAAACTCGGAGCAACGTCGGGTTGCATACAAGGAGACGGTGGCCGAATCACTAGACAAGGCTCTTGAGTTATTTGCAACGAAGAAGGTTGATTCAAGGTTGCATTTGGACATGAACCGGAACCCCTCACCTTTGGTTGCTAGTAGCCCCCCACACTTGAACCGAGATGAAATTGTTGAACCTCTTTTGACCCAACAAGTGAAGCCAACATTGAGCCCATTTTCAAGCAACCAAAATGAAGCTTTGCAAGAGGAGTATGATGAGTATGCGGAAGATGACAATGAATTTGATCTCCATGACAACAATGTGGGTGATTGATACGTCCATTTTGCATCATGCTTTTATATTGATATGTATTGTGCTATGGGCTGTTACTAGACATTATGTCACAATACTTATGCCTTTTCTCTCTTATTTTACAAGGTTTACATGAAGAGGGAGAATGCCGGCAGCTAGAATTCTGGGCTGGAAAAGGAGCAAACATTGGAGACCTATTCTGCACAACTCAAAAAGCCCTGAAACTCCACGAAACTCTGTTTCATAAAACATAAAAAATATCTAGCGAAAGAAGTACAGGGGGGCCACCCACCGTCCACGAGGGTGGGGCCCCCTTGGCGCGCCCCTACCTCCTGGGCCACCTTGTGCCCTGATGGCTTCTCGCCCCTCGTTGGTTACCCCAAGTGGAAGGTTTGAGATGTAGCGTAGCGGCAAATTTCCCTTGGCAAAGATACCAAGGATCGAATCCCATGAGACTCCGAGGGTCGACAAGAAGGTGTCAATAGCGCCAGAAACTTTTGCTTGACAGGACCTGCACACAGATACAAATAACTTTGCTCCCAACAAGTACAGAGAGGTTGTCAATCCCTCCGGCCTTGTCGTTTACAAAGGATCAAACGCAAGAGATAATAGTGATAGGTATGACTGCAACTAGGAAATAAGAACATGAAGTAAATAGCGGGTGTGATCAGTGATGGTAATATGGACCGGGGTCCCATGATGTTCACTAGTGATGTCTCTCTCCCAAAAGACGATAAAACAGCTAAGCGAGGTAAACAAATTAGCGCAAACCAATGCTAACTATGCTGTAAAGAAAGGTAGAGGCTCAAAAGCATGGGCGGTTCGCCAAGGCAAGTAGACCGAAATCCATCTGCATCTACTACTAATCATCCACCTTGAGATATCTATCCAGAACATCTCGCTGGTATTAAGTTGCGAGCCCCACCCAAAGTGTAAACTCAAAGCAACAGACAACTGCATTAAAAGAACTTTGCGTAAAGTAAACAATCCTTGCACCCGCAAGTACAAGCACCGTTGTTTTCCCCCTTGTGGCAACAGCACATCCCCTAGACTCATGTTTCTGTCACTCAAACTAGTCATCGAGGGGCATGAACCCACAATCAAGCATAACGTTCCCTCTTGGAGTTACTACCTACTACTCGGCCAAAGCAATAAATAGCAATGGAGAACATGCAAGAATTACTCAAGAACATAAATATAAAAGAGGTGAATCAAATATATTACTCACACACAATCTGAACATAATCTCATAATCCATCGGATCCCAGCAAACTCAGCATAGCAACAGCATAAAGATTACATATGTGCCTCGATCATATAGGGCAGCTCACGAGGTCTAATCCATGAAGAACAAAGAGGGGAGGAGAACATCACATAGCTACTGGTCATGGACCCGTGGTCCAAGGGAGACTACTCACAACTCATCCGGGAAGCGTCCATGGTGGTGGAGAAGCTCCCGGTGGTGGTTCTCCCCTCCGGCAGGGTGCCGGGAAGAGTTCTCCTGGTGCTCCCGATCTTGGAAGCGCGGCGGCGGCGGAACAGAGATGAGATCGCGAAAAAGGGTTCCGTCCTTGAGGGTTTCGGGACGCGTGCAATATATATGCCAAAGGGGGGCACCAGAGGCGGAGGTGGGGCCCCAGGCGCCCCCTGGCGCGGCCAGGGGTGGGGCTGCGCCGGGTGGCCGCCTGGGCCCCCGAGGCTCCCCTCTGGCCCTGCCTTGGTTTTTCTGGAAGCTCCCGATACGCTGATTTTTCCTGTATTTTTCCCAGAATTTTTAGGGCACTTTTAATATGGGGGAAACCTGAAATAGAAAAATAGCAGAAAACAGGAACTGGCACTGTGGTGCACTGAGTTAATAGGTTAGTCCAAATATGATCAAAAGTGTATGGAAGTGCATAAATATCATAGCAATATCACACAAAAGAGGCATGGAGCAAGCAGAAATTATAGATACGTTTTGGACGTATCCACATCCCCAAGCTTAATTCCTGCTCGTCCTCGAGTAGGTAAATGATAACAAGCATAATTTCTGTGGTGACATGCTATCAACCATATAAGAACTTTTAGGTAAAGCAATCAAGGCATGTAATCCAATTCAAGTCATAACAAGCAAGAGTCTATATTAGCATTGTAACAAGTAACATGAGAACATAAAGGTGCAAGAGCTCTCGCTGTCCGTGACTCGAATGTCTCCAAATGGTGTTTGCGTGCAAGAAAGGGGATAGGGATATATGAGAGAGTAAAACATAGTTTTTGTATTGTTGAGAACTTAATCTACTAAAGTTTTACACTTGTTCTTCTTTGGAATCTTATGTTGACTCATCCCCAGACCGTCAGCCAGGTACAAGTCAAAATGATCCACTCCCTTTCGATATTTTGAGCACTCATGCAATGGATGAGTGTAAGCAAGAAAGTCGACACTTAGGATGGCAAAGAGAGAAAAATGATAGAGGGGGAAGACAAAAAAGGTGTGAAAGGCTCACATCAATGAGGACAATCATCGGCGAGAGAAAGCCAAATGATAGATATGATGTGAGGAGTAGGGATTGCCATGCAACGGATGCACATATGATCTAAGGTAAGCTCTCCAATGGAACTAGTGGGGGTGCATCCAACTTGCTTGCTCAAGAAGACCTAGAGCTCTTTTGAGGAGGCTCATCATTGGAATATACAAGCCAAGTTCTATAGTGTAAAGGTCCCCACATAGTTATATGCATGAATGATAATCTCTATGGAGCACAAGGTATAAGATGGAGTACGAGTGTGGATCTCTCAAAAGGAAATAGTAGTGTGCCCCCTTCTCTCTTTTTATTTATTTTTCTCCTTTTTCTCTTTTTTTTATTTTTTTGTGGCCTCAATGGCTCTTTCTATTTATCTCTCATTTGTCCTCTTTGGGATCTTTTGATTTTGTCCTCTTTGGGATCTTTTGATTTGTCCTCTTTGGGATCTTTTCCTCACTTTAGGGGAAACACTCTATGTATTACAAGAAGTATAGAAGATCTTTCACACTTTACAAAAGTACTCAACATAAAGAAAATGAAACTATCATGATGTATGCAAATGTATGCCTCTGCCGGTGTAGCAGGATATGCAATGATACTAGCGCGTCATGTAGCAATGATTAGGGCAAGGCCCAACTAGCATGCGGCTCATCGATCAAGCAAAAAGCATGTATGACATGAAGATCAAGTCATGAGAGGATGGATGTTGCATGGCAATGTATCTCGGAAAGGCTATGGAAATGCCTTGATAGGTAGGTATGGTGGCTGTTTTGAGGAAGGATATAATGAGGCTTATGATGACAGAGCATATCGTGCCAAGGATTTGGATGCACCGGCGAAGTATGCGCCAACTCTCGAGGTGAGAAAGGGCAATGCACGGTACCGAAGAGGCTAGAAAAATATGGTTAGGTGGAAGTGTCAACCTTCGAATACTCACATTAGTCCGAAGAACTCATGCACTTATTATCGGTAACTCTCAATCTAATTAGGAGGTTCACAAAGAGACAAGTACCCCGAGGAGGAGTGTATGGGGATTTGGTTATCCTTGCGCATCCTCGACTCATGATACGTGAGTGTACTCTAATATTCGATTCCTCCAAAGATTAGTGATCCATTTAGTAGCTAAAGTTCTCAACTATTTTGTAGGTTTTCGAAAATAAACACGGATTGCCCAAAATACGACATCTATCACTAATAGGCTAAAGCTCTTGACACCAAAAGTTCAGACATTACTCATGGCAATACCTCAAAACTATTGCAAGTTACTACTAAAATTAAATAGCAACCTCAATTACCTACTTTAAGTTAAGACACACAACTCAGTGCAACTGACAAACTCTCTTAACAAGATAAACGTGAAAACTCAAGAGAGTTCAACAACCAACTAAACAAAAGCTCTTTAAAAAGAAAAGCATGAAAACTAAGAGCTAAACATGACAGTAGCTATGGAAAGACAAAGAACACACACAGCAAAGATAAGCATGAAAATCCTATGTTGTGTTCTAGGTTGAAGTGGAGTGTGTTTCTCTCCCACACAAAGAAAGCTGGGTTCTAACTCGTTATGAACAGCAAGCAAAGCTAAAGAAAACTAAAAACTAAAAGCAAGACGCTCCAAGTATAGCACATAACGCATGAAGTGATTAAACTATAGTGGAACGAAAGACGAACTGATAATTGTTGATGGAAAAGGGGATGCACGGGGGCATCCCCAAGCTTAGACGCTTGAGTCTTCTTGAATATTTCTTGGGGGTGCACGGGGGCATCCCCAAGCTTGAGCGTTTGACCCTCCTGGATCTTCTTTTATCATCTTCCCTCGCACACTTGAAAACTCCCTTCATACATAACTCATCATAATCTGATTAGCGAGGTTAGTACCCATAATAAAATAATTTTTCCCTGCTGGAAATAAGGATAATCTTGAAGAGCTACTGTTTCTCAAGATTGCCAAAAGGTTTTTGCAAAGAAAAAGCAAGCTCAAGGTTTGCAAAACAAAGAAAAGGCAAAACAGGACAGAATCTGTGAAAAACAGACCAGCAGGTACTAAATAATTTTTTCGGGGCACTTCTGCAACTCAAATCAAAAAACTCAGAACAGACGCCCGAAAGCCAACTGTATAGAGCACGTTTTCAAAAAAAATCAGATCAAAAAGATTATCTGGTGATTGTATACGAATTTTTCTGTCCAAGGACAGAATCTGTTTTCTGGACTGCACGTCACAACTTTTGAACTTTCTTGCAATCGGAGGCTAGACTTGGCACAAAGCTGAAAAGAAAAGATACAATGATGATGCTACTGTAGTAACAAACATCAATACACAACAAAAGCAAAATAAAACTTTATTCATTGTGGGCTGCCTCCCAAAATCGCTTTCTTTTATGCCTTTAAGCTAGGCATAATACAAAGAGAAAAGATCAAGTTTTATCAAGAGTAAAAGAATAGCTAGCCCGTGTAACGGACTCAAAAGGTAACTTTTTCTTCTTTCTAGGGAAGTGTTCCATTCCTTTCTTGAGAGGGAATTGGAACTTTATATTCCCTTCTTTCATGTCAATGATAGCACCAACGGTGCGAAGAAAAGGACGTCCCAAAATAATTGGACATGAAGGTTCACATTCAATATCCATAATAGTAAAATCAACGGGAACATAATTGTCATTGACAATGATAAGAACATCGTCGATCTTCCCCAAAGGTTTCTTTACGAAAGAATCAACAAGACGAACACCAAAAGAACAAGGATCAAAAGATTTCAATTTAAGCATATCATACATTCTTTTGGGCATAACGGAGGTACTAGCTCCAACATCACATAAAGCATAGCAAGAGAAGTTATTCAACTTAATTTTAGTCATACGGATCCCAACCATCTTCTAGCTTTCTAGGTATGGAGGCTTCTACCCTAAGCTTCTCCTCCCTAGCTTTGATGAGAGCATTAGTGATATGCTCCGTGAAGGCAAGATTAAGCATGCTAGTGTGGGGATCTTTAGCCATCTTGTGAAGAAAATCAATAACTTCAGAAAGGGTGCAATTATCAAAATCAAGGTCACTACTATCAAGTAAAGTGGTAGTGGTGTCCTTTAGGCTCACTTGTTTGGTAGCTTCTATGGTTATAGGAGTTTCTTCTTTTACGGTTGGGGTCATAGCATCACCATTAATAGGTCCAATGAGACTAGGAGTGCATTGGGTGCTAAGAGTTTGGATATCCTCAACAAATTGGATAGTAGCAACAGTGTGGTGGGTAGGAAGGCTCTTAATTCTATCTTCTTCCTCCTTCAGGGGTGCAACCACTTCAGGTTTAGCTGCCATTTGGTTTATCAAAGTGGCTTGTGTGTGGGACATATTGGAAACTTGGGTCTCAGTGATGGTGAGCCTAGTCTGGAGGTTAGAAATCTCAATATTTAGGCTCTCCAGTTGTCTACCAATGTCTTGCAAGATAGCAGTATGCTCATCTAATTGCCTCGAGAAGGTCTTGTTTTGTTCATATTGGGTGTGCATGTAGTTCTTAGTGGCCTTCTCTATTTCTAGAAGTTTCTCATAACTAAGCATGTCTCTATCTCTAGGGGTGGAGTTCTTGGTGCTAGGATAAACATTGTTGTTCCCATAGGAATTAGAGGGGAACGGTCTAGGGTTGCTACCAAAATTACTCCTATAAGCATTGTTATTGAAATTGTTTCTAGAGATAAAGTTCACATCTACTTGATCTTGAGTAATCAAAGAATTTGAAGGAACATCATGAGGATCAATAGAAGATTGCTTGGAAAGTAGAGACATAATCAAGTCAACTTTTCCATTTAGGGAGGAAATCTCCTCGACAGAGTTTACCTTCCTACCTGTTGGAGCGCGTTCGGTGTGCCATTGCGAATAGTTGGTCATCATCTCATCGAGAAGCCTCGTGGCAGCACCAAGTGTAGTTGACATAAAGGTTCCTCCCGCGGCTGAATCCAACAAGTTCCGCGAGGTAAAGTTCAAGCCTGCATAAAAAGTTTGGATAACCATCCAAGTAGTCAAACCATGAGTAGGGCAGTTCTTGACAAGAGATTTCATGTGTTCCCAAGCTTGGGCAACGTGTTCATTATCCAATTGTTTAAAATTCATTATGTTACTCCTTAGTTGGATAATTTTAGCAGGGGGATAGTACTTCCCAATAAAGGCATCCTTGCACTTGTCCCAAGAATCTATGCTATTCCTAGGCAAGGATTGAAACCAGATTTTAGCTCCTCCTCTCAGGGAGAAAGGAAAAAGCTTAAGCTTAACAATATCACCATCTATTTCTTGGTACTTTTGCATATCACAGAGTTCAACAAAATTATTTAAATGCAAAGCAACAGCATCTCCAGCACCGGAGAATTGATCTTTCATAACTAGGTTCAGTAAAGCAGGTTTAATCTCATAAGAGGGTGCTGAAGTGGCAGGTGTAGTAATAGGCATGCAGATAAAGTCATCGTTGTTATGACTAGTGAAGTCACACAACTTGGTGTTCTCGGTGGAACCCATAGCAACAGCAAGCAAGATAACTATTTTTGTGATTTTCGGTAAGGGACACTAAAGCAAAAACTGAAAGGTAAACTAACAAGACTAAAAAGCAAAGATAAAAGATAGCATGCAACTCCCCTATATTAAAGAGTGGAGTCCCCGGCAACGGCGCTAGAAACTTGCTTGATGGCTTCTCGCCCCTCGTTGGTTACCCCAAGTGGAAGGTTTGAGATGTAGCGTAGGGGCAAATTTCCCTTGGCAAAGATACCAAGGATCGAATCCCGTGAGACTCCGAGGGTCGACAAGAAGGTGTCAATAGCGCCAGAAACTTTTGCTTGACATGACCTGCACACAGATACAAATAACTTTGCTCCCAACGAGTACAGAGAGGTTGTCAATCCCTCCGTCCTTGTCGTTTACAAAGGATCAAACGCAAGAGATAATAGTGATAGGTATGATTGCAACTAGGAAATAAGAACAGGAAGTAAATAGCGGGTGTGATCAGTGATGGTAATATGGACAGGGGTCCCATGATGTTCACTAGTGATGTCTCTCTCCCAAAAGACGATAAAACAGCTAAGCGAGGTAAACAAATTACGGCTGGGCAATTGACATGATTATGTGCGCAAACCAATGCTAACTATGATGTAAAGAAAGGTAGAGGCTCAAAAGCATGGGCGGTACGCCAAGGCAAGTAGACCGAAATCCATCTGCATCTACTACTAATCATCCACCTTGAGATATCTATCCAGAACATCTCGCTGGTATTAAGTTGTGAGCCCCACCCAAAGTGTAAACTCAAAGCAACAGACAACTGCATTAAAAGAACTTTGCGTAAAGTAAACAATCCTTGCACCCGCAAGTACAAGCACCGTTGTTTTCCCCCTTGTGGCAACAACACATCCCCTAGACTAATGTTTCTGTCACTCAAACTAGTCATCGAGGGGCATGAACCCACAATCAAGCATAACGTTCCCTCTTGGAATTACTACCTACTACTCGGCCAAAGCAATAAATAGCAATGGAGAACATGCAAGAATTACTCAAGAACATAAATATAAAAGAGGTGAATCAAATATATTACTCACACACAATCTGAACATAATCTCATAATCCATCGGATCCCAGCAAACTCAGCATAGCAACAACATAAAGATTACATACGTGCCTCGATCATGTAGGGCAGCTCACGAGGTCTAATCCATGAAGAACAAAGAGGGGAGGAGAACATCACATAGCTACTGGTCATGGACCCGTGGTCCAAGGGAGACTACTCACAACTCATCCGGGAAGCGTCCATGGTGGTGGAGAAGCTCCCGGTGGTGGTTCTCCCCACCGGCAGGGTGCCGGGAAGAGTTCTCCTGGTGCTCCCGATCTTGGAAGCACGGCGGCGGTGGAACAAAGATGAGATCGCGAAAAAGGGTTTCGTCCTCGAGGGTTTCGGGACGCGTTAAATATATATGCCAAAGGAGGGCACCAGAGGCGGAGGTGGGGCCCCAGGCGCCCCCCTGGCGCGGCCAGGGGTGGGGCCGCGCCGGGTGGCCGCCTGCCCCCCCCCCAGGCTCCCCTCTGGCCCTGCCTTGGTTTTTCTGGAAGCTCCCGGTACGCTGACTTTTCCTGTATTTTCCCGGAATTTTTAGGGCACTTTTAATATGGGGGAAACTTGAAATAGAAAAATAGCAGAAAACAGGAACTGGCACTGTGGTGCACTGAGTTAATAGGTTAGTCCAAATATGATCAAAAGTGTATGGAAGTGCATAAATATCACAGCAATATCACACAAAAGAGGCATGGAGCAAGCAGAAATTATAGATACGTTTTGGACCTATCATGCCCCCCCCCCATGCCCATCTTCTGCTATATGAGGTGTTTTGACCTGGAAAAAAATCATAAGGAGGCTTTCGGGACGAAGTGCCACCGTCTCGAGGCGGAACCTTGGCGGAACCAATCTAGGGCTCCGGAAGAGCTGTTCTGCCGGGGAACTTCCCTCCGGGAGGGGGAAATCATCGCCATCATCATCACCAACAACTCTCCCATCTTGGGGAGGGTTATATTCATCAACATCTCCACCAGCACCATCTCCTCTCAAACCCTAGTTCATCTCTTGTATCCAATCTTTGTATCAAAACCTCAGATTGGTACCTGTGGGTTGCTAGTAGTGTTGATTACTCCTTGTAGTTGATGCTAGTTGGTTTACTTGGTGGAAGATCATATGTTCAGATCCATTATGCATATTAATACCCCTCTGATTATGAACATGAATATGCTTTGTGAGTAGTTACGTTTGTTCCCGAGGACATGGGAGAAGTCTTGCTATAAGTAGTCATGTGAATTTGGTATTCGTTCGATATTTTGATAAGGTGTATGTTGTCTTTCCTCTAGTGGTGTCATGTGAACGTCGACTACATGACACTTCACCATTGTTCGGGCCTAGAGGAAGGCATTGGGAAGTAATAAGTAGATGATGGGTTGCTAGAGTGACAGAAGCTTAAACCCTACTTTATGCGTTGCTTCGTAAGGGGCTGATTTGGATCCATATGTTTCATGCTATGGTTAGGTTTACCTTAATACTTCTTTTGTAGTTGTGGATGCTTGCAATAGAAGTTAATCATAAGTGGGATGTTTGTCCAAGTAAGGGCAGCACTCAAGCACCGGTCCACCCACATACCAAATTATCAAAGTAACGAACGCGAATCATATGAGCGTAATGAAAACTAGCTTGACGATAATTCCCATGTGTCATCGGGAGCGTTTTCCTTCATATAAGAGTTTGTCCAGGCTTGTCCTTTGCTACAAAAAGGATTGGGCCATCTTGCTGCACCTTATTTACTTTCATTACTTGTTACTCGTTACAAATTACCTTATCACAAAACTATCTGTTACCGATAATTTCAGTGCTTGCCGAGAATACCTTACTGAAAACTGCCTATCATTTCCTTCTGCTCCTCGTTGGCTTCGACACTCTTACTTATCGAAAGGACTACGATAGATCCCCTGCATTTTTGGGTCATCAAGACTCTTTTCTGACGCCATTGCCGGGGAGTGAAGCGCCTTTGGTAAGTGGAATTTGGTAAGGAAAAATGTATATAGTGTGCTGAAATTTACTGTCACTTGTTACTATGGCACATAATCCTTTGAGGGGCTTGTTCGGGGTATCTTCACCCCGACCAGTAGAGCAAAGAGTTGCTCCTCAACCTACTCAACCTACTGAAAATGTTTACTTTGAAATCCCTTCGGGTATGATAGAGATACTGCTAGCTAATCCCTTTACAGGAGATGGAACCTTGCATCCCGATTTGCACCTAATCTATGTGGATGAAGTTTGTGGATTATTTAAGCTTGTAGGTATGCCCGAGGATGTTATCAAGAAGAAGGTCTTCCCTTTATCTTTGAAGGGAGAGGCATTGACATGGATTAGGCTATGCGATGGTATTGGATCATGGAACTATAACCGCTTGAAATTGGAATTTCATCAGAAGTTTTATCCTATGCATCAGGTTCATCGTGATCGCAATTATATATATATAATTTTTGGCCTCACGAAGGAGAATGTATCGCTCAATCTTGGGGAAGGCTTAAGTCAATGTTATATTCATGCCCCAATCATGAGCTCTCAAGAGAAATGAGTATTCAAAAAAATTATGCTCGGCTTTCTCTCAATAATCGCTCTATGATCGATACTTCTTGTACTGGTTCTTTCATGATGAAGACTATTGAATTCAAATGGGATTTATTGGAAATATTTAAACGCAACTCTGAAGATTGGTATCTCGACGAAGGTAAAGAGTCAGGTATAACACCTAAGTTTGATTGTGTTAAATCTTTTATGGATACCGATGCTTTCCGTGAATTTAGCACTAAATATGGACTTGACTCTGAGATAGTAACTTCTTTCTGTGAATCATTTACTACTCATGTTGATCTCCCTAAGGAAAAGTGGTTTAAATTTCATCCTCCCATTGAAGTAAAAGTAGTTGAACCTGTTAAAGTTGAAGAAAAGACTATCACTTATAATGTTGATCCTATTGTTCCTACCGCCTATATTTAGAAACCACCTTTCCTTGTTAGAATAAAGGATCATGCTAAAGCTTCAACTGTGGTTCGTAAGAGTAATACTAGAACACCTACACCCTCTGAGAAAATTAAAGTTGAACCTAGTGTTGTTATGGTTAAGGATCACTTGGTCGATAATATAGATGGGCATGTTATTTACCTTCATGAGAAAGCCGCTAGAATCGCCAGACCCGATACTAGGAATAAACATAGACATGTTGTAGGCATGCCTGTTATTTCTGTTAAAATAGGAGATCATTGCTATCATGGTTTATGTGACGTAGGTGCTAGTGCGAGTGTAATACCCATTTCCTTATATGAAGAAATTATGCACGATATTGCACCTGCTGAGCTAGAAGGTATTGATGTTACTATTAAGCTTGCCAATAGAGACACTATTTCACTAGTTGGGATTGTTAGAGATGATGAAGTTTTGTGTGGGAAAGTTAAATACCATGCTGATTTTGTTGTACTTGGTTCCCCACAAGATGAGTTTCCCCCATTATATTTGGTAGACCCTTCTTGAATACTGTTAATGCTAAGATAGACTGCGAAAAACATATTGTTACTGTCGGATTAGGGGATGTGTCTCATGATTTTAACTTTGCTAAATTTCGTAGACAACCCCATGATAAAGAATTGCCTAGTAAGGATGAAATTATTGGTCTTGCTTCTATTGTTGTACCTCCTAACGATCCCTTGGAACAATATCTGCTAGACCATGAAAATGATATGTTTATGAAAGAGAGAAGGGGAATAGATGAAATATTCTTTAAACAGGGACCTCTATTGAAACACAATTTGCCTGTTGAAATTCTAGGGGATCCTCCTCCACCCAAGGGTGATCCCGTGTTTGAACTCAAACCATTACCTGATACTCTTAAGTATGTTTATCTTGATGAAAAGAAGATATATCCTATTATTATTGGTGCTAACCTCTCAGAGGAAGAAGAAGAGAAATTATTGAGAACTCTTAAGAAGCACCATGCTGCTATTGGATATACTCTTGATGATCTTAAGGGCATTAGTCCCACTCTATGGCAACACAAGATAAAATTGGAAAAGGATGCTAAACCGATTATTGATCACCAACGACGGTTAAATCCTAGGATGAAGGAAGTGGTAAGGAAGGAAATACTGAAGCTTCTAGTGGCAGGTATAATCTATCCAGTTGCTGATAGTCAGTGGGTAAGTCCTGTCCATTGTGTCCTAAGAAGGGAAGTATTACTGTTGTTCCTAATGATAAAGATGAATTGATCCCGCAAAGAATTGTCACAGGTTATAGGATGGTAATTTATTTCCGCAAATTAAATAAAGCTAATAAGAAAGATCATTACCCTTTACCTTTTATTGTTCAAATGCTAGAAAGGTTATTCGAACATACTCATTTTTGTTTCTAGATGGATATTCTGGTTTCTCTCAAATACCTGTGTCAAAAGAGGATCAAGAAAATACTACTTTTACTTGTCCCTTCGGTACCTTTGCTTATAGACATATGTCTTGTGGTTTATGTAATGCACCTGCTACCTTTCAAAGATGCATGATGGCTATATTCTCTGATTTTTTTCAAAAGATTGTTGAGGTTTTCATGGATGATTTTTCTGTTTATGGAACTTCTTTTGATGATTGCTTAAGCAACCTTGATTGAGTTTTGCAGAGATGTGAAGAAACTAAGATTGTCTTGAATTGGCAAAAGTGCCACTTTATGGTTAATGAAGGCATTGTCTTGGGGCATAAAATTTCTGAAAGAGGTATTGAAGTTGATAAAGCTAAAGTTGATGCTATTGAAAAGATGGTGTGTAAGGACATTAAAGGTATAAGAAGTTTCATTGGTCATGTCGGGTTTTATAGGAGGTTCATTAAGGACTTCTCCAAAATCTCTAAGCCTTTGACTAATCTCTTACAAAAAGATGTTCCTTTTGTCTTTGATGATGATTGTGTAGAAGCATTTGAAATACTTAAGAAAGTATTGATCTATACACCTATTGTCCAGCCTCCTGACTGGAATTTACCCTTTGAAATTATGTGTGATGCTAGTGATTATGTTGTAGGTGTTGTTCTAGGACAAAGAAAGGATAAGAAATTGAATGTTATCCAATATGCTAGTAAAACTCTAGTCAGTGCCCAGATAAATTATGCTACTACTGAGAAATAATTTTTAGCGGTTGTATTTGCTTGTGATAAGTTTAGACCTTATATTGTTGATTCTAAACTAACTATTCACACTGATCATGCTGCTATTAAATATCTTATGGAAAAGAAAGATGCTAAACCTAGACTTATTAGATGGGTCCTCTTGCTACAAGAATTTGATTTGCATATTACTGATAGAAAGGGAGCCGAGAACCCCGTTGCAGAAAACTTGTCTAGGTTAGAGAATATTCTTGATGACCCATTACCTATTGATGATAGCTTTCCTGATGAACAATTAGCTGTCATAAACGCTTCTCGTACTGCTCCTTGGTATGCTGATTATGTGATACGTCTCCAACGTATCTACTTTTCCAAACCCTCTTGCCCTTGTTTTGGACTCTAACTTGCATGATTTGAATGGAACTAACCCGGACTGATGCTGTTTTCAGCAGAATTACCATGGTGTTGTTTTTATGCAGAAATTAAAAGTTCTCGGAATGACCTGAAAATTTACGGAGAATTATTTTGGAAAATATAAAAAATACCTGCGGGAAGATCCAGACCAGGGGGGCCACACCCTGTCCACGAGGGTGGGGCGCGCCCCCTCCCCCAGGGCGCGCCCCTTGCCTCGTGGGCCCCTTGGTGCTAAACCGACGTATCTCCGGATCCCATATATTCACTTTCGGGGAGAAAAAAATTAGGGAGGAAGAATTATCGTGTTTTATGATACGGAGCCGCCGCCAAGCCCTAATCTCTCTCGGGAGGGCTGATTTGGAGTCCGTTTGGGGCTCCGGAGAGTGGAGATTGTTGCCATCGTCATCATCAACCTTCCTCCATCACCAATTCCATGATGCTCACTGTCGTGCGTGAGTAATTCCATCGTAGGCTTGCTGGACGGTGATGGGTTGGATGGGATCTATCATGTAATCGAGTTAGTTTTGTTAGGGTTTGATCCCTAGTATCCACTATGTTCTGAGATTGATGTTGCTGTGACTTTGCTATGCTTAATGCTTGTCACTAGGGCCCGAGTGCCATGATTTCAGATCTGGACCTATTATGTTTTCATGACTATATGTGTGCTCTTGATCCTATCTTGCAAGTCTATAGTCACCTACTATGTGTTATGAGCCAGCAACCCCGAAGTGACAATAATCGAGACCACTCCCGGTGATGACCATAGTTTGAGGGGTTCATGTATTCACTATGTGTTAATGCTTTGGTCCGGTACCCTATTAAAAGGAGGCCTTAATATCCCTTAGTTTCCAATAGGACCACGCTGCCACGGGAGGGTAGGACAAAAGATGTCATGCAAGTTCTTTTACATAAGCACGTATGACTATATTCGGAATACATGCCTACATTACATTGATGAACTGGAGCTAGTTCTGTGTCACCCTAGGTTATAACTTCTACATGATGAATTTCATCCGACATAATTTCCCATCACTGATCCAATGCCTATGAGCTTTTCCCATATTGCTTGTTGCTTATTTACTTTTCCGCTGCTACTATTACAAAAACTACAAAAACACTATCGTTACTTTTATTGCTGTTACCGCTATCTCCATATTACTTTGCTACTAAACTACCTTGTTGCAGATACTAAGTTTCCAGGTGTGGTTGAATTGACAACTCAGCTGCTAATACTTAAGAGTATTCTTTGGATCCTCTGGTGTCGAATCAATAAATTTGGGTTGAATACTTTACCCTAGAAAACTGTTGCGATCCCCAACACTTGTGGGTTATCAAGACTATTTTCTGGCGCCGTTGCCGGGGAACATAGCTCTATTCTTTAAGTCACTTGGGATTTATATCTGTTGATCACTATGAAGAATTTGAAGGACTCGAAAACCAAGATCTTACCCTCAACTACGAGGGGAGGTAAGGAACTGCCATCTAGCTCTGTACTTGATTCACCATCTGTTATGGGTAAATTTGCGACACCTACTCATGCTATTGAATCTGATATGTCGTATGTTCTTCATGATGCCACTTCTTCTATGTATGATGAAACTACTTCTATGCCTGATAATATTGTGCCACTAGGTGAATTTCTAGATGAACAGATTGTTAAGGTTAGGGAAAATGCAAATATTGAAACTGATAATATTTATGAAAGTGATGATGAAGCTTCTCCCAGTAGATATGAATTGCCTGTTGTTCCGGAGGGTTATGTTATGGATGAAGAAAATGCTAGAGATTGTCTTGCTTGCAATAATAGATATGATCTTAAGAAATTATTAGCTAAGCTGAAAGAAAAGTCCTTAAAGGCTAGAATGAAACATGACCCTGCTTTTGCTACTTCACATATCTTTGTTACTGATAAGTATTATAAATTCTCTGTTGATCCTGAGTTAATTACTTTGGTTGAATCTGATCCTTTCCATGGCTATGAATCTGAAACTGTTGTGGCACATCTTACTAAGTTGAATGATATAGCCACCCTGTTCACCAATGATGAAAATATTCGTTAGTATTATATCCTTAAGTTGTTTTTGTTCTCTTTAAAGGGTGATGCTAAGACTTCGTTTAATTCTCTTGATCCTGGTTGTGTGCGTAGTCCCCAGGATAAGGTGTATTACTTCTCTGCTAAATATTTTCCCGCTCATAAGAAACAAGCTGCCTTACGAGAAATTTATAACTTTGTGCAAATTGAAGAAGAGAGTCTCCCACAAGCTTGGGGGAGGCTTCTCCAATTACTTAATGCTTTACCTGATCATCCTCTTGAGAGGAATGATATACTTGATGTCTTCTATAATGGACTAACCGATGCTTCCAGAGACCACCTGGATAGTTGTGCTGGTTGTGCTTTCAGGGAAGGAACAGTTGATCAAGCTGAATTACTATTGAATAATATGCTGGCCAATGAAAATAATTGGACACTTCCTGAACCAGCCCCTAAGCCAACTCTGAAGAAAAGGGGAGTTCTATTTCTCAGTCCTAAAGTAATGCAAGAGGCAAAGAAATCTATAAAAGAAAAAGGTATTCAAGCTGAAGATGTTAAGAATTTACCACCTATTGAAGAAATACATGGTCTTGATAACCCGACATAGGTAGTAAAGGTAAATTCTCTTTATAGATTTGATGAAGGTGATATTCCTCGTTATAAGTCTGCTAGCCAATGCTTAGATGAGTTTGACAATTTTATTGTGAAACAAGAAAACTTCAATGCTTATGTTGGTAGGCAATTGCAACATAATGTTTATATGATTGAACGCTTGTGTGATTATCTGTCTAGAGTTAAAGTTGAACTGAAACTCATTAGTATACATGCTTCTATGGTTACCACTCAAGTAGAACAAGTACTTAAGGCTCAGAATGATTTGCTCAATGAATTAAATAGTAAGAATAATGACTATGCTGTTAGAGTCGCTACTAGAGGTGGCAAAATGACTCAGGAACCTCTGTAGCCTGAAGGCCACCCTAAGAGAATTCAGCAAGATTCTCAGAGAGCTAATTTAAATGCACCTAGTTCTTCTAAGAAGAAGAAAAAGAAAAATGATAGGACTTTGCATGCTTCTAGTGAACCTATAGTAGACACACCTGAGAATCCCAATGACATATCTGTTTCTGATGCTGAGACACAATCTGGTAATGAACATGAATCTAGTGATAATATTAATGATGATGTTCATTATGATGCTCAACCTAGCAATGATAATGATGTAGAGATTAAACATGTTGTTGATCTTGATAATCCACAATCAAAGAATCAAAGTTATGATAAGATAGACTTTGTTGCTAGGAAGCACGGTAGGGAAAGAGAACCATGGGTTCAGAAACCCATGCCTTTTCCTCCTAACCCATCCAAGAAAAAGGATGATGAGGATTTTGAGCGCTTTGCTGAAATGATTAGACCTATCTTTTTGCGTATGCGTTTGACTGATGTGCTTAAAACGAATCCTTATACTAAATATATGAAGGATATTATTACCAATAAAAGAAAGATACCTGAAGTAGAAATTTCCACCATGCTTGCCAATTACACTTTTAAAGGTAGAATACTTAAGAAACTAGGAGATCCGGGAGTACCCACTATACCTTGCTCCATTAAAGGAAACTATGTTAAAACTGCTTTATGTGATCTTGGAGTCGGTGTTAGTGTTATGCCTCTCTCTTTATATTGTAGACTTGACTTGAGTAAGTTGACACCTACTGATATATCTTTGCAAATGGCTGATAAATCAACTGCTATACCTATCGGTATTTGTGAGGATGTGCCTGTTGTCGTTGCAAATGTTATTGTTCTAACGGACTTTGTTATACTTGATATTCCCGAGGACGATAGTATGTCTATTATCCTTGGTAGACCCTTTTTGAATACTGTAGGGGTTGTTATTGATTGCAACAAAGGCAATGTCACTTTTCATGTCAATGGTAATGAGCATACGGTACACTTTCCGAGGAAACAACCTCAGGTCCACAGTATCAATTATATTGGAAAAGTTTCAACCATTACTATTGGAGGTTTTGAATTTCCTCTTCCTACTGTCAAGAAGACATATGACATTCTTAATGTTGGGGACATACATATCCCCATCGAGGTAACCTAGTGTTATTCGAAAATTCTCCGGTTTCATGATTATTCGGAAAGAGTTTATTAACAAGACCTGATCAACCTTGTTAATGGATTCCTTTTGATGAGCATGAGATGGGTGAATCTAGATACTACAACTTTCTGTACCCTCCTTTTACTTTCTATTAATTAGGATAAATAAAGAAAAATTGTATTTTCTGTCTGTTTCAAGACTTATACGTGCAATAAAAAAATACCCCGAAAATAAAAGTTCTCCAAATGCCCTAAAAATTAAATATGATTTTTTCTAGAATATTTGGGAATATTTGGCACAGAACACACAGCGAGGGGAGCCAGCACTTGGCCACGAGGGTCCAGGGTGCGCCTGTTGGGGAATGTAGTATTTTAAAATTTTCCTACGATCACGCAAGATCTATCTACAAGATGCATAGCAACGAGAGGGGAGAGTGTGTCTACGTACCCTCGTAGACCGGGAGCGGAAGCGTCAAGTGACGCGGTTGATGTAGTCGAACTTCTTCGCGATCCAACCGATCAAGCACCGAACGTACGGCACCTCCGCGTTCAGCACACGTTCAGCTTGATGACGTCCCACGAGCTCTTGATCCAGTTGAGCTTCACGGGAGAGTTTCGTCAGCATGACGGCGTGGTGACGGATATGATGTATCTACCGGCGCAGGGCTTCGCCTAAGCACTGCAACGGTATGACCGAGGTGTGTTTCTATGGAGGGGGGCACCACACACGGCTAAAACAATTCAACTTGTGTGTCCTAGGGTGCCCCCTGCCCCCGTATATAAAGGAGCAAGGGAGAGGCCGGCCCTAGAGGGGACGCGCCAAGTGTGGGGAGTCCTACTAGGACTTCCAAGTCCTAGTAGGATTCCCCTTTCCTTTCTGAAGTAGGAGAGAAGGAAAGAGGTGGAGAGAGAAGGAAAAGTGGGCTGCACCCCTTGTCCAATTCGGACCAGAGGGGGGCCGCGCGCCTCCTTCCTTTTGGCCTTTCTCCTCTATTCCCGTATGGCCCAATAAGGCCCATATACTCCAAAAAATACCCGAATCACTCGGAACCTTTCCGATGTCCGAATATAGTCGTCCAATATATCGATCTTTACGTCTCGACCATTCGAGACTCCTCGTCATGTCCCCGGTCTCATCCGGGACTCCGAACTCCTTCGGTACATCAAATCGCATAAACTCATAATATCGATCATCATCAAACATTAAGCGTGCGGACCCTACGGGTTCGAGAACTATGTAGACATGACCGAGACTCATCTCCGGTCAATAACCAATAGCGGAAACTGGATGCTCATATTGGCTCCTACATATTCTACGAAGATCTTTATCGGTCAAACCGCATAACAACATATGTTGTTCCTTTTGTCATTGGTATGTTACTTGCCCGAGATTCGATCGTCGGTATCTCTATACCTAGTTCAATCTCGTTACCGGCAAGTCTCTTTACTCGTTCCGTAATACATCATCTCGTGACTAACTCATTAGTCTTTTGCTTGCAAGGCTTATTATGATGTGCATTACCGAGAGGGCCCAGAGATACCTCTCCGACAGTCGGAGTGACAAATCCTAGTCTTGATCTATGCCAACACCACGAATACTTTCGGAGACACCTGTAGAGCATCTTTATGATCACCCAGTTACGTTGTGACGTTTGATAGCACACAAGGTGTTCCTACGGTATTCGGGAGTTGCATATTCTCATAGTCATAGGAACATGTATAAGTCATGAAGAAAGCAATAGCAGTAAAACTAAACGATCATAGTGCTAAGCTAACGGATGGGTCTAGTCCATCACATCATTCTCCTGATGATGTGATCCCGTTGATCAAATGACAACTCATGTCTATGGCTAGGAAACATAGCCATCTTTGACCAATGAGCTAGTCTAGTAGAGGCATACTAGGGACATACTGTTTTGTCTATGTATTCACACATGTATCAAGTTTCCGGTTAATACAATTCTAGCATGAATAAAAGACATTTATCATGATATAAGGAAATATAAAATAACAACTTTATTATTGCCTCTAGGGCATATTTCCTACGGTGTTCCTACGGTATTCGGGAGTTGCATATTATCATAGTCATAGGAACATGTATAAGTCATGAAGAAAGCAATAGCAGTAAAACTAAACGATCATAGTGCTAAGCTAACGGATGGGTCTAGTCCATCACATCATTCTCCTAATGATGTGATCCTGTTGATCAAATGACAACTCATGTCTATGGCTAGGAAACATAGCCATCTTTGACCAATGAGCTAGTCTAGTAGAGGCATACTAGGGACATACTGTTTTGTCTATGTATTCACACATGTATCAAGTTTCCGGTTAATACAATTCTAGCATGAATAAAAGACATTTATCATGATATAAGGAAATATAAAATAACAACTTTATTATTGCCTCTATGGCATATTTCCTTCAGCGCCAACCCTCACAGGGCGCGCACCCCTGCCTCGTGGGCCCCCCTCCACTTATTCCTGCACCCATTCCCTTCTTCTTCCTCCCAAAAAAATCACCAACCAGCTCAAGCACGAGTTCTCATCTTGCTACCATTTTCGATCTCCTTGCTCAAAGCACCATTCACCAAACTGTTTGGGGAGATTGTTCCTTGGTATGTGACTCCTCCATTGGTGCAATTAGTTTTTGTTCTAGTGCTTTATTTATTGCAAATTTTTGCTGCTATGGTGACCTTGTTCTTGAGCTTGTATGTTAAATTTCTTTGGTCCCAAGTAGTTCTAATGCATGATATAGTCTCTAGGAACTAGTAGGAGTTGTTGCTATTGTTGGGGATCGTAGCAGAAATCAAAAAATTCTACGCATCACCAAGATCAATCTATGGAGTAATCTAGCAACGTGGGAGAGGGGAGTGCATCTACATACCCTTGTAGATTGTGATCGGAAGCGTTCAAGAGAACGTGGATGATGGAGTCGTACTTGTCGTGATCCAAATCACCGATGATCCTAGCGCCGAATGGACGGCACCTCCGTGTTCAACACACGTACGGAGCGGGGACGTCTCCTCCTTCTTGATCCAGCAAGGGGGGAGGAGAGGTTGATGGAGATCCAGCAGCACGACGGCGTGGTGGTGGAAGTAGCGGGATTCCAGCAGGGCTTCGCCAAGCGCCGCGGGAGGAGGGAGATGTGTCACGGGAGGGAGAGGGGGGCGCCAGGGCTTGGGGTCCGGCTCCCATGTGCCTCCCCACTATATATAGGGGTGGAGGGGGCTGGTTTCTTGCCCTCCAAGTCCATTGGGGCGTTGGCTAAGGTGGGGGAAAGAAATCCCATCATTTCCTTTCCCCACCGATTGTTATCCCCCCTTTTTAGGGATCTTGATCTTATCCCTTCGGGATATGATCTTATTCCTTCTAAGGGGGGATCTTGGTGCTCCTTGACCAGGGGTGTGGGGCCTTGCCCCCACTACCCACGTTCATGTGGGTCCCCCCATGCAGGTGGGCCCCACTTCGGAACCTTCTAGAACCTTCCCGGTACAATACCGAAAAATCCCGAACATTTTCTGGTGGACAAAATAGGACTTCCTATATATAAATCTTTACCTCCGGACCATTCCTGAACTCCTCGTGACGTCCGGGATCTCATCCGGGACTCCGAACAACTTTCGGGTTTCCGCATACTTATATCTCTACAACCCTAGCGTCACTGAACCTTAAGTGTGTAGACCCTACGGGTTCGGGAGACACGCAGACATGACCGAGACAACTCTCCGGCCAATAACCAATAGCGGGATCTGGATACCCATGTTGGCTCCCACATGTTCCACGATGATCTCATTGGATGAACCACGATGTCAAGGATTCAATCAATCCCGTATACAATTCCCTTTGTCTATCAGCATAGTACTTGCCCGAGATTCGATCGTCGGTATCCCGATACCTTGTTCAATCTCGTCACCGGCAAGTCTCTTTACTCGTTCCGTAACACATCATCCCGTGATCAACTCCTTGATCACATTATGCACATTATGATGATGTCCTACCGAGTGGGCCCAGAGATACCTCTCCGTCACACGGAGTGACAAATCCCAGTCTCGATTTGTGCCAACCCAACAGACACTTTCAGAGATACTTGTAGTGCACCTTTATAGCCACCCAGTTACGTTGTGACGTTTGGTACACCCAAAGCATTCCTACGGTATCCGGGAGTTGCACAATCTCATGGTCTAAGGAAAAGATACTTTGACATTTAGAAAAGCTTCAGCATACGAACTACACGATCTGTGCTAGGCTTAGGATTGGGTCTTGTCCATCACATCATTCTCCTAATGATGTGATCCCGTTATCAATGACATCCAATGTCCATGGTCAGGAAACCGTGACCATCTATTGATCAACGAGCTAGTCAACTAGAGGCTTACTAGGGACATGGTGTTCGTCTATGTATCCACACATGTATCTGAGTTTCCTATCAATACAATTCTAGCATGGATAATAAACAATTATCATGAACAAGGAAATATAATAATAACCAATTTATTATTGCCTCTAGGGCATATTTCCAACAGCTATCAATCTTGTTGAGTTTGGTTAACTTTTATTTTGAGTTACTAAAAAATTCAGAAAAAATCAGAAAAATGCATAGGAAAATCTTCCAAGGTGGTTCTTCAAGGAAGCAAGAACCGTGGCTCGCGTTTCGTGAGCCGGACGATGAACTACCAAGGGAAGCTGACGTGCGGCCTTGTGAATGGTCGTCAAACGAATTTATGGATCAGGTTGGCATCAAGGAGGAATTTTACGCATATGTGCCCAACGCTAACCTCGAGGGCTTCATACAAGATAAGTGCCCTCAATACCGTGGCTTAACTAATACCTTTGTGAGAAGGTTTAAATTTTCATCTTCACGTAATTCTCACACTGTCCTGTTTGACCTTTATGATAAATCTTACACCATGGACTTAGAGGATTTTAATGATGCTTTTAAGCTCCCGCAGTGGGGCAGTATGGGTGATCCTCGCAAATCTGAATATAGAGATTTACTTGCTAGTATCACTATGGGGGAATCTAGAGAAATCACACAAGCTACCATAGGGAGCATTCATTTTCCTGCTATTCATTACTTTGTTCTCTTTATTGGTAGATGCATAAACGGTAAAGATGAGTCTTGCCACATGTGCGTCCCTGATCTTAGTGTTCTCAAGAGTGATGTATTAGGTGATAGACAATATAACTTGGGAGCCATTGTTGCACGTAGGCTACATCATAATGGTTTGCATGGAGATTTATTTGGTGGGATTTATGCCACTCGCATAGCCCGCCATCTTGGTGTGCATGTACATGAAAACAATGAACCTTTACCGCCTGCTCATTTGGATTACCATGCAATGACTAGTCACCGGTTTATAGAGAGGGATGAACAATCCCTCAAATATCGACTAATCTTTAACAGGCGCCATGCTGTCCCTATTATTCTTCCTGCCCCTACTTTGTTTGACTTTCAAGCAAAAGGAAGATATACTATAACCAGGGAGGAGGCAAACGAGTATCATAATATGATGGAAGCAGCCCGCCATCGAGCTGCAGCTCAGTAGGCGGTGGCTGCTGCATCTCAGTACAACCCCAACTACGACTTTGGATATCCGTCAGGACAATACTGGCCATAGACCAACTTAGGCTAAAAGCCTAAGCTTGGGGGAGTATGTGTTTCTCACCGACTTTACATTCATGTTGACACACTTATTCTATTTGTCGATGCTCACACTCTTTCATTGTACCATCCATGTTAGTTTCAATTCTTTTTCTTAGTCTCTTTCTTGTGTGTTAGAAAAACCTTAAGAAAAATAAAAAATATTAGTTGTAGCTTCTAGCTAGTTTACTTTCTTTGTTGCAGTAGTAATTAAAAGAAAATCCAAAAAGATTTCTCGTTCTTCTTTTGCTTGTTGGGAGCTTTCCCGTGTAAATATTTCATTTTCCTTTCTTTGGGGGTCAAGAGTAGAAGACTATGATTAAAATGCTTAGTGGCTCTCATATGCTTTATTGTTGATTTAACCTCGAGCCATATTACCTTGTCTTCTCTCTTGTATTAAATGCTCGCAGATTCCAGCTTAGTCCAATGCACATGCACTATTATTATTATCCACACCGTTCGGTCGTGCGAGTGAAAGGCAATAAGGATGATATATGATGAACTAATTGAGATGAGAAAAGCTGGTATGAACTCGACCTCTCTTATTTTTGTAAATATGATAGTTCATCGTTCCTGATTCAGTTTGTTATGAATGAAACATGCTTTCAATGACGATTAGAGATCATAGTTGCTTATGCCATGCTTAATTAGCTGAGAGTTTATAATGGTCTATCTTGCGTGCCAACATGATATTAAAATGGTTGTGATGTGGTATGATGGGGTGGTATCCTCCTTTGAACGATTCCAGTGGTCTGACTTGGCACATGTTCACGCATGTAGTTGAAACAAATCAACATAGCTCCACGATATGTATGTTCATGGTGATTTATATCCTACTCATGCTTGCCTTCATTGTTGATTAATTTTAATGCATGTTCATGACCGTTGTCGCTCTCTAGTTGGTCGCTTCCCAGTCTCTTTCTAGCCTTCACCTGTACTAAGCGCCAATACTACTTGTGCATCCACTTCCATAAACCCCAAAGTTATCCCATATGAGTCCACCATACCTTCCTATATACGGTACTTACCTGCCGTTCCAAGTAAATTTGTATGTGCCAAACTCTAAACCTTCAAATAAAATTATGTTTTGTATGCTCAAACAGCTCATGTATCAACTAGGGTTGTCTATATCTTCCATGATAGGCGGGTTATTCTCACGATGAGTGGACTCCGCTCATCATTCACAAGAAAATGGTTGGTAATCGGGATGCCCAATCCCATGCTCAAAATCATAATAATTAAACAAAACTCCCCTAGGGCTGTTGTTTGTTTGGACGGTACCCATTGTTTCGGACCAGCCGTGGAGTGTGCTTGTTGGTGGTTGGGGGAGTATAAACTTTACCATTCTGTTTGGGAACCGCCTATAATGTGCGTAGCATGGGATATATCGAGATTCTTGGTTGTTATGTTGACAATGAAAGTATACCGCTCAAAATGTTATTCATCTCTATTTAAAAATCGAGCTCTTGCACCTCTACAAATCCCTGCTTCCCTCTGCGAACGGCCTATCTATTTACTTTTATGCCGAGTCATCATCCTTTTATAAAAGAGCACCAGTAGGAGAGCACCTCTGTCATTTGCATGTATTACTATTAATTTGCATTAAGTATGATCATGACTGGATCTCTTTTACCATGAATTACAATGTCTAGTCGGTCCTTGATCTTTAAAGGTGCTCTGCATTTATGTTTTGCGGTCTCAGAAAGGGCTAGCGAGATATCATCTTGTTATATCATATCATGATTGTTTTGAGAAAGTGTTGTCATCCGAGGTTTATTATTATTGCTCGCTAGTTGATTATGCCATTGATATGAGTAGACATGAGACCTGATAAAGTTATTGTGAATGTGGTTAGTTCATGATCTTGCTGAAAACCTGAATGCTGGCTTACATATTTACACCAACAAGAGCAAACAGAGTTTGTCAAAGTTTTTCTTTATCACTTTCATTTTATCAACTGAAGTGCTTGAGGACAAGCAAAGGTTTAAGCTTGGGGGAGTTGATACGTCTCCAACGTATCTACTTTTCTGAGCCCCTTTGCCCTTGTTTTGGACTCTAGCTTGCATGATTTGAATGGAACTAACCCGAACTGACGCTGTTTTCAGCAGAATTGCCATGGTGTTGTTTTTGTGCAGAAATAAAAAGTTCTCGGAATGAACTGAAAAATTACATAGAATTATTTTGGAAAATATAAAAAATACGTGCGGGAAGATCCAGACCAGGGGGCCCACACCCTGTCCACGAGGGTGGGGGTGCGCCCCCTCCCCCAGGGCGCGCCCCCTGCCTTGTGGGCCCCTGGTGCTCCACCGACGTATCTCCGGATCCCATATATTCACTTTCGGGGAGAGAAGTATAGGGAGGAAGAATTATCGCATTTTATGATACGGAGTCGCCGCCAAGCCCTAATCTCTCTCGAAAGGGCTGATCTGGAGTCCGTTCGGGGCTACAGGGAGTGGATATCGTCGCCATCGTCATCATCAACCTTCCTCCATCACCAATTCCATGATGCTCGCCGTCGTGCGTGAGTAATTCCATCGTAGGCTTGCTGGATGGTGATGGGTTGGATGGGATCTATCATGTAATCGAGTTAGTTTTGTTAGGGTTTCTTCCCTAGTATTATTAACCCACAAGTGTAGGGGATCGTAACAGTTTTCGAGGGTAAAGTATTCAACCCAAATTTGTTGATTCGACACAAGGGGAGCCAAAGAATACTTATAAGTATTAGCAGCTGAGTTGTCAATTCAACCACACCTGGAAACTTAGTATCTGCAGCAAGATAGTTTAGTAGCAAAGTAATATGATAGTAGCGGTAGCAGCAATAAAAGTAACGATAGTGTTTTTGTAGTTTTTGTGATAGTAGCAACAGAAAAGTAAATAAGCGACTAGCAATATAGGTAAAGCTCGTAGGCATTGGATCGGTGATGGAAAATTACGTCAGATGCAATTCATCATGTAGAAGTTATAACCTAGGGTGACACAGAAATAGCTCTAGTTCATCAATGCAATGTAGACATGTATTCCGAATATAGTCATACGTGCTTATGGAAAAGAAGTTGCATGACATCTTTTGTCCTACCCTCCCGTGGCAGCGGGGTCCTATTGGAAACTAAGGGATATTAAGGCCTCCTTTTAATAGAGTACCGGACCAAAGCATTAACACATAGTGAATACATGAACGCCTCAAACTAAGGTTATCACCGGGAGTGGTCCCGATTATTGTCACTTCGGGGTTGCCGGATCATAACACATAGTAGTTGACTATAGACTTGCAAGATAGGATCAAGAACACTCATATATTCATGAAAACATAATAGGTTCTGAAATCATGGCACTCGGGCCCTGGTGAAAAGCATTAAGCATAGCAAAGTCATAGCAACATCAATCTCAGAACATAGTGGATACTAGGGATCAAACCCTAACAAAACTAACTCGATTACATGATAGATCCCATCCAACCCATCACCGTCCAGCAAGCCTACGATGGAACTAGTCACATACAACGGTGAGCATCATGGAATTGGTGATGGAGGAAGGTTGATGATGACGATGGCGACGATCTCCACTCTCCGGAGCCCCGAACGGACTCCAGATCAGCCCTCCCGAGAGAGATTAGGGCTTGGCGGCGGCTCCGTCTCGTGAAACGCGGTAATTCCTTCTCCCTGATTTTTTCTCCCCGAAATGGAAGATATAGGATCTAGGGATACGTTGGTGGAGCACCAGGGGGCCACGAGGCAGGGGGCGTGCCCCCCACCCTCGTGGGCTGGCCCAAGGCCCCCTGGTGTGCATCTTCATGCAGGTATTTTTTATATTTTCCAAAATAATTCTCCGTTGATTTTCAGGCGATTTCGAGAACTTTTTATTCTGCACAAAAACAACACCATGGCAGTTCTGCTGAAAACAGCGTCAGTCCGGGTTAGTTCCATTCAAATCATGCAAGTTAGAGTCCAAAACAAGGGCAAAAGGGTTTGGAAAAGTAGATACGTTGGAGACGTATCAACTCCCCCAAGCTTAAACATTTGCTTGTCCTCAAGCAATTCAGTTGATAAATTGAAAGTGATAAAGAAAAACTTTAACAAACTCTGTTTGCTCTTGTTGTTATAAATATGTAAGCTAGCATTCAGGTTTTCAACAAGATCATGAACTAACCACATTCACAATAACTTTCAGGTCTCAAGACTACTCTCATCAATGGCATAATCAACTAGCGAGCAATAATAATAAACCTCAGATGGCAACACTTCTCAAAACAATCATGATATGATATAACAAGATGGTATCTCCCTAGCCCTTTCTGAGACCGCAAAACATAAATGCAGAGCACCTTTAAAGATCAAGGACTGACTAGACATTGTAATTCATGGTAAAAGAGATCCAGTCATGATCATACTCAATGCAAATTAATAGTAATACATGCAACGACAGAGGTGCTCTCCTACTGGTGCTCTTTGATAAGAGGATGATGACTCTGCATAAAAGTAAATAGATAGGCCCTTCGCAGAGGGAAGCATGGATTTGTAGAGGTGCCAGAGCTAGATTTTTAAATAGAGATTGAATAACAATTTGAGCTGTATACTTTCATTGTCAACATAACAACCACGAATCTCGATATCTCCCATGCTACGCACATTATTGACGGTTCCCAAACAGAATGGTAAAGTTTATACTCCCCCAACCACCAACAAGCACACTCCACGGCTAGCCCAAAACAACGGGTACCGTCCAAACCAGCAACAGCCCTGGGGGAGTTTTGTTTAATTATTATGATTTTGAGCATGGGACTGGGCATCCTGGTTACCAGCCATTTTCTCATGAATGATGAGCGGAGTCCACTCATCGTGAGAATAACCCACCTAGCATGGAAGATATAGACAACCCTAGTTGATACATGAGATGTTCGAGCATACAAAACAGAATTTCATTTGAAGGTTTAGAGTTTGGCACATACAAATTTACTTGGAACGGCAGGTAAATGCCGCATATAGGAAGGTATGGTGGACTCATATGGAATAACTTTGGGGTTTATGCAAGTGGATGCACAAGCATTATTCCCGCTTAGTACAGGTGAAGGCTAGAAAGAGACTGGGAAGCGACCAGCTAGAGAGCAACAACAGTCATGAACATGCATTAAAATTAATCAACAATGAATGCAAGCATGAGTAGGATAAAAATCACCATGAACATAAATATCGTGGAGGCTATGTTGATTTGTTTCAACTACATGCGTGAACATGTGCCAAGTCAGATCACTTAAATCGTTCAGAGGAGGATACCACCCATCATACCACATCACAACCATTTTAATATCATGTTGGCACGCAAGATAGACCATTATAAACTCTCAGCTAATTAAGCATGGCATAAGAAGCTATGATCTCTAATTGTCATTGCAAACATGTTTCATTCATAACAAGCTGAATCAGGAACGATGAGCCATCGTATTTACAAAAACAAAAGAGGTCGAGTTCATACCAGCTTTTCTCATCTCAATTAGTTAATCATATATCATCCTTATTGCCTTTCACTCGCACGACCGAACGGTGTGGATAATAATAATAGTGCACGTGCATTGGACTAAGCTGTAATTTGCAGGCATTTAATACAAGAGAGAAGACATTGTAATATGGCTCAAGGTTAATTCAACAACAAAGCATATGAGAGCCACTAAACAATTTAATCATGGTCTTAAACTCTTAACCCCTAAAGAAAAGAAAAGAAATTATTTACACGGGAAAGCTCCCAACAAGCAAAAGAAGAACGGGAAATCTTTTTGGGTTTACATTTTTAGCTACTACTACACGCAAAGAAAGTAAACTAGCTAGAAGCTACAACTAATATATTTTTTGTTTTTTTGGGTTTTTCTAGCACACAACAAAAAGACTAAGTAAAAGAAATTTAAACTAAGCATGGATGGTCGATACGTCCAAAACGTATCTATAATTTCTGCTTGCTCCATGCCACTTTTGGGTGATATTGCTATGATATTCATACACTTCCATACACTTTTGATCATATTTGGACTAACTTACTAATCCAGTGCACCCCAGTGCCAGTTTCTGTTTTCGGCTATTTTTGTATTTCAGGTTTTCACGTTTCGAGAACTGCCCAGAAAAATCCAGAAAAATTATATAAAAAATCAGCGATCCGCAAACAACACTGCGTCCGAAGGGCAGCCTGGGGGGCACAGGGGCTCCAGGCGCCCTGTGGGTGCCCCCCCCCCCCCCGGGCCGCGCCGGGGGGGCGCCTGGGCCCCCCGAGGCTCCTCTGGTAACCCCCTTTGGCATATATTTAAGGTCCGTCGAGGAAACCCTGATACCGGAACCCTTTTCTCCAGACGCGATTCCGATCTCCGCCGCCATCGCCATCAAGCTTCGGGGGACCAGAATTCCTGCGTCGGCACCCTGCCGGGACGGGGAAGTGCCCCCGGATTCATCTCCATCGACATTGCTTCCTCCCTCCATGGTGCGGGAGTAGTTCCTCCTTGGGGCTGAGGTTCTTACCAGTAGCTATGTGGTCAATTCTCTCTCCCATGATGTGATCTTCGTTGTGATCATAGGCTATGTTAATCTAGGGTGATCCCATGATATCTCCCCTTCCTCTATGTATTGGATTGATGTACTCACTTGTCTTTATCTAGTATAATCCCCGAGACCAAGGTGACAGCGGTCTATTGGACATGGATTAGAACAATATTTTCATGAGTGATTTCCTCTCTTGTGTGTTGATTGAAGATTGAGAGTCTCTTGGTGCTTGTCTTTGACTATCCTTTAGATATGTTGTGGTGATTGTGGGACTCTCTTTGGATGGCCGCGGTGACATTGGGAAATCCTTAGATTGAGAACTACGAACTTTGAGGTGTGCTTTTGTAGCCCTACATATTTCTCGTCCTCTCTTGACCACGAAGGAATGACCTCCGAGTGTGTCCCCTTTGCATGTTTTATGGGAAATATCATGTGATGCGATTATGTTAATGTTGTTGGGAGTTGCCACTAGTGAAAGTATGAACCCTAGGCCTCGTTTCCACCATTGCAATACCGTTTGTGCTCATGTTTACTACTTGTTTGCTTGCTGCACTTTTTATTACATATTTATATTACCTTGTTTTACCATCCATATCACTTGCCATTTAACATCTCTTCGCCGAACTAGTGCACCTATACATCTAACAAGTGTATTAGGTGTGTTGGGGACACAAGAGACTTCTTGTATCTTAGTTACAGGGTTGCTTGAGAGAGACCATCTTCAACCTCTACTTCCCTGAGTTCGATAAACCTTAGGTCATCCACTTGAGGGAAATTGCTGCTGTCCTACAAACCTCTGCGCTTGGAGGCCCAACATAGTCTACAAGAGTAGAAGCGTGTGTAGACATCAATGGTACAGTGAAAGAGTGTGAGCACTGATAGCTAGAATAATTGTGAACATGAATGTAAGCCGGTGAGAAACACGTACTCCCCCAAGCTTAGGCTTTTGGCCTAAGTTGGTTTATGGCCACGGATAGAAGCCACTCCCTCCAGTGTACTGAGATGTGTCCTCTGGATGCCACTGGTTGGCGAGCTCATCCAGCTCCCACCCATAAACGGATTGACGGGAAGGATCAAGTGCTGGTTCTGGCTCAGGCTCTAAAGCTTGTGCCTGGCCTTGGTACTTGTAAAAGGCATCTGATGTAATGAGATACTTGCCTGTGGACAGATTAAACAAAGATGGTGCAGGCAAGGTAACAATTTCACAGTATATTTCATCAAACCTTAACTTGTAATTAAGCTGCATATTCTTATCTTTAACAATAAAATCATGAGCTACCATGCTCTTGTAGTCTAAATAAACAGGGGCAAGTAATTTTTCTTCCTTCTCATGATGCCTAATAGGTATATTAAAATATTCAGCAAGGCGAGAAGCAAAGATGCCTCCAAAGACGGGCCCCTTTGAGCGGTTCAGACTCAATCGTTTGGCAACGACGGCGCCCAAACTAAAAGTTGTGTCTCAAAACAAAGCATGGCGTAGAATGATAATATCAGGGGCACTAAGATTCCCATTGTTCTCGCGACCAATTAAACATCTACTAGCAAATAAAGCAAAGTAGCGTAGAACAGGGAAGTGTATACTAGTGATTCTTGCCCCTGAAACTTGTTTTGTTTCCCCTACGGCTATCATGTCAATGAACCCTTCAACGTCTTCACGACGTGGTTCATCAAGTCTACCTCCAAAGGGTACTTTGCATATTTCACAAGAGTCTAAAAGTGATATCTCCTTAATCACATCATATAAGCGAAACTCCACCGTAGGTGTTGTTTTCCTAGAATGAAAATGAAAGCTTTGCGTGGAAATATTGGTGAGTAAGAGATACTGTTCTTTCTGGTCGTTGAGGAAGTCGGTGAGGCCTGCATTATTTGCCAACCAATAAAAGTCTTCGTAAATACCGGCGGACATCATGAAATTATTACAAGGCCATTTGCACGGTCGAACTTCCGCCATACGAGGAAGATTATACTTGGGCTTCTTATTTTCTTCTTTCTTCTTCTCGTCTGAACTCTTGCTGGAGGAGCCCCTCAATAATCTCTTTAACATTTTTCCTTTTCTGAAAATTTCTAAAAATTTTAGTAACTTTAAAATAAAAGTTAACCAAACTCAACAAGATTGATAGCAACAACTCCTATAAGTGCCTAGAGGCTATATCATGCATTAGAACTACTTGGGACCAAGAAAATTTGACATGCAAGCTCAAGAATAAGGTCACCACAGCAGCATAAATTTGCAACAAATAAAGCACTAGAACAAAAACTAATTGGACCAATGGAGGAGTCAGATACCAAGGAACAGTCTCCCCCAACAGTTTGGTGAATAGTGCTTTGAGCAAGGAGATCGAAAATGGCAGCAAGATTAGCTAGAACTCGGGTTTGAGCTGGTTGGGGATTTTTTTGGGAGGAAGAAGAAGAGCATGGGTGCATGAATAAGTGGAGGGGGGCACGTGGGGCCCACGAGGCAGGGGGCGCGCCCTGGGCACGGGTGCACGCCCTAGACCCTCGTGGCCACGTGTTGGCTCCCCTCGTTGTGTGTTCAGTGCCATATTTCCTCAAATATTCTAGAAAAATTCATATTTCATTTTCATGGCATTTTGGAGAACTTTTATTTTTGGGATATTTTTTTATTGCACGGGTAAGTCTGGAAACAGACAGAAAATACTATTTTTGCTTTATTTATCCTAATTAACAGAAAGTAAAAGAGCGTACAGAAGGTTATGCTATCTAGATTCACCTATCCCATGTTCATCAAAAGGAATCCATTAACAAGGTTGATCAGGTCTTGTTAATAAACTCTATCCGAGTAACATGAAACCGGAGAATTTTCGAATAACACTAGGTTACCTCAATGGGGATATGTATGTCCCCAACAATAAGAATGTCATATGCCTTCTTGATAGTAGGAAGAGGAAACTCAAAACCTCCAATAGTAATAGTTAAAGTTTTTCCAATATAATTGATATTGTGAACCTGAGGTTGTTTCCTCGGAAAGTGTACCGTATGCTCATTACCATTGACATGTAAAGTGACATTGCCTTTGTTGCAAACAATAACAGCCCCTGCAGTATTCAAAAAAGGTCTTCCAAGAATAATAGACATACTATCATCCTCGGGAATATAAAGTATAACAAAGTTCGTTAGAATAGTAACATTTGCAACTACAACAGGCACATCCTCACAAATACCGACAGGTATAGCAGTTGATTTATCGGCCATTTGCAAAGATATTTCAGTAGGTGTCAACTTACTCAAGTCAAGTCTACGATATAAAGAGAGAGGTATAACACTAACACCAGCTCCAAGATCACACAAAGCAGTTTTAACATAGTTTGTCTTAATGGAGCAAGGTATGGTAGGTACTCCTGGATCTCCTAATTTCTTAGGCATTCCACCCTCAAAAGTGTAATTAGCAAGCATGGTGGAGATTTCTACATCAGGTATCTTTCTTTTGTTGGTAATAATATATTTCATGTACTTGGCATAAGGATTTGTTTTAAGCACATCAATCAAACGCATACGCAAAAAGATAGGTCTAATCATTTCAGCGAAGCGCTCAAAATCCTCATCATCCTTTTTCTTGGATGGTTTCGGAGGAAAAGGCATGGGTTTCTGAACCCATGGTTCTCTTTCCCTACCGTGCTTCCTAGCAACAAAGTCTCTCTTATCATAACGTTGATTCTTTGATTGTGGGTTATCAAGATCAACAGCAGGTTCAATCTCTACATCATTATCATTGCTAGGTTGAGCATCATTATGAACATCATTATTAATATTATCACTAGGTTCATGTTCATTACCAGATTGTGTCTCAGCATCAGAACAGATATATCATTGGGATTCTCAGGTGTGTCAGCTATAGGTTTACTAGAAGCATGGAAAGTCCTATCATTTTTCTTTTTCTTCTTCTTAGAAGAACTAGGTGCATCTAAATTAGCTCTCTGAGAATCTTGCTCGATTCTCTTAGGGTGGCCTTCAGGATACAGAGGTTCCTGAGTCATTTTACCACCTCTAGTTGCAACTCTACCAGCATAGTCATTATTCTTACTATTTAATTCATTGAGCAAATCATTCTGAGCCTTAAGTACTTGTTCTACTTGAGTGGTGACCATAGAAGCATGTTTACTAATAAGTTTCAGTTCACTTTTAGCACTAGACAGATAATCACTCAAGCGTTCAATCATATAAGCATTGTGTTGTAGTTGTCTACCAACATAAGCATTGAAGTTTTTTTGTTTCACAATAAAATTGTCAAACTCATCTAAGCATTGGCTAGCATACTTATAACGAGGAATATCACCTTCATCAAATCTATAAAGATAATTTACCTTTACTACCTGTGTCGGGTTATCAAGACCATGTATTTCTTCAATAGGCGGTAAATTCTTAACACCTTCAGCTTTAATACCCTTTTCTTTCATAGATTTCTTTGCCTCTTGCATATCTTCAAGACTGAGAAATAGAACACCTCTTTTCTTTGGAGTTGGCTTAGGGGATGGTTCAGGAAGTGTCCAATTATTTTCATTGGCTAGCATATTATTCAATAGTAATTCAGCTTGTTCAACTGTTCTTTCCCTGAAAACACAACTAGCACAACTATCCAGGTGGTCTCTGGAAGCATCAGTTAGTCCATTATAAAAGACATCAAGTATATCATGCATCTCAAGAGGATGATCAGGTAAAGCATTAAGTAATTGGAGAAGCCTCCCCCAAGCTTGTGGGAGACTCTCTTCTTCAGTTTGAGCAAAGTTATATATTTCCCGTAAGGCAGCTTGTTTCTTATGAGCGGGAAAATATTTAGCAGAGAAGTAATACATCATATCCTGGGGACTACGCACACAACCAGGATCAAGAGAATTAAACCAAGTCTTAGCGTCACCCTTTAACGAGAACGGAAATATCTTAAGGATATAGTAGTAATGAATCTTTTCATCGTTGGCAAACAGGGTGGCTATATCATTCAACTTAGTAAAATGTGCCACAACAGTTTCAGACTCATAGCCATGGAAAGAATCAGATTCAACCAAAGTAATTAACTCAGGATCTACAGAGAATTTATAATCCTTATCAGTAACACAGATAGGTGAAGTAGCAAAAGCAGGGTCATGTTTCATTCTAGCATTCAAGGACTTTTCTTTCAGCTTAGCTAATAACTTATTAAGATCATATTTATCATTGCAAGCAAGAAAGTCTCTAGCAGTTTCTTCATCCATAACATAACCCTTAGGAACAAAAAGCAATTCATATCTATTGGGAGTAGTTTCATCATCACTTTCATAAATATCATCAACATTTTCACTCTCCCTAACCTTAGCAATTTGTTCATCTAGAAATTCACCTAGTGGCATAGTATCAGGCATAGAGGTAGTTTTGTCATACATAGCAGAAGTAGCATAATCAAGAACATACGACATATCAGATTCAATAGAAGGAGTAGGTGTCACAAGTTTACTCATACCAGAAGGAGAATCAAGTGCAGAGCTAGATGGTAGTTCCTTATCTCCCCTCGTAGTTGAGGGTAAGATCTTGGTTTTTGAGTCCTTCAAATTCTTCATAGTGATCAACAGATATAAATCCCAAGTGACTTAAAGAATAGAGCTATGCTCCCCGGCAACGGCGCCAGAAAATAGTCTTGATAACCCACAAGTGTAGGGGGTCGCAACAGTTTTCGAGGGTAAAGTATTCAACCCAAATTGTTGATTCGACACAAGGGGAGCCAAAGAATACTCTTAATTATTAGCAGCTGAGTTGTCAATTCTACTACACCTGGAAACTTAGTATTTGCAGCAAGATAGTTTAGTAGCAAAGTAATATGATAGTGGCGGTAGCAGCAATAAAAGTAACGATAGTGTTTTTGTAGTTTTTGTGATAGTAGCAACGGAAAAGTAAATAAGTGACTAGCAATATAGGTAAAGCTCGTAGGCATTGGATCGGTGATGGAAAATTACGTCGGATGCAATTCATCATACAGAAGTTATAACCTAGGGTGACACAGAACTAGCTCCAGTTCATCAATGCAATGTAGGCATGTATTCCGAATATAGTCATACGTGCTTATGGAAAAGAACTTGGATGACATATTTTGTCCTACCCTCCCGTGGTAGCGGGGTCCTATTGGAAACTAAGGGATATTAAGGCCTCCTTTTAATATAGTACCGGACCAAAGCATTAACACATAGTGAATACATAAACTCCTCAAACTAAGGTCATCACCGGGAGTGGTCCCGATTATTGTCACTTCGGGGTTGCCGGATCATAACACATAGTAGGTGACTATAGACTTGCAAGATAGGATCAAGAACACTCATATATTCATGAAAACATAATAGGTTCAGATCTGAAATCATGGCACTCGGGCCCTAGTGACAAGCATTAAGCATAGCAAAGTCATAGCAACATCAATCTCAGAACATAGTGGATACTAGGGATCAAACCCTAACAAAACTAACTCGATTACATGATATATCCCATCCAACCCATCACCGTCTAACAAGCCTACGATGGAATTACTCACACATAACGGTGAGCATGATGGAATTGGTGATGGAGGAAGGTTGATGATGACGATGGCGATGATCTCCACTCTCCGGAGCCCCGAACGGACTCCAGATCAGCCCTCCTGAGAGAGATTAGGGCTTGGCGGCGGCTCCGTCTCGTGAAACGCGATAATTCCTTCTCCTTGATTTTCTTCTCCCCGAAATGGAAGATATAGGATCTGGGGATACGTCGGTGGAGCACCAGGGGGACCACGAGGCAGGGGGCGCGCCCTGGGCAGCGGGGCGCGCCCCCCACCCTCGTGGGCTGGCCCAAGGCCCCCTGGTCTGGATCTTCGTGCATGTATTTTCTATATTTTCCAAAATAATTCTCCGTCAATTTTCAGGCGATTCCGAGAACTTTTATTCTGCACAAAAACAACACCATGGCAGTTCTGCTGAAAACAGCGTCAGTCCGGGTTAGTTCCATTCAAATCATGCAAGTTAGAGTCCAAAACAAGGGTAAAAGGATTTGGAAAAGTAGATACGTTGGAGACGTATCAAGTATCCACTATGTTCTGAGATTGATGTTGCTATGACTTTGCTATGCTTAATGCTTGTCACTAGGGCCCGAGTGCCATGATTTCCGATCTAAACCTATTATGTTTTCATGAATATATGTGTGTTCTTGATCCTATCTTGCAAGTCTATAGTCACCTACTATGTGTTATGATCCGGCAACTCCGAAGTGACAATAATCGGGACCACTCCCGGTGATGACCTGTGACGCCCGAGACCGACGTCCCAGAAGGTTCCAGAAGATTCCAGAGCTTCCGGATGTTCAGGGTTGCCCGTGTGGTTCTTTGTGCTTGTGTTATTTATTTTTGCATTGCATCATGTCATCATGCCATCATGTCATTTTAATTTTTGCATCTCAACCTAAATAATTCGTGTGGACCTTCGGTCCATTTAAATCGAGGGAAGGTGACTTCTCTTTATAACATATAAAAGCCTCCTAATAAATATGGAGCTATATTTAAAATATTCCATTTGTTGGACATCACCGTAACACACTTGCATATTTTCCCCATGTCTTTTCACTTCGAGTTTCACCTTCTAAACCTTCCCTATTTTTCTTTCCGTTGTTTTCGAGGCTTCTCTAAATCTAGACTCCTTTTAAAACTCCTTGAGGCAAGCTAATTATTTAGTTTGCACTTCCCTTTTGTTGGAAATATTTTTGTGAGGTTGGAGATATCCCGTAAAGCCTTATAAAAATGTTCCATATTTTATTTTTCTGTCCTGACCTTCTTTTCTTATTTTTATTTGCTCTCTCCCTCTTTTATTTCTGTTTAAGAAATAAAAAGAGCAGCCAGCCTCTTAGGCCCTCTTTTCGGCCTCCCAGCCCCCTCAACTCTTTTGGCCCATCCTTCCCTCCAGCCTCTATCCCTCTAGGCCTCCTCCCAGGCCCATTCGGCCCGGTTCCCCCGAACCCTAGAGCCTCTGTCGCCCGAGCCCGATCGACCGGCTCGCACCTCTCCTTCCCTCGACCCCCAGCCGCCAGTTCCTCGTCCCGAACCCCTCGCCCCGATCTCCCTCATCTCTCCCCTTCGCCCCAGCGCTCGCCTCCCTTCCTTCTCCTTCGCGCGCCCGCGGCCGCCCGTCCTCCTCGCCCCCAGCGCCCGCCGCGCTCTGGCCCGAGGAGCTCCAGCCGCCGGTCTTCTTCCCTTCGCGCGCCTGCCCTTCTTCAGCCTGCGCCGGCGGCCGCCACCTTCCTCGAGCGGTTCCTCCGCCCCGCGCTGGTTCCCTCCCTCCGGTCACCAGCAGCGCAGGTCGCCCGACCCCGAGCAACCCGTCGCCTCCTCCTCGCCTCGCCTGGCCGAGCCAGAGCCGGCGACCACTCCCGTGCGCCTCCAGCAAGGGGCCAAGCCCGGCGCCCCTCCTCCTCTTCAATCTCCAGGAGCCAGCCGCGCCAGTGCCTCCTCCTCCCGGGCGCCTTGCCGTGCGCCCTGCTGCCTCCTTCGGTGCCGAGCTGCTGCCTGGCCTCGTCGTCCTGAGAGTTACTGCTGTAGTTGTTTTTGTTTTTTTTGTTTTGTGCCTGCTGTAATTTTGGACAGATGACCGTGTACGAGTCCGAGGATCCGTGAACATCTACAAAACGCCCCGTGTACGACTACCGACGCCCGGAAAACGACCAAGTTCCACTACTTCCCACGACGACCCGAACGAGTACCCTCGCCCGTGTACCCCTACGGAACGTCTTCGACCAAGTACCCCGACGTCGCAAGTACCACGACACGAACGTGAACGACTACCATCGCCGGAACGTCTACTTCCTCTACTTCCTCTACGAGTTGCGGAACGGCTACTTCCTCTCCGAACGTGAACGACTCCTTCCTCGACGCTCCCGAACCGTCCCGAAACAATTGTTTCGAAGGTATAACCCCGAGACGTGACCCGTGTGATGCTTGCTTGTTGTGTTGTATGAAATGTCTCCCGTGTGTGCTTCGTGCCCGTTCCACCTTTTGTCTTGTTCCTCGGTTGCCTCGTCACCGACTCGTGGGAACCCGGTAACGGGATCACCCCACCTCTTTCATCTCGTTTGACTCGTTCACTCCACCTTTTGTTGTGCACCGGACTCTCAACGAGTTGCCGGAACCGATATGATGCGTTGCATCATTTTCGGATCGTTGCCGTGGCACCCTTTTCCTTCCACCACGGTGACAAATGCTTCATATCTTGTTAATTGTCAACCTTTAACAAAAACTTGCATAAACTTGTTCTTGTCATCCGCATCATTTAACAACATTATATATATGTTTAATTGTTGTTTGCTTATAATTATTAAACATGCTCATGGGGATTTTCCGGATATGTTGTTGTTATTCTCCGGCCTCATTTAAATTGCCTAGTTAGTATAGTTTTATTATGCTTCACCTCTTGCCATGTTAACCAACATTTAACCTTGTCTTGTAAATAATGTGAGTCAACTAAATATTTAAATGTGGTGTTTCGTCAATATGCAACCCGTTGCATATTGATCTCCACTTAACTTGTAGTATTTGTTTGCACTTTGCCATGCCTTGCATATTTAAACCGGACATGCATCATGCTTGTTTGTGCATCGTATGCCATGTTTATGATATGTGTGTTTACCGTGTTGTTTGTTTCTTTCCGGTTGCTTCTCTTGTTAGCTTCGGTTTCGTTCCGGAGTTGTGAGGATCCGCTCGACTGTTGCTCCGTCTTCTTCTTGGATCCGTTCTTCTCCCTTGTGGAATCCCAGGCAAGATGACCGAACCCGGATACCATTACTATCTTTGCCTATTGCTAGAGTATCGCTCTATAGTTTTGCCTCGATGCCCATGCTCTTCTTGTCAGCCTCCTACTTGTAACCTATTGCCATGTTTAACCAACCTACCTACGCAAACCGTTGCTTGGCTAAGTACGCTTCGCTCAGCCCCTCTTATAGCATTGCTAGTTGCAGGTGAAGATCGAAGATGCTTGCTTCATGTTGAAGTTTGGTTGGGTTATATCACACTATATAAATGCTTAAAAATGAAATCATCTATATACTGGCAGGGTGGAAGGCTAAGCCTTTTGCTTGGTGATTTGTTCCACTCGTGCCGTTAGGATCCGTATAAGCCGGTATTATGTTCCTTGATTATGCGTTCCTAACACGGTTGGGGTGTATGGGACCCCCTTGATAAACCGCTAAGTGCTAAGTCTTTTCCAGCAAGTCCCAACATTGGTACTATTTTGCTTAATAACAAACTAATAAAACTTGAATGGGACTAGCTACCCCTTTCATCTTAATTCCACCCCCCTGGGCCAGTGCTCGATTTGAGTGTTGGTCCAAACTAGAGTCGTGTGCGGGGCCCCCCTTGGCAACTTGGGTTTCGGCCACTGTACGCTGTGCTCATCCGGTCGTGGCCTGAGACGAGATACGCGCGGCTACTATCAGGGTGTCGGCACGCCGGGAGGATTTGCTGGATTAGCCTTACCTTAGTTCGGTTTAACTTGAGCACGGGATTCCGAGAATACTCGGGTCTTCCCAACTATGGAGTTGCGACTCCGCGGATCGTGGGCTTGTGATGGGCCAAGTTGGAACACCCCTGCAGGGTTTGAACTTTCGAAAGCCGTGCCCGCGGTTATGTGGCAGATGGGAGCTTGTTAATTCCGGTTGTAGATAACTTGACACAATGTTTCAATACACTACCAGCGTGTGTACCGTGACTGTCAATTTCCGAATAGGGATTCGGGAGTTGAACACGGTGGGGTTATGTTTGACCGGCTTTAGTTAGGATCACTTCGTGATCATCTTTCGCCCGTTGCTCTTCTCTTCTCGCTCTCTTTTACGTAAGTTAGTGCTAGTTGCTGCTGCAGACTCTTGTTTGTTCCTTCACCTCTTATTCTTTCTTCAGCCTTATCCTCACCCAAGGCTTAAATAGTCTTGTTACCCGGGAACGGGATTGCTGAGTCCTCTGTGGCTCACAGTTACTTCACCACACCAGATGCAGGTCCAGCCGAGCTTGATGCAGGAGTTGGATCAGTTCTTCACCAGGAGCTTGTTGAAGAGTTTGACCGTTTGCTTGTGACGTTTCGATGTTCAGTAGTGGTTTCTACTAGGATTCGATCCTGCCCTGTGGCTTTATGTTGTTTGGTATCTTTCTTTTGGTTCTTCACCCGTAGTCGGGTTGTGATGTTCTGAATGATGTATTGCTTATGTAATGTTTTGTGTGAAGTGGCGAGTGTAAGCCAACTATCCCCTTTTGCATTTTAATCCCTCTTCTACATGAGTTGTGCAAAGATACCAAACTTGAGATCATTCTAGGATGGATTTATGCCTTTAAGTCGTGCCTCGACACGTAGGAGGTATAACTCCATCCTGGGCATTACAAGTTGGTATTCAGAGCCTTCTCCGACCTAGAAGCCCCCACTGTTTGATCGAATCGTTGACGGTTGAGTCTAGGCACACACTGAAAAACTTTTTGAGTCCTATATTATATCGGAGAGTAGGATTTCTTTGCTTCTCATCCCCTTTCTCTCTGGTGAGGACTCCTGACGTTTACTCTTATCTCTTCTACTTTCTAAAATTGCACCAAATTTTTTTTAGGATCTCGCGAGTATTCTGGGATTGTTTCGATGTTCTTGTGACAAGGATATTGTTCTCGATGCCTCCTGTTACCGAGGAGTTGAGCTTCGAGGTATCATTGTAACAAGTATATCGCGGCAGTACTAAATACTTAAGACGGCCGACATCGAAAATCTCTCCTATACGGCCAGTGGCAAGATAACCCCGACATCACCCAGTACTGGGGAGGTAGTTCGAGAGTATTGCCATAGCTTGTTATAGTGGATGCGTTTTCGAAGGTCCGAGGTAAACAGTTTCCGAGAAAGACTGGTTATGTGTTGAAGGATGGATACACCTGGATGTAGGTTTAGAGTTGATTGCGCGGTGCTTCCCGTGTATCCCCAACACCTGATTGCATAACTGGAAACTTTCGGAAATCTATAGGTGGGTTCATCTAGTAGTTCTAGGCATTCTTCCAACGGATGCTCGATATGAAGTTCGGGGTTCTACATTGAGTGAAGTGGTTTTATGGACTTGTTCTGATCGGGAGTTGCATCTTAAAGGATCCTTGGCTATGCTGATCCGGGGATTGCAAAACCCTTTTGTAACATGTTCCATGAGCTTTCAGCACGAAGATGTCGAACGAAGCTTTTATCTTGTATTTGTTCTATCTGTTCCTTGTTCCTTTTTATTTACCTTTCCCTTCTCCAAGTGGCTTCTCGTCAAGTTGATGTAACTACGGAATTCATTCGTTCAATTCTCTGTTCGGATAGATGTGTTGCAGCATAATCTTCTTCATAAACATATCTATCCTTTGTTCTTGTTTTGATTCTGGTATTCGAGTTGCTTCGATGTCAAATGTTGATTCCATAACCTTCCTAATTGGTGTTCTCATATTTCTATGGGAGTGCTAATTCCTCTTGACCATCAAGATGGTCATGTTAAATTCTTTTCAACCGGTGTATGTTTCAATCATCTCAAGTTGTCCTTGTTTTTCCCCACCCTCCCACCCTTCTTCTTCTCGGAGCTAGAAATTCTCAATTGAAGTATCCATTTTATTCATGTGATATTTCTTCATTCATTCCCTTCAATGTTCTTATCCGGTGATTTATCGTGAAGATGCTCAAGAGCTTCAAGTTCATCATTCTTTCGTTCTCTAATTCTGCTGGTGGATGTAATTCAAGATTTTGGTGTTGATCTTATCCTTTTTCCTCTTTTCACAATGCTTTCTTATTCCGGTGCACCAATTATTCATTCTCCTATTGTTATTCATATCCGGAGTGCTCAAGATTCATAATTCCTTTCTTAACCCGTTCAAGCTATTTTGAGATTGTTATCTTACTCAAGTCATTTAATTCAACCGGTGCAATATCTCTTAAGCAATCCTTTTCCAACGGTGATTTCTTTGAGTGGGCCCTAACCCACAGGTCTTTTCCCAGGATCTTACCTGACTCTTCTACTTGTTTTCTGGAGTTATACTCAATTTCTTTCCAAAGTGTGACATAAGAATGTTTTCCATCAGTCACATGCCTTTCTCCAAGATCGCTTTCAAATTCTTTTCATCATTGGTTCAACCTTTTTAATTCTTCATTCCGGAGTGCTCAATAATTCTTCATGGCATTCCCGTCTTCATTCTCAACATTTGGAGACCGGAGAAGTGTTTCTCTTAAATCTTGGCCGTTCTCTTGAAGATTTGTGATTCTAGCTTCATACCATCCTCATTATTGTTTCGATTGTGAGGAGATCCTTTCATACCATCCGAAGCATTTTCATGAATTCTTTTCCTTGTGTTCCTCCGAAGGCCATCATTTCAGAAGATTTCTTCGTTCTCAGTTTTCAACTTCGTCCTCCAAATATTCTTCATTGATGTCTCTTCGTTCGTCTCCCTATTTTTACGGTGGTTCATTCAAGTTTACTCTTCCCTGTTATCATTTTAATTCACTCGTTCTTTCATAATCCTACCGATAGTTCGTTGAAGATTTATCCAAGCTTGTGCTAGATCTCTCTTTAATTCTTTCCAATGAGAATAAGTAGTATGCCAAATCCTTGGTTGTCATCAATTAAATTGGTGAAGGAGATGCATGACATAATTCTTATTCTTGTTCCTTCAGGTGTTTTAATTCTTTTGTCTGGAGCTTGTTCATCATATCATATCCTTGGTTCTAAATTCTTCATCTTGTTTTCCGGAGCTCCAAGTTATTTCAATTATCAATTCAAACTTCATCTAATTCATCACAAGCCTTGAATCTTATTCTTTTCTATCTTCACTTCTCATCCTTTTGTTACCGGAGTTCTTCATGGTGGTTCATCATGTTTTAATTCATCCTCGAAGGATTCATCAAGATTCTTGTTGGAGTTCAAGCATTCTTCATCATGCTTCCAAGTGCAATCCTGTCTACCTTATCTTTTCAGATGGTGTTATGTCATTCTTGATAATTTTCCTTCATGTTTCATGATTCACAAGTTGTCAGGAATGAGATATTTAAAACCATCATTTTCTTTGTTCAAGAGATCTTTTCAACCCTTCAATTTATTCATTGGAGTCATCTTGGGTTGTATTTCACTAAAAGTTTTCCCTAAGGATTGTTGATATTATGGTGCTTACGAATGACCCAAGTTCTTCATTTATCATTCCGGTGAGATAAGCTTATCGTCTCCTTGTTGATCTCAATCAAATCAATTGTTTTAGTTAGTGGCTGGTTGTCACCTCATAATTTGAGATGTTTTCCATAAGCCCACAACGAGCTTATTCTTTTCGTTGTTGATTTTCCATCAACTCAGTTCAACCCTTCTTTGTAAGATGCTCTTTCAAATTCAATCTTGAGAGAAGTTGTCATTTTCTTCTCCGTTCAAGTCTTTCATTCAGTTTTATGCTATTCTTTCATTCCGGAGGCATTGTAATATTGCTCTCTCCACACCATCATCTTGTCATATCTAGATCATGTTCTTTTCCTTGTTTACCTTTTAACCGGAGTGTTGTATTTCTTCATTCAAGTTCCCTCATCTTACCAAGTTTTAACTCTCTTTTAACCGGAGTGCTGTCTGAATCCTTCTCACCCCTTGTACCATTCTTTTAATTGTTTCAGAGGCTGTGTGTTGTTGTTTTTCATCAAGTATCATCCCAACTTGGCTAGTTCTTGTTAATTCCTTCCATTTTCAGACAGAGTGCTGTCCAAATTCTGCCATTCTTATTCCTTGGCTATACCATTGCGGTTTCATATTCTTTTGGTTCGTAAGCTATTGTTTCATGTCTTTCAACCTTCAAGGTTCTCATAATGTTCCTTGTTCCTCCTGCTTACCGGAGTGTTTCATCTTCGTTCATCTCCATTCATTTCTTTCTTTCAAGTTTGTTTAACCTCTCAAGGTTCCTTGGTTTCACTCGTCTGTCAAAGAAGCAACTTTGTTTTACCTCTTCCTCTTCCGTTTTTACCCGGTGATATCTCTAGGATCTCGGGTCGAGATCCTCTGTTAGTGTGGGAGAGTTGTGACGCCCGAGACCGACGTCCCAGAAGGTTCCAGAAGATTCCAGAGCTTCCGGATGTTCAGGGTTGCCCGTGTGGTTCTTTGTGCTTGTGTTATTTATTTTTGCATTGCATCATGTCATCATGCCATCATGTCATTTTAATTTTTGCATCTCAACCTAAATAATTCGTGTGGACCTTCGGTCCATTTAAATCGAGGGAAGGTGACTTCTCTTTATAACATATAAAAGCCTCCTAATAAATATGGAGCTATATTTAAAATATTCCATTTGTTGGACATCACCGTAACACACTTGCATATTTTCCCCATGTCTTTTCACTTCGAGTTTCACCTTCTAAACCTTCCCTATTTTTCTTTCCGTTGTTTTCGAGGCTTCTCTAAATCTAGACTCCTTTTAAAACTCCTTGAGGCAAGCTAATTATTTAGTTTGCACTTCCCTTTTGTTGGAAATATTTTTGTGAGGTTGGAGATATCCCGTAAAGCCTTATAAAAATGTTCCATATTTTATTTTTCTGTCCTGACCTTCTTTTCTTATTTTTATTTGCTCTCTCCCTCTTTTATTTCTGTTTAAGAAATAAAAAGAGCAGCCAGCCTCTTAGGCCCTCCTTTCGGCCTCCCAGCCCCCTCAACTCTTTTGGCCCATCCTTCCCTCCAGCCTCTATCCCTCTAGGCCTCCTCCCAGGCCCATTCGGCCCGGTTTCCCCGAACCCTAGAGCCTCTGTCGCCCGAGCCCGATCGACCGGCTCGCACCTCTCCTTCCCTCGACCCCCAGCCGCCAGTTCCTCGTCCCGAACCCCTCGCCCCGATCTCCCTCATCTCTCCCCTTCGCCCCAGCGCTCGCCTCCCTTCCTTCTCCTTCGCGCGCCCGCGGCCGCCCGTCCTCCTCGCCCCCAGCGCCCGCCGCGCTCTGGCCCGAGGAGCTCCAGCCGCCGGTCTTCTTCCCTTCGCGCGCCTGCCCTTCTTCAGCCTGCGCCGGCGGCCGCCACCTTCCTCGAGCGGTTCCTCCGCCCCGCGCTGGTTCCCTCCCTCCGGTCACCAGCAGCGCAGGTCGCCCGACCCCGAGCAACCCGTCGCCTCCTCCTCGCCTCGCCTGGCCGAGCCAGAGCCGGCGACCACTCCCGTGCGCCTCCAGCAAGGGGCCAAGCCCGGCGCCCCTCCTCCTCTTCAATCTCCAGGAGCCAGCCGCGCCAGTGCCTCCTCCTCCCGGGCGCCTTGCCGTGCGCCCTGCTGCCTCCTTCGGTGCCGAGCTGCTGCCTGGCCTCGTCGTCCTGAGAGTTACTGCTGTAGTTGTTTTTGTTTTTTTTGTTTTGTGCCTGCTGTAATTTTGGACAGATGACCGTGTACGAGTCCGAGGATCCGTGAACATCTACAAAACGCCCCGTGTACGACTACCGACGCCCGGAAAACGACCAAGTTCCACTACTTCCCACGACGACCCGAACGAGTACCCTCGCCCGTGTACCCCTACGGAACGTCTTCGACCAAGTACCCCGACGTCGCAAGTACCACGACACGAACGTGAACGACTACCATCGCCGGAACGTCTACTTCCTCTACTTCCTCTACGAGTTGCGGAACGGCTACTTCCTCTCCGAACGTGAACGACTCCTTCCTCGACGCTCCCGAACCGTCCCGAAACAATTGTTTCGAAGGTATAACCCCGAGACGTGACCCGTGTGATGCTTGCTTGTTGTGTTGTATGAAATGTCTCCCGTGTGTGCTTCGTGCCCGTTCCACCTTTTGTCTTGTTCCTCGGTTGCCTCGTCACCGACTCGTGGGAACCCGGTAACGGGATCACCCCACCTCTTTCATCTCGTTTGACTCGTTCACTCCACCTTTTGTTGTGCACCGGACTCTCAACGAGTTGCCGGAACCGATATGATGCGTTGCATCATTTTCGGATCGTTGCCGTGGCACCCTTTTCCTTCCACCACGGTGACAAATGCTTCATATCTTGTTAATTGTCAACCTTTAACAAAAACTTGCATAAACTTGTTCTTGTCATCCGCATCATTTAACAACATTATATATATGTTTAATTGTTGTTTGCTTATAATTATTAAACATGCTCATGGGGATTTTCCGGATATGTTGTTGTTATTCTCCGGCCTCATTTAAATTGCCTAGTTAGTATAGTTTTATTATGCTTCACCTCTTGCCATGTTAACCAACATTTAACCTTGTCTTGTAAATAATGTGAGTCAACTAAATATTTAAATGTGGTGTTTCGTCAATATGCAACCCGTTGCATATTGATCTCCACTTAACTTGTAGTATTTGTTTGCACTTTGCCATGCCTTGCATATTTAAACCGGACATGCATCATGCTTGTTTGTGCATCGTATGCCATGTTTATGATATGTGTGTTTACCGTGTTGTTTGTTTCTTTCCGGTTGCTTCTCTTGTTAGCTTCGGTTTCGTTCCGGAGTTGTGAGGATCCGCTCGACTGTTGCTCCGTCTTCTTCTTGGATCCGTTCTTCTCCCTTGTGGAATCCCAGGCAAGATGACCGAACCCGGATACCATTACTATCTTTGCCTATTGCTAGAGTATCGCTCTATAGTTTTGCCTCGATGCCCATGCTCTTCTTGTCAGCCTCCTACTTGTAACCTATTGCCATGTTTAACCAACCTACCTACGCAAACCGTTGCTTGGCTAAGTACGCTTCGCTCAGCCCCTCTTATAGCATTGCTAGTTGCAGGTGAAGATCGAAGATGCTTGCTTCATGTTGAAGTTTGGTTGGGTTATATCACACTATATAAATGCTTAAAAATGAAATCATCTATATACTGGCAGGGTGGAAGGCTAAGCCTTTTGCTTGGTGATTTGTTCCACTCGTGCCGTTAGGATCCGTATAAGCCGGTATTATGTTCCTTGATTATGCGTTCCTAACACGGTTGGGGTGTATGGGACCCCCTTGATAAACCGCTAAGTGCTAAGTCTTTTCCAGCAAGTCCCAACATTGGTACTATTTTGCTTAATAACAAACTAATAAAACTTGAATGGGACTAGCTACCCCTTTCATCTTAATTCCACCCCCCTGGGCCAGTGCTCGATTTGAGTGTTGGTCCAAACTAGAGTCGTGTGCGGGGCCCCCCTTGGCAACTTGGGTTTCGGCCACTGTACGCTGTGCTCATCCGGTCGTGGCCTGAGACGAGATACGCGCGGCTACTATCAGGGTGTCGGCACGCCGGGAGGATTTGCTGGATTAGCCTTACCTTAGTTCGGTTTAACTTGAGCACGGGATTCCGAGAATACTCGGGTCTTCCCAACTATGGAGTTGCGACTCCGCGGATCGTGGGCTTGTGATGGGCCAAGTTGGAACACCCCTGCAGGGTTTGAACTTTCGAAAGCCGTGCCCGCGGTTATGTGGCAGATGGGAGCTTGTTAATTCCGGTTGTAGATAACTTGACACAATGTTTCAATACACTACCAGCGTGTGTACCGTGACTGTCAATTTCCGAATAGGGATTCGGGAGTTGAACACGGTGGGGTTATGTTTGACCGGCTTTAGTTAGGATCACTTCGTGATCATCTTTCGCCCGTTGCTCTTCTCTTCTCGCTCTCTTTTACGTAAGTTAGTGCTAGTTGCTGCTGCAGACTCTTGTTTGTTCCTTCACCTCTTATTCTTTCTTCAGCCTTATCCTCACCCAAGGCTTAAATAGTCTTGTTACCCGGGAACGGGATTGCTGAGTCCTCTGTGGCTCACAGTTACTTCACCACACCAGATGCAGGTCCAGCCGAGCTTGATGCAGGAGTTGGATCAGTTCTTCACCAGGAGCTTGTTGAAGAGTTTGACCGTTTGCTTGTGACGTTTCGATGTTCAGTAGTGGTTTCTACTAGGATTCGATCCTGCCCTGTGGCTTTATGTTGTTTGGTATCTTTCTTTTGGTTCTTCACCCGTAGTCGGGTTGTGATGTTCTGAATGATGTATTGCTTATGTAATGTTTTGTGTGAAGTGGCGAGTGTAAGCCAACTATCCCCTTTTGCATTTTAATCCCTCTTCTACATGAGTTGTGCAAAGATACCAAACTTGAGATCATTCTAGGATGGATTTATGCCTTTAAGTCGTGCCTCGACACGTAGGAGGTATAACTCCATCCTGGGCATTACATGACCATAGTTTGAGGAGTTCATGTACTCACTATGTGTTAATGCTTTGGTCCGGTACTCTATTAAAAGGAGGCCTTAATATCCCTTAGTTTCCAATAGGACCCAGCTGCCACGGGAGGGTAGGACAAAAGATGTCATGCAAGTTATTTTCCATAAGCACGTATGACTATATTTGGAATACATGCCTATATTACATTGATGAACTAGAGCTAGTTCTGTGTCACCCTAGGTTATAACTTCTACATGATGAATTGCATCCGACATAATTTCCCATCACCGATCCAATGCCTACGAGCTTTTCCCATATTGCTTGTTGCTTATTTACTTTTCCACTGCTACTATTACAAATACTACAAAAACACTACCGTTACTTTTTTTGTTGTTACCGCTATCTCCATATTACTTTGCTACTAAACTACCTTGCTACATATACTAAGTTTCCAGGTGTGGTTGAATTGACAACTCAACTGCTAATACTTAAGAGTATTATTTGGATCCCCTTGTGTCGAATCAATAAATTTGGGTTGAATACTTTACCCTCAAAAAATGTTGCGATCCCCTACACTTGTGGGTTATCATTATGCTAATTACATTGTTGCTAAATTTATAACACCTAGTTTCACATACCAGCAAAAGAAAAAGTTCTTGTATGATTTAAGACATTACTTCTGGGATGATCCAAACCTTTATAAAAAAAGGAGTAGTTGGTATTATTAGGTGTTGTGTACCTGAGCATGAATAGGAATAGATCCTACGCAAGTGCCACTCCGAGGCTTATGGAGGACACCACGCTAGAGATAGAGCTGCACAAAAGGTAATGCAATCCGGTGTTTATTGGCCTACTCTCTTCAAGGATGCCTTTAATTTTGTCTTATCTTGCGATGAATGTCAAAGAATTGGTAATATTGGTAGACGTCAAGAAATGCCTATGAATTATTCACTCGTTATTGAACCATTTGATGTTTGGGGCTTTGATTATATGGGACCATTTCCTTCCTCTAATGGGTATACACATATTTTAGTTGCTATTGATTATGTTACTAAGTGGGTAGAAGCTATTCTAACTAGTAGTGCTGATCACAACACCTCTATTAAGATGCTTAAAGAAGTTATTTTTCCGAGGTTTGGAGTCCCTAGATACTTCGAAGGCACAAATCTGAAGGTGGTGAACGGTCAAAGAATCAAACATTATATCTCGGGTAATCCTATAAATGTTGAAACCAATGTTATTGAAACCGTAACCCCGGAGGAATACATAAGGGACACTTTCCAGAACGGTTCAAACACCAAAAAGGAAGAGCTATGTGGTACGGTAAGTAAACCGACTCCAAAAGTTTTAATGGCAATTTTTCACCGTTTTGGAATATTTAGAAAAATAGAAAAATAAGAAGCAGTCCGAGAAGGAGACGAGGCGTCCACGAGGGTGGAGGGCACGCCCTACCCCCCTGGGCGCGGCCCCTGCCTCATGGGCACCACGTGTGCCCCCCGGAATCCGTTTTCTTGCACGTTACTTCTTTTGGTCGGTAAAAATTCATTGTTTAATCTCCCGAAGGTTTTGACCAGCGCACCACGCGAATATCCTCTGCTTTTATTTTGAGCTGTTTTCTGCCAGAGTTGACAAGGTCAGGCATCATTTCGTCCTCCTCCTCCAACAATGAGGGCAATGATGCTTGGTTAATGAAGATAGAGCTGAAGAGAGAAGAACCTAGGGAGAACTACAAGGAGGATAGGATCAAGAAGGCTATGGAGGATCAGGCTCCGACAGCAGAAGAAGAAGACATCCTTCAACCCCTTCCAAACCTTTTTACTCCAACTGAGATTGAAGCTTTCAAGATGATTGAATTAGCTCAAATACAAAACAAGTATCTCACAAGTGAAAATATTTTGCTGAAGGAGCATATCGCCGCACTCAAGGGTATTATCCGCAAGTTGGAGGATCACCTACGCTCAATGTACGATACTCCATCATCACTGCTACCAACTCCATCATCAACACCTCCGAAGAAAGAGACATAATCACATGGTATGGGAACTCCCCTTGGCAATTGCCAAGCTTGGGGGAGGTGCCCCGGTATCATATCACCATCACTCCTGCCTTTACCGTTTTTCTTAGTTCGATCCTTTTGGTAATATCTTGATCTAGTAGAATAAAGTTTAGTATGATCTAGTTGTGAGCTTTTGCTTTTTGATCTTTACCTTTGCAATCGAGTCCATGAGCTATATAATAAAGATTAGTGTTGAGTCAAGGGCTTAATTTTCTCACTATGATCATGAGTAGACAAAAGAAAGAATAAAAAGAATCAAATAGATCATATTGATCTTATGGAAGGTAATGACTTCACACACAAAGAGTATGATGAATAAAAGTTTTTGAGAGTTGACAAACATAGTTTTGGTCATCGTTGCAATTAATAGGAAGTAATAAGGAAAGAGAGGTTTTCACATACAAATATACTATCTTGGACATCTTTTATGATTGTGAGCACTCATTTAAATATGACATGCTAAAGAGTTGATGCTGGACAAGGAAGACAACGTAGTGGGTTATGTCTTCTTATATCTGAAATAAAGTATATTGTCATGGATCATCCAACATGTTGAGCTTGCATTTCCCCCTCATGCTAGCCAAACTCCTTGCACCAAGTAGAGATACTACGTACTTATGCTTCCATACATCCTTAAACCTAGTTTTGCCATGAGAGTCCACCATACCTACCTATGTATTGAGTAAGATCCTTCAAGTAAGTTGTCATTGTTGCAACTCTCTAAACATGTATGATCTATTAGTGTGGAGAAAATAAACTTTATACGATCTTGTGATATGGAAGCAATAAAAGCGACGGACTCCACAATAAAGGTCCGTATCACAAGTGGCAATATAAAATGACATTCTTTTGCGCTAAGATTTTATACATCAAACTATAAAAGCACATGACAACCTCTGCTTCCCACTGCGAAGGGCCTATATATTGTTCTTATCTTATCGGAGTCATGGTGATCTTCACCTTTCCTTTTACATTTTATCCTTTGGCAAGCACATTGTGTTGGAAAGATCCTGACATATATACCCACTTGGATGTAAGCTTTCATGAACTATTTTTTTTTACATTACCCTCGAGGTAAAAGGTTGGGAGGCAACACTATAAGCCCCTATCTTTCTCTGTGTCCGATTACAACTCCATACCCATAAGTATTGCGTGAGTGTTAGCAATTGTGAAAGACTAAATGATAGTTGAGTATGTGGACTTGCTGAAAAGCTCTTATATTCACTCTTTCCGATGTTACGCTAAGTTTCAATTGCTCCAATGTCTGAGATCATAGTTTGTTAGTTTGCAATGAAGTTTTTGATTCATACTTGACATTGTGAATAGATTGTTACTATAAATAAGAATTCATATGACAATATATGTATATGTTGTTGTTATAAGAATGATCATGATGCCTTCATGTCTGTATTTTATTTTATCGACACCTCCATCTCTAAACACGTGGACATATTTTTCGATGTCGGCTTCCGCTTGAGGACAAGCGAGGTCTAAGCTTGGGAGAGTTGATACGTCCATTTTGCATCATGCTTTTATATTGATATTTATTGCACTATGGGATGTTACTACACATTATGTCACAATACTTATGCCTTTTCTCTCTTATTTTACAAGGTTTACATGATGAGGGAGAATGCCAGCAGTTGGAATTCTGGGCTGGAAAAGGAGCAAACATTGGAGACCTATTCTGCACAACTCAAAAAGCCCGGAAACTCCACGAAACTCCATTTCATAAAATATAAAAAATATCTGACGAAAGAAGTACAGGAGGGGGGCCACCCACCGTCCACGAGGGTGGGGGTGCCCCCCCCCCAGGGCGCGCCCCCTGCCTCGTGGGCCACCTGGTAACCCCCCCCCATGCCCATCTTGTGCTATATGAGGTGTTTTGACCTGGAATAAATCATAAGGAGGCTTTCGGGACAAAGCGCTGCCGTCTCGAGGCGGAACCTTGGCGGAACCAATCTAGGGATCCGGCGAGCTGTTCTGCCGGGGACAATTCCCTCCGGGAGGGGGAAATCATCACCATCATCATCACCAACAACTCTCCCATCTTGGGGAGGGTTATCTTCATCAACATCTTCACCAGCATCATCTCCTCTCAAACCATAGTTCATCTCTTGTATCCAATCTTTGTATCAAAACCTCAGATTGGTACTTGTGGGTTGCTAGTAGTGTTGATTACTCCTTGTAGTTGATGCTAGTTGATTTACTTGGTGGAAGATCATATGTTCAGATCCATTATGCATATTAATACCCCTCTGATTATGAACATGAATATGCTTTGTGAGTAGTTACGTTTGTTCCTGAAGACATGGCAGAAGTCTTGCTATAAGTAGTCATGTGAATTTGGTATTCGTTCGATATTTTGATAAGATGTATGTTGTCTTTCCTCTAGTGGTGTCATGTGAACGTCGACTACATGACACTTCACCATTGTTTGGGCCTAGAGGAAGGCATTGGGAAGTAATAAGTAGATGATGGGTTGCTAGAGTGACAGAAGCTTAAACCCTAGTTTATGTGTTGCTTCATAAGGGGCGGATTTGGATCCATATATTTCATGCTATGGTTAGGTTTACCTTAATACTTCTTTTGTAGTTGCGTATGCTTGCAATAGAGGTTAATCATAAGCGGTATGCTTGTCCAAGTAAGGGCAGCACCCAAGCACCGGTCCACCCACATACTAAATTATCAAAGTAACGAACGTGAATCATATGAGCGTGATGAAAACTAGCTTGAGGATAATTCCCATGTGTCCTCGGCAGCGTTTTCCTTCATATAAGAGTTTGTCCAGGCTTGTCCTTTTCTACAAAAAGGATTGGGCCATCTTGCTGCACTTTATTTCCTTTCATTACTTGTTACTCGTTACAAATTACCTTATCAAAACTATCTGTTACCGATAATTTCAGTGCTTGCAGAGAATACCTTATTGAAAATTGGATATCATTCCCTTCTGCTCCTCGTTGGGTCCGACACTCTTACTTATCAAAAGGACTATGATAGATCCCCTACAATTGTGGGTCATCAGTGATCTCGACAAATATCATTCGCAAGAGACAATGGACCGTTCCATCCCTTATTCCCGTGGCTATGCATCGGATTCGGATGACGAAGGTCCCGATGAAAAAGTTGATGAGGAGGGGTTCACGGTGAAGGCGGCCAAAGGTTTCGAGAAGGTATTCGGGCGAGATCATCGGACTACATTGTTTAAGGATGTTAGTCTCGCGGATGAAGCCGTGGTAGATGGTGGCCAAGGTATATCTCTTGGGGTTAGGCCAAGATCTCACCGTGATTTGGAAGATGGAAAGAACGGGATTGCTCATGGGTCTAAGTTCGAAACCTTCTTGGAATTGAAGATGTGGCTCGACAACTACTCCGTTATGCATTATCGTCCACACAAGGTGGTGAACTCGGACGTTAATGTGCACTACACGGTTGCATGTGAAGATGATAAATGTCCGTGGATTGTGCATGCAAGACCATGGAAAGGAGGTCCAACTTGACACGTAGTGAGTTGTGTATCAAGTAACATGTGCCGAGGCAAAAGGGTGGATGGCAAGATTGTGTCCCAAGACCACAGAAAACTCACATCCGAGTTCATTGCTTACAGACTCCCCAACTCAATATCCACACTTCCAACAATGAGCATCCAACATGTCATTGACCTTTTGAAAGCCATCTTTCATTACAAGGTGAAATATGGCAAGGCATGGAAGGCGAAGCAAGCCGCATTTAAGATGTTGTATGGTAATTGGGAGGAAGCATACAACCGAATCCCTAGGTTGTTGTTAGCCATGGCCTCCACAAAGTCGGGTATGGTTCATGTGGTCGAGCCTCATGGGGAAAAAACAACGGTTCATGACGGAAGGAAAGTCCGAGTATTTGGCCATGCATTTTGGGCGTTTGAGCAATGCGTGAGGGCTTTCGAGCACTGCAGGACGGTCATCACCGTTGATGGCACGTTCTTGACCGGAAAATACAAGGGCACCTTGTTGGTTGCGATAGCAAGTGATGCCAATAACTGGGTGTTGCCATTGGCATTTGCTTTGGTTGAGGTGGAGAACAATTACAACTGGGAGTGGTTTTGCGTATTTTGAGGACGAAGGTGTTACCCGCTGAGAGGAAAATTTGTGTCATATCGGATCGGCATCAAGGAATTCTTAACGCAGTGGAGAACGACATTCCCGGGCATGCTCTGTTGCATTATCGATGGTGCATGAGGCACTTTTGTTCGAACTTCTATAGGGCATGTGTCCTTAAGGAGTTGGCCGATGATCTTCAAGATTGTTGTCTCGCTTTCTTCGACAAGCAGTTCTCCTTCTTGTACAACAAATTGCTCGCACACAAAAAACTTGATTCCGGGGGTCAAGACTTTCTCAATAGGCACATTCAATACCAGAACAAGTGGGCATGTGCTTTTGATGAAGATGGCCGGAGATACGGTCAAATGACTAGCAATATGGCTGAATGCTTCAATAGGGTGCTCAAAGGTGCACGTGCATTACTGACACGTCTCCATCGTATCTATAATTTTTGATTGTTCCATGCCAATATTCTACTACTTTCATATACTTTTGGCAACCTTTTATACTATTTTTGGGACTAACATATTGATCCAATACCCAATGCCAGCTATTTGTTGCATGTTTTTTTTGTTTCATGGAATATCCATATCAAACGGAGTCCAAACACGATAAAAACGGGCGGAGATTTGTTTTTGCAATATATGTGAATTTTGTGAAGCGAAACCAACGTGAGACGATGGCCGAGTGGCCCACGAGGGTGAGGGACGTGGCCAGGGGGCAGGCACGCCCTGGGCCCTCGTGGCCACTCTGTAAGGTGGATGATGCCCTTCTTTCTCCGCAAGAAAGCTAATATCCGGATAAAAATCGTGTCAAAAATTCTGCCCAATCGGAGTTACGGATCTCCGAGAATATAAGAAACGGTGAAAGGCGAGAATCTGGGAACGCAGAAACAGAGAAAGACAAAGAGACATATCCAATCTCGAAGGGGCTCTCGCCCCTCCCACGCCAGAGGGGAAACCCTTCTCCCATCTAAGTAGAAGGTCAAGTAAGAAGAAGGAGGGGGGCTCTCTCCCCCTCGCTTCCGGTGGCACCGGAGTGCCGTCGGGGCCATCATCGTCACCGCAATCTACACCAACAACTTCACCGCCGTCATCACCAACTCTTCCCCCCTCTATGCAGCGGTGTAACCCCTCTTCTACCCGCCGTAATCTCTACTTAAACATGGTGCTCAACGCCATATATTATTTCCCAATGATGTATGGCTATCCTATGATGTTTGAGTAGATCTGTTTTGTCCTATGGGTTAATTGATGATCGTGATTGGTTTGAGTTGCATGTTTTATTATTGGTGTTGTCCTATGGTGCTCTCCGTATCGCGCAAGCGTGAGGGATCCCCGATGTAGGGTTTCAATATGTTCATGATTTGCTTATGGTGGGTGGCGTGAGTGACAAAAGCACATACCCGACTAAGTAGGTTGTTTGCGTATGGGAATAAAGAGGATTTGATACTTTAATTATATGCTTGGGTTTTACCTTAATGATCTTTAGTAGTTGCGGATGCTTGCTAGAGTTCCAATCATAAGTGCATATGATCCAAGGAGAGAAAGTATGTTAGCTTATGCCTCTCCCTCAAATAAAATTGCAACAGTGATTACCAGTCTAGTTATCGATTGCGTGGGGACAAATAACTTTCTCGTGACAAAAAGCTCTCTACTAAAACTAATTTAGTTGTGTCTTTATCCAAACAGCCCCTACTTTTTATTTGCGCACTCTTTATTATCTTGCAAACCTATCCCACAAAAACTACATAGTACTTCTAGTTTCATACTTGTTCTAAGTAAACTAAACGTCAAGCGTGCGTAGAGTTGTATCGGTGGTCGATAGAACTTGAGGGAATATTTGTTCTACCTTTAGCTCCTCGTTGGGTTCAACACTCTTACTTATCGAAAGAGGCTACAACTGATCCCCTACACTTGTGGGTTATCAATTACCCGTGATGGCAATAGTTCAATACACATTTGACAAGCTGAATGCGTACCGTAGTGGGTCGTCTTTGTCGTCCCAAGCCTCGTACTTCACGGTCTTCGGTCGTCCAACCGGCAATCGCTCCCAGCTCCACACAGATAGTACGAGCATACAACCAACAATACCTCCGTCCTTCGTGGTCCTACAACAGGCATCATCCAACTGCACATAAAACATAACATGGTTTAATTAACTAGAAAAAAGCATTGATAATGTGTCAATGAAGTGAAAAGAAACAACTGCATACTGATACGTCCACTTTGCATCATGCTTTTATGTTGATATTTATTGCATTATGGGCTGCTATTACACGTTATGTCACAATACTTATGAATTTTCTCTCTTATTTTACAAGGTTTACATGAAGAAGGGAGAATGCCGGCAGCTGGAATTCTGGGCTGGAAAAGAAGCAAACTCTGGAAACCTATTCTGCACAACTCAAAAAGCTCCGAAAGTTTACAGGACATCATTTCAGAAAATATAAAAAATATCTGGCGAAAGAAGATCACCAGGGGGGCACCACCTGTCCACGAGGGTGGGGGCGCGCCCCCCCTCTCTGGGCGCGCCCCCTGCCTCGTGGGCCCCCCGATGCCCATCTTCTCTTATATGAGGTGGTTTTACCTGGAAAAAATCAGAAGGAGGCTTTCGGGACTAGACGCCACCGTCTCGAGGCGGAACCTTGGCGGAAACCAATCTAGGGCTCCGGCAGAGCTGTTCTGTCGGGGATACTTCCCTTTGGGAAGGGGAAATCGTCACCGCCGTCATCACCAACAACTCTCTGATGTCTACTATGCAACCTTCTTCTTGTAGACGTTGTTGGGCCTCCAAGTGCAGAGGTTTGTAGGACAGTAGCAAATTTCCCTCAAGTGGATGACCTAAGGTTTATCAATCTGTGGGAGACGTAGGATGAAGATGGTCTCTCTCAAACAACCCTGCAACCAAATAGTGTCCCCAACACACCCAATACAATGGTAAATTGTATAGGTGCACTAGTTCGGCGAAGAGATGGTGATACAAGTGCAGTATGGATGGTAGATATAGGTTTTTGTAATCTGAAAATATAAAAACAGCAAGGTAACTAAAGATAAAAGTGAGCATAAACGGTGTTGCAATGATAGGAGAAAAGGCCTAGGGTTCATACTTTCACTAGTGCAAGTTCTCTCAACAAGCATAACATAATTGGATCATAGTACTAGCCCTCAACATGCAACAAAGAGTCACTCCAAAGTAACTAATAGCGGAGAACAAACGAAGAGATTATGGTAGGGTACGAACCACCTCAAAGTTATTCTTTCTGATCGATCTATTCAAGAGTCCGTAGTAACTTCAATTTATCACAGAGTTCGTACTAGAATAATACCTTCAGATACAAATCAACCAAAACCCTAATGTCACCTGGATACTCCATTGTCACCTCAAGTATTTGTGGGCACGATTATACGATATGCATCACACAATCTCAGAAACATATATTCAACCAACACATAGAACTTCAAAGAGTGCCCCAAAGTTTCTACCGGAAAGTCAAGACGAAAATGTGTGCCAACCCCTATGCATAGATTCTCAAGGTCACAAAACTCGCAAGTTGATCACCAAAACATACATCAAGTAGATCACATGATATCCCATTGTCACCACAGATAAGCACGTGCAAGACATACATCAAGTGTTCTCAAATCCTTAAAGACTCAATCCGATAAGATAACTTCAAAGGAAAAACTCAATCCATTACAAGAGAGTAGAGGGGGAGAAGCATCATAAGATCCAACTATAATAGCAAAGCTCGCGATACATCAAGATCGTGCCATCTCAAGAACACGAGAGAGAGAGAGAGAGAGAGAGAGAGAGATCAAACACATAGCTACCGGTACATACCCTCAGCCCCAAGGGTGGATTACTCCCTCCTCGTCATGGAGAGCGCCGGGATGATGAAGATAGCCACTGGTGAGGGTTCCCCCCTCCGGCAGGGTGCCGGAATGAGGTCTAGATTGATTTTCGGTGGCTACAGAGGCTTTCGGCGGTGGAACTCCCGATCTAGGTTAATTTCCGAAAGTTTCAGTATTTATAGGATTTTGTTGCATAGGGCACAAGTCAGGGGGGCTTCTGGGCTGTCCACGAGATAGGAGGGCGCGCCCCCCTGCGCAGGGCGCGCCCCCCACCTTCGTGGGCAGCCCGTGGCTCTCCTGGCCCAACTCTTTTACTCCGGGAGCTTCTTTTGGTCCAGAAAAAATCATCAAAAATTGGCACGTCAATTGGACTCTGTTTGATATTCCTTTTCTGTAAAACCCTAAAATAGGAGGAAAAAAACTGACACTGGGCTCTGAGTTAATAGGTTAGTCCTAAAAATCATAAAAAAGTGTATATAAAAGCCCATAAGACATCCTAGAAGGATAATATAATAGCATGGAACAATCAAAAAATATAGATACGTTGGAGAGGTATCTCTAGGCCCTCTCAGTAATGCACATCATAATAAGCCTTGCAAGCAAAAGACTAATGAGTTAGTCACGAGATGATGTATTACGGAACGAGTAAAGGGACTTTCCGGTAACGAGATTGAACTAGGTATAGAGATACCGACGATCGAATCTCGGGCAAGTAACATACCAATGACAAAAGGAACAACATATGTTGTTATGCGGTTTGACCGATAAAGATCTTCGTAGAATATGTAGGAGCCAATATGAGCATCCAGGTTCCGCTATTGGTTATTGACCGGAGATGAGTCTCGGTCATGTCTACATAGTTCTCGAACCCGTAGGGTCCGCACGCTTAACGTTTGATGACGATCGGTATTATGAGTTTATGAGTTTTGATGTACCGAAGGAGTTCGGAGTCCCGAATGAGACCAGGGACATGACGAGTAGTCTCGAAATGGTCGAGACGTAAAGATCGATATATTGGACGACTATATTCGGACATCGGAAAGGTTCCGAGTGATTCGGATATTTTCGGAGTATATGGGCCTTATTGGGCCATACGGGAATAGAGGAGAAAGGCCAAAAGGAAGGAGGCGCGCGCCCCCCCTCTGATCCGAATTGGACAAGGGGTGCAGCCCCTTTTTCCTTCTCCCTCTCCACCTCTTTCCTTCTCTCCTACTCCGGAAAGGAAAGGGGAATCCTACTAGGACTTGGGAGTCCTAGTAGGACTCCCCACACTTGGCGCGCCCCCTCTAGGGCCGGCCTCTCCCTTGCTCCTTTATATATGGGGGCAGGGGGGCACCACAGAGACACACAAGTTGAATTGTTTTAGCCGTGTGCGGTGCCCCACTCCACAGAAACACACCTCGGTCATACCGTTGCAGTGCTTAGGCGAAGCCCTGCGCCGGTAGATACATCATATCTGTCACCACGCCGTCGTGCTGGCGAAACTCTCCCGTAAAGCTCAACTGGATCAAGAGCACGTGGGACGTCATCAAGCTGAACGTGTGCTGAACACGGAGGTGCCATACGTTCGGTGCTTGATCGGTTGGATCGCGAAGAAGTTCGACTACATCAACCGCGTCACTTGACGCTTCCGCTCCCGGTCTACGAGGGTACGTAGACACACTCTCCCCCTCATTGCTATGCATCTAGTAGATAGATCTTGCGTGATCGTAGGAAAGTTTTGAAAATACTACATTTCCCAACAGTGGCATCATGAGCCAGGTCTATGCGTAGATGATATGCACGAGTAGAACACAATGAGTTGTGGGCGATACTAGTCATACTGCTTACCAGCATGTCATACTTTGCTTTGGCGGTATTGTGAGATGAAGCGGCACGGACCGACATTACGCGTACGCTTACGCGAGACTGGTTTCACCGTTATGAGCACTCGTTGCTTAAAGGTGAATGGCGGGTGTCTGTCTCTCTCACTTTAGCTGAATCAAGTGTGGCTATGCCCGGTCCTTGTGAAGGTTAAAACAGCACATACTTGACGAAACATCGTTTGGTTTTGCATGCGTAGGTAAGAACGGTTCTTGCTAAGCCCATAGCAGCCACGTAAAACTTGCAACAACAAAGTAGAGGACGTCTAACTTGTTTTTGCAGGGCATGTTGTGATGTGATATGGTCAAGACATGATGAGATATACGGTTTTGTATGAGATGATCATGTTTTGTAAAGTTATCGGCAACTCGCAGGAGCCATATGGTTGTCGCTTTATTGTATGAAATGCAATCGCCATGTAATTGCTTTACTTTATCACAAAGCGGTAGCGATAGTCGTAGAAGCAATAGTTGGCGAGACGACAACGATGCTACGATGGAGATCAAGGTGTCGCGCCGGTGACGAAGGTGATCATGACGGTGCTTTGGAGATGGAGATCAAAAGCACAAGATGATGATGGCCATATCATGTCACATATTTTGATTGCATGTGATGTTTATGTTATTATGCTTCTTATTTTGCTTAGTTCGACGGTTGCATTATAAGATGATCCCTTACTAAATTTCAAGGTATAAGTGTTCTCCCTGAGTATGCACCGTTGCGAAAGTTTGTCGTGCCGAGACACCACGTGATGATCGGGTGTGATAAGCTCTACGTTCAAATACAACGGGTGTAAGCCAGTTTTGCACACGCAGAATACTCGGGTTAAACTTGACGAGCCTAGCATATGCAGATATGGCCTCGGAACACTGGAGACCGAAAGGTCGAGCGTGAATCATATAGTAGATATGATCAACATAAGATGTTCACCATTGAAACTACTCCATCTCACGTGATGATCGGACATGGTTTAGTTGATTTGGATCACGTGATCATTTAGATGACTAGAGGGATGTCTATCTAAGTGGGACTTCTTAAGTAATATGATTAAATTGAACTTTAATTTATCATGAACTTAGTCCTCATAGTATTAGCATATCTATGTTGTAGATCAATAGCTCACGATGTTGCTCCCCGTTTATTTTTTATATGTTCCTAGAGAAAATTAAGTTGAAAGATGTTAGTAGCAATGATGCGGAATTGTTCCGAGATCTGAGGATTATCCTCATAGCTGCACAGAGAATTATGTCCTTGATGCACCGCTAGGTGACAGACCTATTGCAGGAGCTGATGTAGACGTTATGAACGTTTTGACAAAAGCTCAGTATGATGACTACTTGATAGTTTAAGTGCACCATGCTTTACGGCTTAGAACCGGGACTTCAAAAACGTTTTGAATGCCACGGAGCATATAAGATGTTCCAAGAGTTGAAATTAGTATTTCATACTCATGCCCAAGGTTGTCAGAATCGCGATTCTGTTATACGATTCTACGACTTTACGATCCAAATTAACCCCTCTGATTCTACGATTTTAGTTCATAGAGTCTACGTTTTTACGATCCTGATAGTGAAGATTCTACGATTTGCGATCCTACCATCAGAGCTCCGATCCGATTCAAAATCACGATTCTGACAACCTTGCTCATGCCCGTGTCGAGAGGTATAAGACTTCTGACAGTACTTTGCCTACAAGATGGAGGAGAATAGCTCAACCAGTGAGCATGTGCTCAGATTGTTTGGGTACTACAATTACTTGAATCAAGTGGGAGTTAATTTTCCAGAGAAGATAGTAATTGACAAAGTTCTCTAGTCACTATCACCAAGTTAGTAGAACTTCGTGATGAACTATAATATGCAAGGGATGACGAAAGGAATTCCCGAGCTCTTCGCGATGCTGAAGTCGGCGAAGGTAGAAATCATGAAAAAGCATCAAGTGTTGATGGTTAACAAGACCACTTGTTTCAAGTAAAGGGCAAAGGGATAGAAGGGGAACTTCAAGAAGAATGACAAGCAAGTTGTCACTCCCGTGAAGAAACCCAAAGCAAGAAGAATGACAAGCAAGAAGGGGAACGAGTAAAGGGACTTGCCGGTAACGAGATTGAACTAGGTATAGAGATACCGACGATCGAATCTCGGGCAAGTAACATACCAATGACAAAAGGAACAACGTATATTGTTATGCGGTTTGACCGATAAAGATCTTCGTAGAATATGTAGGAGCCAATATGAGCATCTAGGTTCCGCTATTGGTTATTGACCGGAGATGAGTCTCGGTCATGTCTACATAGTTCTCGAACCCGTAGGGTCCGCACGCTTAAGATTTGCTGACGATCGGTATTATGAGTTTATGAGTTTTGATGTACCGAAGGAGTTCGGAGTCCTGAATGGGACCAGGGACATGACGAGGAGTCTCGAAATGGTCGAGACGTAAAGATCGATATATTGGACGACTATATTCGGACATCGGAAAGGTTCCGAGTGATTCGGGTATTTTCGGAGTATATGGGCCTTATTGGGCCATACGGGAATAGAGGAGAAAGGCCAAAAGGAAGGAGGCGCGCGCCCCCCCTCTGGTCCGAATTGGACAAGGGGTGCAGCCCCTTTTTCCTTCTCCCTCTCCACCTCTTTCCTTCTCTCCTACTCCGGAAAGGAAAGGGGAATCCTACTAGGACTTGGGAGTCCTAGTAGGACTCCCCACACTTGGCGCGCCCCCTCTAGGGCCGGCCTCTCCCTTGCTCCTTTATATACGGGGGCAGGGGGCACCACAGAGACACACAAGTTGAATTGTTTTAGCCGTGTGCGGTGCCCCTCTCCACAGAAACACACCTCGGTCATACCGTTGCAGTGCTTAGGAGAAGCCCTGCGCCAGTAGATACATCATATCTGTCACCACGCCATCGTGCTGGCGAAACTCTCCCGTGAAGCTCAACTGGATCAAGAGCTCGTGGGACGTCATCAAGCTGAACCTGTTCTGAACGCGGAGGTGCCGTACGTTTGGTGTCTGGTCGGTTGGATCGCGAAGAAGTTCGACTACATCAACCGCGTCACTTGACTCTTCCGCTCCTTGTCTACGAGGGTACGTAGACACACTCTCCCCCTCGTTGCTATGCATCTAGTAGATAGATCTTGCGTGATCGTAGGAAAATTTTGAAAATACTACGTTTCCCAACAGACGTATCACTCTCCCATCTTGGGGAGGGTTATCTTCATCAACATCTTCACCAGCACCATCTCCTCTCAAACCCTAGTTCATCTCTTGTATCCAATCTTTGTACCCAAACCTCAGATTGGTACCTGCGGGTTGCTAGTAGTGTTGATTACTCCTTGTAGTTGATGCTAATTGGTTTACTTGGTGGAAGATCATATGTTCAGATCCATTATGCATATTAACAATACCCCTCTGATCATGAACAATATTATATCTTGTGATTAGTTACTTTTGTTCATGAGGACATGGGAGAAGTCTTGCTATAAGTAGTCATGTGAATTTGGTATTCGTTCGATATTTTGATGAGATGTATGTTGTCTCTCCTCTAGTGGTGTCATGTGAACATCGACTACATGACACTTCACCATTATTTGGGCCTAGAGGAAGGCATTGGGAAGTAATAAGTAGATGATGGGTTGCTAGAGTGACAGAAGCTTAAACCCTAGTTTATGTGTTGCTTCGTAAGGGGCTAATTTGGATCCACTTGTTTCATGCTATGGTTAGGTTTACCTTAATACTTCTTTTGTAGTTGTTGATGCTTGCATTAGAGGTTAATCATAAGTGGGAGGCTTGTCCAAGTAAGGACTGCACCCAAGCACAGGTCCACCCACATACCAAATTATCAAAGTACCGAACGCGAATCAGATGATCGTGATGAAAACTAGCTTGACGATATTTCCCATGTGTCCTCGGGAGCGCTTTCCTCCATATAAGTGTTTGTCCAGGCTTGTCCTTTGCTAAAAAAAGGATTGGGCCATCTTGATGCACCTTATTTACTTTTACCTTTTGTTACTTGCTACCAATTACCTTATCACAAAACTATATGTTACCTATAATTTCAGTGCTTGCAGAAAATACCTTACTGAAAACTGCCTATCATTTCCTTCTGCTCCTTGTTGGGTTCGACACTCTTACTTATCGAAAGGACTACGATAGATCCCCTACACTTGTAGGTCATCAAGACTCTTTTCTAGCGCCGTTGCCGGGGAGTGAAGCGCCTTTCGTAAGGAAAAAATTATATAGTGTGCTGAAATTTATTGTTACTTGTTACTATGGCTCGTCATCCTTTGCGGGGCTTGTTCGGGGTATCTTTGCTACCTCTTGAGCTTGCGTTGTATTCCCTCGAAGAGGAAAGGGAGATGCAGCACAGTAGCATAAGTATTTCCCTCAGTTTTTAAGAACCAAGGTATCAATCCAGTAGGAGACCACGCGCCAGTCCCTCGCACCTGCACAAACAAATAAGAACTTCGCAGCCAACGCGATAAGGGGTTGTCAATCCCTTTACGGTCACTTACGAAAGTGAGATCTGATAGAGATGATAGTTTATATTTTTAGTATTTTTAGTTTATAAGAAAATAAAATAAAAGTGATAAAAGTAAAGTAGATGTAGATTGATATGTTGAGAATAGACCCGGGGGCCATAGTTTTCTCTAGTGGCTTCTCTCATGATAGCGATATTCTACGGCGGGTAAACAAGTTACTGTCGAGCAATTGATAGAAAAGCGAATAATTATGAGACTATCTAGGCATGATCATTGTATATAGGCATCACGTCCGAGACAAGCAGACCGAAACAATTCTGAGGGATAACTCAAGCAATATGATATAAACCCCATCTTTTTATCCTCGATGGCAACAATACAATACGTGCCTTGCTGCCCCTACTGTCACTGGGAAAGGACACCGCAAGATTGAACCCAAAGCCAAGCACTTCTCCCATTGCAAGAACTATAGATCTAGTAGGCCAAACCAAACCAATAATTCGAAGAGACTTGCAAGGATATTATGAACACACAAAAAAAGTTAAGAGAAGAACCCAACATCTTTCATAGATAACCTTGATCATAAACTCACAGTTCACCGGATCTCGACAAACACACCGCAAAAAGAGATTACATCGAATAGATCTCCTCGAAGATCGAGGAGAACTTTGTATTGAGATCCAGAGAGAGAGAAGAATCCATCTAGATACTAGCTATGGACCCGATGGTCTGTGGTAAACTACTCACAACTCATGGTGAGGGTGATGATGATGATGATGAAGACCTCCGTGATGGATCCCCCTCCGGTGGAGCTCCGGAACAGGCTCCAAGATGGGATCTTCACGGGAACAGGCTCCAAGATGGGATCTTCACAGCTCCAAGATGTACGTCTTCATGACTTATACATGTTCCTCTGACTATGAGATTATGCAACTCCCGAATGCCGAAGGAACACCTTATGGGCTATCAAACGTCACAACGTAACTGGGTGATTATAAAGATATTCTACAGGTGTCTCCAAAGGTGTTAGTTGAGTTGGCATAGATCGGGAATAGGATTTGTCACTCTGAGTGTCAGAGAGGTATCTCTGGGCCCTCTCGATAATACTCATCATAATAAGCCTGGCAAGCAGATGACTAATGAGTTAGTCACGAGATGATGTATTACAGAACGAGTAAAGAGACTTGCCGATAATGACATTGAACTAGGTATGATGATACCGACGATCGAATCTCGGGCAAGTAACATACCGATGACAAAGGGAACAATGTATGTTGTTATGCGGTTTGACCGATAAAGATCTTCGTAGAATATGTAGGAACCAATATGAGCATCCAGGTTTCGCTATTGGTTATTGACCGGAGATGTGTCTCGGTCATGTCTACATAGTTCTCGAACCCGTAGGGTCCGCACGCTTAACGTTCGATGACGATTTGTATTATGAGTTATGTGATTTGATGACCGAAGATTGTTCGGAGTCCCGGATGAGATCACAGACATGACGAGGAGTCTCGAAATGGTCGAGAGGTAAAAAAATTGATATATTGGAAGGCTATATTCGGACATCAGAATGGTTCCGAGTGATTCGGCTATTTTTTCGGAGTACTGGAGAGTTACGGCAATTTGTCCAGGGAAGTTAATGGGCCTTATTGGGTTTTAGTGGAGAGAGGGAAGAAGGGCCACGAGGTGGCGCGCACCTCCTCCCTGCCCAAACCGAATTGGACAAGGGGTGGGGGCGCGGTCCCCCCTTTCCTTCTCCTTCTCCCTCCTTTCCTTCTTTCCTACTCCGAAAAGGAAAGGAAATCCTACTAGGACTTGGGAGTCCTGGTAGGACTCCCTAAACTTGGCGCGCCCCTAGGAGGGCCGGCCTCTCTCCTTCCCTCCTTTATATACGTGGGCAGGGGGCACCCCAAAGGCATAACAGAAAATCTCTTAGCCGTGTGCAGTGCCCGCCTCCACAGTTACACACCTCGGTCATATCATTGCAGTGCTTAGGCGAAGCCCTGCGCCGATAACTTCATCATCACCGTCACCACTCCGTCGTGCTGACGAAACTCTCCCACGTCCTCAACTGGATCAAGAGCTCAAGGGACGTCATCGTGATGAACGTGTGCTGAACACGGAGTTGTCGTACGTTTGGTACTTGGATCAGTTGGATCGTGAAGACGTTCGACTACATCAACCGCATTACTAAACGCTTCCACTTTCGGTCTACAAGGGTACGTGGACACACTCTCCCCGCTCGTTGCTATGCTTCTCCTAGATAGATCTTGCGTGATCATAGGATTTTTTTTTTTGAAATACTATGTTCCCCAACAGTGCTATCATGAGCCAGGTCTATGCGTAGATGGTATGCACGAGTATAATACAAAGAGTTATGAATGATAATAGTCATACTGCTTACCACCAACGTCATGCTTTGATTCGGCGGTATTGTTGGATGAAGCGGCCCGGACCGACATTACATGACCGCGTTCATGAGACTGGTTTTACCGACGTGCTTTGCACACACGTGGCTGGCGGGTGTCAGTTTCTCCAAATTTAGTTGAATTGAGTGTGACTACAACTGGTCCTTATTGAAGGTTAAAACAACACACTTGACGGAAAATCGTTGCGGTTTTGATGCGTAGGTAAGAATGGTTCTTGCTAGAAGCCCGTAGCAGCCACGTAAAACTTGCAACAACAAATTGGAGGATGTCTAACTTGTTTTTGCAGGGCATGTTGTGATGTGGTATGGTCAAGACGTGATGAGTTATACAATATTGTATGAGATAATCGTATTTTGTAAATTATCGGCAACCGGCGGGAGTCTTATGGTTGTCTCTTTATTGTATGAATTGCAAACGCCATGTAATTGCTTTACTTTATCACTATGAGTTAGCGATAGTAGTAGAAGCAATTGTTGGCAAGATGACCACGATGCTACAATGAAGACCATGGTGTCAAGCCGGTGACGATGGAGATCAGGACGATGCTTTGGAGATGGAGATCAAAAGCACAAGATGATGATGGTCATATCATGTCACATATTTTGATTGCAGGTGATGTTTATCTTATTATGCATCTTATTTTGCTTAGTTCAACGATAGCAATATAAGATGATCCCTTAAAAAATTCAAGGTACAAGTGTTCTCCCTAAGTATGCACCATTGTGATAGTTCGTCGTGCTGAGACACCACGTCATGATCGGGTGTGATAAGCTCTACGTTCACATAAAACTGGTGTAAGACAGTTTTGCACATGCAGAATACTCGGGTTAAACTTGACGAGCCTAGCATGTATAGACATGGCCTCGAACACTGGAGACCGAAAGGTCGAGCATGAATCATATAGTAGATATGATCAACATAAGATGTTCACCATTGAAAACTACTCCATCTCACGTGATGATCGGACATGGTTTAGTTGATTTGGATCACGTGATCATTTAGATGACTTAAGGGATGTCTATCTAAGTGGGAGTTCTTTAGTAATATGGTTAATTGAACTTTAATTTATCATGAACTTAGTCCTCATAGTATTTGCAAATTATGTTGTAGATCAATAGCTCACGTTGTAGCTCCCCTATGGTTTTATATGTTCGTAGAGAAAACTAAGTTGAAAGATGTTAGTAGAATTGATGCGGACTAGGTCCATGATCTGAGGATTATCCTCATTGCTGGACAGAAGTATTATGTCCTTGATGCACTGCTAGGTGACAGACCTATTGCAGGAGCAGATGCAAACGTTAGGAACGTTTGGCAATGCGCAATATGATGTCTACTTAATAGTTTAGTGCACCATGCTTTATGGCTTAGAACCGGGACTTCAAAAACGTTTTGAACGCCACGGAGCATATGAGATGTTCCAAAAGCTGAAATTGGTATTTCAGACTCATGCCCATGTCGAGAGGTATGAGACCTATGACAAATACTTTGCCTACAAGATGGAGGAGAATAGCTCAGCTAGTGAGCATGTGCTCAGAATGTCTGGGTACTACAATCACTTGGATCAAGTGGGAGTTAATCTTCCAGATAAGATAGTGATTGACAGAGTTCTCTAGTCATTATCACCAAGCTACTATAACTTTGTGATGAACTATAATATGCAAAGGATGACAAAAACGATTCCTGAGCTCTTCGCGATGCTAAAATCAGCGAAGGTAGAAATCAAGAAAGAGCATCAAGTGTTGATGGTTAAACAAGACCACTAGTTTCAAGAAAAAGGGCAAGGGAAAGAAAGGGAACTCCAAGAAGAACAGCAAGCAAGTTGCCACTCCCGAGAAGAAGCCCAAAGCTAGACCCAAGCCTGAAACTGAGTGATTCTATTGCAAAGGAAATGGTCACTCGAAGCGGAAATACCCCAAATATTTGGCGGATAAGAAGGATGGCGAAGTGAACAAAGGTATATATACATGTTATTGATGTGTACCTCAGTAGTGCTCATAGTAGCCCCTCGGTATTTGATACCTGTTTGGTTGCTAAGATTAGTAACTCGAAACAGGAGTTGCAGAATAAACAAATACTAGTTGAGGGTGAGGTGACGATGTGTGTTGGAAGTAGTTCCAATATTGATATGATCATCATCACACACTCCCTGTACTTTTGGGATTAGTGTTAAACCTAAATAAATGTTATTTGGTGTTTGCGTTGAGCATGAACAAGATTGGATCGTGTTTATTGCAAAACGATTATTCATTTAAGTCACAGAATAATTGTTATTCTGTTTACATGAATAAAACCTTCTATGGTCATACACCCAAGGTGAATGGTTTATTGAACCTCGAACGTTGTAATACACATATTCATAATATTGAAGCCAAAAGATGCAGAGTTGATAATGATAGTGCAACATACTTGTGACACTACCATTTAAGTCATATTGGTGTAAAGCACATGAAGAAATTCCATGTTGATGGACTTTTGGAATCACTTGATTATGAATCATTTGATGCTTGTGAACCATGCCTCATGGGCAAGATGACTAAAACTCCATTCTCCGGAATAATGGAGTGAGCCAGTGACTTATTGGAAATAATACATACAGATGTATGCGGTCCGATGAGTGTTGATGCTCGCGGCGGGTATCGTTATTTTCTGACCTTCACAAATGATTTGAGCAGATATGGGTATATCTTCTTGATGAAACACAAGTCTGAAACATTTAAAAAGTTCATAGAATTTCATAGTGAAGTAGAGAATCATCGTAACAAGAAAATAAAGTTTCTACGATCTGATCGCGGAGGCGAATATTTGAGTTACGAGTTTGGTCTTCATTTAAAACAATGTGGAATAGTTTCGCAACTCACGCCACGTGGAACACCACAGCGTAATGGTGTGTCCGAACGTCATAACCGTACTTTATTAGATATGGTGCGATCTATGATGTCTCTTACCGATTTACCATTATCGTTTTGGGGTTATGCATTAGAGACAGCTGCATTCACGTTAAATAGGGCACCATCTAAATCTGTTGAGATGACACCTTATGAACCGTGGTTTGGTAAGAAACCCAAGTTGTCGTTTCTTAAAGTTTGGGGCTGCGATGCTTATGTAAAAAGCTTCAACCTGATAAGCTCGAACCCAAACCGGAGAAATGTGCCTTCATAGGATACCCAAAAGAAACTGTTGGGTACACCTTCTATCACAGATCCGAAGGCAAGATATTCATTGATAAGAATGGATCCTTTCTAGAGAAGGAGTTTCTCTCTAAAGAAGTGAGTGGGAGGAAAGTAGAACTTGATGAGGTAACTTTACCTTCTCCTGAATTGGAAAGTAGTTCATCATAGAAATCAGTTCCAGTGATTCCTACACCAATTAATGAGGAAGCTAATGATGATGATCATGAAACTTCAGGTCAAGTTACTACTGAACCTCGTAGGTCAACCAGAGTGCGTTCCGCACCAGAGTGGTACAGTAACCCTATTCTGGAAGTCATGTTACTATACCATGACGAACCTATAAACTATGGCGATGTGAACTAGATTATTGAATCTAGTAAACCCTTTGGGTGTTGGTCACATGGCGATGTGAACTAGGGGTGTTAATCACATCACGATGTGAACTATCGGTGTCAAATCACATGGCGATGTGAACTAGATTATTGACTCTAGTGCAAGTGGGAGACTGAAGGAAATATGCCCTAGAGGCAATAACAAAGTTGTTATTTTATATTTCCGTATATCATGATAAATGTATTTTATTCATGCTAGAATTGTATTAACCGGAAACTTGATACATGTGTGAATACATAGACAAAACAGAGTGTCCCTAGCATGCCTCTACTGGACTAGCTCGTTAATCAAAGATGGTTAAAGTTTCCTAACCATAGACGTGTATTTTCATTTGATGAACGGGATCAAATCATTAGGAGAATGATGTGATGGACAAGGCCGATCCGTTAGCTTAGCATTATGATCGTTTAGTTTTATTGCTATTGATTTCTTCATGACTTATACATTTTCCTCTGACTATGAGATTATGCAACACCCGAATGCCAGAGGAACACCTTGTGTGCTATCAAACGTCACAACGTAACTGGGTGATTATAAAGATGCTCTACAGGTGTCTCCGAAGCTGTTTGTTCAGTTGGCATAGATCGAGAATAGGATTTGTGCTACCTCTTGAGCTTGCGTTGTATTCCCTCGAAGAGGAAAGGGAGATGCAGCACAGTAGCGTAAGTATTTCCCTCAGTTTTTGAGAACCAAGGTATCAATCCAGTAGGATACCACACGCTAGTCCCGCGCACCTGCACAAACAAATAAGAACTTCGTAGCCAACACAATAAGGGGTTGTCAATCCCTTTACGGTCACTTACAAGAGTGAGATCTGATAGAGATGATAATTATATTTTTGGTATTTTTGGTTTAATAAAACAGCAAATAAAAGCAAGAAAAGTAAGGTAGATGTAGATTGATATGTTGAGAATAGACCCGGGGGCCGTAGATTTCTCTAGTGGCTTCTCTCATGATAGTGATATTCTATGACGGGTAAAGAAATTATTGTCGAGCAATTGATAGAAAAGCGAATAGTTATGAGACTATCTAGGCATGTGTGATGCCCGGATAATTAAGCTACAGTAAATGTCTGCTAATGACGCCACGTCACCACTGTTATTGTTGATAAACTGACCTTGATTCAAACCCCGTCAAATTCAATTTAAAATAAAGTCAAACAAATAAAGTTTTCAAATGTCAGAACCTAAAATATCCAAAGTATGAAAAATATTCTATAACTAACTATGGTGGTGGACCCACATTTTTGTAAAGTGTTTAAATGCACTAAACTAAATAAACATGGGCTGAAAGCAATTATCCAATGCTTTTAAAAATAAGCAATTATGAACATATTTTTAGTGCCAAATTGTTTGTGACTGTGACCTAATTGCTAATATGAATTTAGGTGTCGGAACTATATTTTATAAAACTAAAAGAAAAGAAAAGCTAAAACAGAAAACAGAAAATATAAAACAATAAAAGAAAATAAATAAAAAGGAAGACAACCCCCTCTCCGGCCCAGCCCCCTCCCTCTGGCCCAGCGGCCCCCAT
>LR738710.1:32160698-32181998 GCA_902687465.1 Secale cereale
CGCGCCCTGGTCACGGCCAGTGGCTGCGCTGCATGCGAGCTGTGTGGCCGCCGGCCACAAGCAATTGGGCTGATGGGGCCATTTGGTTTAAAACTAACCCGACCCACTAACCCGCTAAGCCCCCCTGGCCCTTTGACAAGTGGGGCCCAACGCCCAGGACTTAAAAAAAAGAACTTATAAATAAAAATAAAAATTAATTAACTTAACTAATAATTAATTAACTTAATTAATCTTAATTAGCTTAACCTAAATTGCTAATCAACCTAATTAATATGTTAGTTAATTAGTTAGTACTAACAGTCTATGATAGCTGGGACCCACGCGTCAGTTTGACCCAGTCAACGCTGTGTTGACTGCTGACGTCATTCTGACGTCATGATGATGTCAGCATGCACTATTCTGGATAATGTTCTTTTAAATTAAATAAATAAATTCCAGAAAATGTTTAATACTTTAGAAAATCATATAAAATAATCCATAGCTCGGATGAAAAAGTTTTATATATGAAAGTTGCTCAGAACGACAAGACGAATCCGAATACGTGGTTCGTTCGTCCGCCACACATCTCTATAACATGCAACATTTCCCTCCGTTTCATCTGCCCGAAAATGCCTAACACCGGGAATACTTTCCCGGATGTTATTCCTCTTTGCCTGTATCACCGAGCACCGCGTTAGGTCACACGTAGTACCGCCTTTTGCCATGTTATGCTTTGTGATGCTATTGTTTGCTCTGTTATTTATTTGTTTCCCCTTCGTTGCTTATTTTCGGTAGACTCCGATACTGTGATAGAACCCGAGACCATTGATGCTTCGGTGTTCGACTATGGCTACGCTTCCGAAGATTCCTTTCGTCTGCAGGGCTTCCAGGCAAGCCCCCCCTTTGATCACCAGATATCGCCTATTCTTCTTTCTACTGCTTGCATTAGAGTAGTGTAGCATGTTACTGTTCGGTTACTCCTATTCTGTTGCATAGCATGTCTTTGCTGCTACAACTATTGATACATGTACCTGCCATCCTAATGCTTAGTATAGGATGCTAGTATTCCATCAGTGGCCCTTCATTCTTGTCCGTCTGCCATGCTATACCATCGGGCCGTGATCACTCGGGTGGTGATCACGGGTATATACTATATACATACTTTACATACACATGATGATGATTCAGAGATGGGGGCTGAAGGGGCAGGTGGTTCCACCCAGGTAGTGGTGGGCCTGGGTTCCCGACAGCCCCCTGATGGTTACTTTGTGGCGGAGCGACAGGGCGGGTTGCGACCACCTAGGAGACAGGTGGGCCTGGCCCTGGTCGTTGTCCGCGGTTATTTCATAATAACACGTTTAACGGGATCTTGGTATTTGATCTGAGTCTGGCCATTTGGTCTATACGCACTAACCAGCTACGTGGGAATAGTTATGGGTACTCGACGTCGTGGTATCAGCCGAAGCCTTTTTGACGTCAGCGACTTAGCGGCGCGCGCCGGATTGGACTGGAAGCCTACTCTGGTATTAGGAGAGGCTAGGTCTGCTTACCGGCCTCCCTCGCAATGTGCAGGTGTGCATTGGGCGATGGGCCCAGACCCCTGTGTGCTTAGGACTTAGACCGACGTGCTGACCTCTCTGCTGTGCTTAGGTAGGGCTGCGACGTGTTGATCTTCCGAGGCCGGGCATGACCCTGGAAAGTGTGTCCGGCCAAATGGGATCGAGCTTGCTGGGATATGTGGTGCACCCCTGCAGGGAAGTTAAGCTATTTGAATAGTCGTGTCCCTCGGTAAAAGGACGACCCGGAGTTGTACCCTGACCTCATGACAACTAGAACCGGATACTTAATAAAACACACCCTTACAAGTGCCAGATATAACTCGGTGGTTGCTCTCTCACAGGGTGACGTGCGGGAGGATCGCCTGGTAGGATTATGCTATACGTTGTTACTTGGTGAACTTACCATCTATTCTATTCTACTTCTACAAGACGGAGGCTGCGAGATACGAGGATACTTGTTACTTTCCAGCTACCCTCTTCTACTGCTGCAAGATGGAGGTGGCCAGAAGCGTAGTCTTCGTTTGGATTAGCTATCCCCCTCTTATTATGGCATTCTGCAGTTCAGTCCACAGATATTACCCCCCCCCCCCTTACACAGATATCATTGCATATGTAGTGTAGATCCTTGCTTGCGAGTACTTTGGATGAGTACTCACGGTTGCTTTTCTCCCCCTTTTCCCCTCTTGTTCCTTCTTCTCGGATGATGCAACCAGATTGAAGGAGTCCAGGAGCCAGAAGATCCCGATGATGTTTCTACATGGAGTTCGGCTTCGAGGAGTAGTTAGGAGGTCCCAGGCAGGAGGCCTTGCCTTTTCGATCATTGTTACTTTTGTGCTAGCCTTCTTAAGGCAAACTTGTTTAACTTATGTCTGTACTCAGATATTATTGCTTCCGCTGACTCTTGTGTTTTCGAGATTTTGTATTCGAGACCTCGAGGCCCCTGGCTTCTAATATAAAGCTTGTATTATTTTAATTTGTGTCTATAGTTGTGTTGTGATATCTTCCAATGAGTCCCTGATCGTGGTCGTACACATTTGCGTGCATGATTAGTGTACGGTAAAATCGGGGGCCTCACAGCATGATCATTGTATATAGGCATCACGTCCGAGACAAGTAGACCGAAACGATTCTGCATCTACTACTATTACTACACACATTGACCGCTATCCAGCATGCATCTAGTGTATTGAGTTCATACGAACAGAGTAACGCCTTAATCAAGATGATATGATGTAGAGGGATAAACTCAAGCAATATGATGAAAAACCCATATTTTTATCCTCGATGGCAACAATACAATACGTGCCTTGCTGCCCCTACTGTCACTGGGAAAGTACACCGCAAGATTGAACCCAAAGCCAAGCACTTCTCCCTTGCAAGAACTATAGATCTAGTAGACCAAACCAAACCAATAATTCGAAGAGACTTGCAAGGATATTATGAGCACACATAAAAAGTTCAGAGAAGAACCAAATATCTTTTATAGATAACCTTGATCACAAACTCACAATTCATCGGATCTCGAGAAATACACCGCAAAAAGAGATTACATCGAATAGATCTCCTCGAAAACCAAGGAGAACTTTGTATTGAGATCCAGAGAGAGAGAAGAAGCCATCTAGATACTAGCTATGGACCCCGAAGGTCTGTGGTAAACTACTCACAACTCATGGTGAGGGCGATGATGATGATGAAGAAGGCCTCAGTGATGGATCCTCCTCCCGGAACAGGCTTCAAGATGGGATCTCCATGGAAACAGCAGCTACGACGGTGGAATTAGGGTTTTCTCTCTGCGTATGGAGTTTCTGGGGTACGTAGGTATATATAGGAAGAAGGAGGGCACCGGGGGCCGTGTGGGCCAGCCTTGAGGCAGGGGGCGCGCCCTGGGAAGGGGGGGCGCCTCCCACCCTCGAGGGAAGGCCCCTTGCCCCCTGACTTGGTCCTGATGTTTCCCGAGCGTGATTTCTTCCAAAAATACCTCTCGCAAAGGTTTCATTCCGTTTGGACTCCGTTTGATATTCCTTTTCTGCAAAACCCTGAAATAGGCAAAAACAGCAATCTGGACTGGGCCTTTGGGTTAGTAGGTTAGTCCCAAAAATGATATAAAAGTGAATGATAAATCCCATTAAACATCCAAGACTTCATAAATAGTAGCATGGAACAATCAAAAATTATAGATACTTTGGAGACGTATCAAGCATCCCCAAGCTTAATTTCTGCTCGTCCTCGAGTAGGTAAATGATAAAGAAAGAATTTTTGATGCGGAATGCTAACCAATATAGTTTTCAATGTAATTATATTAATTGTGGCATGAATGTTCAGATTTGAAAGATTCAAGATAAAAGTCTATATTGACACAAGAAATAACAACACTTCAAACAATACTAACAAAGCAATCATGTCTTCTCAAAATACTATGGCTAAAGAAAGTTATCCCTACAAAATCATATAGTGTTGGCTATGCTCCCTTGTTATCACACTAAATATTCATATTATGCACAACCCCGATTTCAGCCAAGCATTTGTTTTCATGCTCTATCTTTTCAAACCTTTCAACTTTCACGCAATACATGAGCGTGAGCCATGGACATAACACTATGGGTGGAATAGAGGTGGTTGTGGAGAAGACAAAAAGAGGGAGATAATCTCACATCGACTAGGCGTATCAATGGGCTATGAAGATGCCCATCAATAGATATCAATGTGAGTGAGTAGGGATTGCCATGGAACGGATGCACTAGAGCTAAATATGAATGAAAGCTCAACAAAAGAAACTAGTGGGTGTGCATCCAACTTGTTTGCTCACGAAGACCTAGGGCATTTGAGGAAGCCCATCGTTGGAATATACAAGCCAAGTTCTATAATGAAAATTCCCACTAGTATATGAAAGTGACTAAACATGAGACTCTCTACAATGAAGAACATGGTGCTACTTTGAAGCACAAGTGTGGAAAAAAGATAGTAGGAATTGTCCCTTTTTTCTTTTCTTTTTTTTTTCTTTTTTTGGGCCTTTTTTTTTACCTTTCCTTTTTTTGCGGAGGGGCTTTATAGATTCAGCCTTTCCTCCCATGGGACAATGCTCTAAAAATGATGATCATCAAACTTTCATTACAACACGATATTACAACTCGATACTACGACAAAGTATGACTCTATATGAATGCCTCCGGCGGTGTACCGGTATGTGCAATGAAACAAGAGTGACATGTATTAAAGAATTATGCATGGTGGCCTAGCCACAAATACGATATCAACTACATGATCATGCATGGCAATATGACAATATGATGCGTGTCATATGAACGGAATGGTGGAAAGTTGCATGGCAATATATCTCGGAATGGCTATGGAAATGTCATGATAGGTAGGTATGGTGGCTGTTTTGAGGAACAATATGGTGGTTGTTTTGAGGAAGGATATATAGTGGGTTTATGGCACCGGCGAAAGTTGTGCGATACAAGAGAGGCTAGCAATGGTGGAAGGGTGAGAGTGCGTATAATCCATGGACTCGACATTAGTCATAAGAACTCATATACTTATTGCAAAAATTTACGAGTCATCAAAACAAGCAATCAATGCATGCCCCTAGGGGGGAGGTTGGTAGGAGTTAACCATCGCGTGCGCCCGACCTCCACACAAAGGTTGACACTCTACAAATACCTCATGCTTTAACTTAGTCACACAACGGTTCACCATACGTGCATGCTACGGGAATCACTAACCTTAACACAAGTATTTCTCAATTTCACAATAACTCCACTAGAATGACTCTAATATCACTATCCTCATGTCTCAAAACAATTATCAAGCATCCAACATCTCTTTCTATTCAATGCACTTGGTGTGAATGTTTTTTACTACATTGACGTTGGATGTTTATCATGTGAAGACTAGTTTATTTAGCCTAAACACTTTACCATGCTGTTTTAATAGACTATCAAATATATCTAAGTGAAGCATGAGAGTTCAACAATTTCTACAAAATACTACCACCACCGTGCTCTAAAAGATATAAGTGAAGCACTAGAGCAAAAACTATTCAACTCAAAAGATATAAGTGAAGCACATAGAGTGTTCTAACAATTTCTAGGCCATATTTAACTCTCTCAAATAGGTGTGTCCAGCAAGGATGATTGTGGAAAACTAACAAGCAAAGACTCAAATTATACAAGACGCTCCAAGCAAAACACATAACATGTTGCGAATAAAAATATAGCTCCAAGTATAATTACCGATGGATGAAGACGAAAGAGGGGATGCCTTCCCGGGGCATCCTCAAGCTCAGGCTTTTTGATTATCTTGAATTTACTTGGGGTGCCATGGGCATCCCCAAGCTTGGGCCTTTTCTACTCCTTGTTCCATAGTCCATCAAAGCAATACTCAAATCCTGAAAACTTCACAACACAAAACTTAGACAAAAATTCTCGTGAGCTCCGTTAGTAAGAGAAAGCAAACCACCACTCAAAGGTACAGCAAGGAATTCATTATTTGTTTATATTGGTGTTAAACCTACTGTACTCCAAGTTCTCTATGATTCATATCCTCCAATATTACTCACAGATGCATCGGAATAAGCAAACAACACACGAAAAACAGAATCTGTCAAAGACAGAACAGTCTGTAGTAATCTACAGGGTTCGCCTACTTCTGGAACTCCAAAAAATTCAAACTAAATTGGTAAATTTGAGCAATTTGTCTACCAATCAGCAGCAAAAAGAATCAACTAAAAATCACGCTCCAGTAAAATCTGAAGACTACTTTAGCTAGCGCTAACGATTCTGTTTTTCACAGCAAGATCATATAAACTTCACACAAGTCTTACCAAAGGTTCTACTTGGCACAAACACTAAACAAAACATGAAAAAACATCTAATCAGAGGCTAGATGCAATATTTATTCCCTAACAGCAACAAAAGCAAAAAAAACATAAAATTGGGTTGCCTCCCAACAAGCGCTATCGTTTTATGCCCCTAGCTAGGCACGATACAAGATAGATCTAGATATTGCCATCTTTGGATAGCAATTCTTTAATTAAGCACTTATGATTTTTGGGCACTTCTTTGTCCCTATGAATAAGCAAACTCTTGGGCAAGAAATCAAGAAATTCTAAAGTGTCAAAAGGGTTTCTTGCAAAAGTAAGAAAATTAGGGTGAACACTTATGGATTTGAGATCCGCAAGTCTAGATGTTTCACCCTTGTCTTTAGGGACATACATGAACTTGGATAATTTAGTGGAGGTATTTGGAGTGGTTTTTATAGCGGAAAGAGCAGAACCCACATTAGTGATAACATCCTCAAGCTTATTGATTCTAGTAGAATCCTGATCTAGCTTTTCTTTAACTATGGGCTCTTTTTCCTTCAGATTTTTTAGAACAACTCCTACCTTGGATCCATATTGGGTGATTTCATTATGAATTTTTCTATCCAAGTTCTCCACCAGTTCTACCATGACAACTTTGTTTTCAATGATTTCGAACCTTTGCATAACATGCTCCAAAGTTAAAACGGTCCCATTAACCATAAGAGGTGGTGAGCCAAATAATTCAGTCATAGCTTTGTAAGAATCAACGGTGTGGCTACCCAAGAAATTCCCTCCGGTAATGGTATCTAAGATAAATCTATTCCACGGAGTTATGCCAACATAAAAATTGCGAAGAAGCACGGAAGTGGAAAGCTTCCTATTAGACCTATCTTGAGCATTGCAAATTCTATACCAGGCATCTTTTAAATTTTCTACCTCCCTTTGTTTGAAGTTGAGGACCTCACTCTCGGGAGTGGTGATAATGATAGGTGTGCTAGACATGATGACAAGCAAGCAAGCAACACACAAGCAAACAAGAAGCGAGCGAACGAAAAACACACGGCCGAAGAAGGGCAAATAAAACGGCAAAGGTGAAGTGGGGGAGAGGAAAACGAGAGGCAAATAAATGTAATGCGAAGGATAAGGGTTTGTGATAGGTACTTGGTATATGACTTTTGCGTAAGCCTCCCCGGAAACGGCGCCAGAAATTCTTCTTGCTACCTCTTGAGCTTGCATTGTATTCCCTCGAAGAGGAAAGGGAGATGCAGCACAGTAGCGTAAGTATTTCCCTCAGTTTTTGAGAACCAAGGTATCAATCCAGTAGGAGACCACGCGCTAGTCCCTCGCACCTGCAGAAACAAATAACAACTTCGCAGCCAACGCGATAAGGGGTTGTCAATCCCTTTACCGTCACTTATGGGAGTGAGATCTGATAGAGATGATAATTATATTCTTGGTATTTTTGTTTAATAAAACGCAAATAAAAGCAAGAAAAGTAAAGTAGATGTAGATTGATATGTTGAGAATAGACCCGGGGGCCATAGTTTTCTCTAGTGGCTTCTCTCATGATAGCGATATTCTACGGCGGGTAAACAAATTATTGTCGAGCAATTGATAGAAAAGCGAATAATTATGAGACTATCTAGGCATGATCATTGTATATAGGTATCACGTCCGAGACAAGTAGACCGAAACGATTCTGCATCTACTACTATTACTCCACACATCGACCGCTATCCAGCATGCATCTAGTGTATTGAGTTCATACGAACAGAGTAACGCCTTAATCAAGATGACATGATGTAGAGGGATAAACTCAAGCAATATGATGAAAACCCCATCATTTTATCCTCGATGGCAACAATACAATACGTGCCTTGCTGCCCCTACTGTCACTGGGAAAGGACACCGCAAGATTGAACCCAAAGCCAAGCACTTCTCCCATTGCAAGAACTATAGATCTAGTAGGCCAAACCAAACCAATAATTCGAAGAGACTTGCAAGGGTATTATGAGCACACATAAAAATTTCAGAGAAGGACCAAATATCTTTCATAGATAACCTTGATCATAAACTCACATTTCATTGATCTCGACAAACACACCGCAAAAAGAGATTACATCGAATAGATCTCCTCAAAGACTGAGGAGAACTTTGTATTGAGATCCAGAGAGAGAAAAGAAGCCATCTAGATACTAGCTATGGACCCGAAGGTCTGTGGTAAACTACTCACAACTCATGGTGAGGGCGATGATGATGATGATGAAGGCCTACGTGATGGATCCCCCTCCCGGAATAGGCTCCAAGATGGAATCTCCACGGAAACAGCAGCTACGGCGGTGGAATTAGGGTTTTCTCTCTGCGTATGGAGTTTCTGGGGTACGTAGGTATATATAGGGAGAAGGAGGGCACCGGGGCCCGTGTGGGCCAGCCTCGAGACAGGGGGGCGCGCCCCCCACCCTCGAGGGCAGCCCCCTTGCCCCCTGACTTGGTTGTGACATTTCCCAAGCGTGATTTCTTCCAAAAATATCTCTCACGGAGGTTTCATTCCGTTTGGACTCCGTTTGATATTCCTTTTCTGCAAAATCCTGAAATAGGCAAAAAACAACAATCTGGACTGGGCCTTTGGGTTAGTAGGTTAGTCCCAAAAATGATATAAAAGTGAATGATAAAGCCCATTAAACATCCAAGACTTCATAAATAGTAGCATGGAACAATCAAAAATTATAGATACATTGGAGACGTATCAATTTGTCACTCTGAGTGTCAGAGGGGTATCTCTGAGCCCTCTCGGTAATACTCATCATAATAAGCCTTGCAAGCAAATGACTAATGAGTTAGTCACGAGATGATGTATTACGGAATGAGTAAAGAGACTTGCCACTAACGACATTGAACTAGGTATGATGATACCGACGATCGAATCTCGGGCAAGTAACATACAAATGACAAAGGGAACAATGTATGATGTTATGCGGTTTGACTGATAAATATCTTCGTAGAATATGTAGGAACCAATATGAGCATCCAGGTTCCGCTATTGGTTATTGACCGGAGATGTGTCTCGGTCATGTCTACATAGTTCTCGAACCTGTAGGGTCCGCACGCTTAACGTTCGATGACGATTTGTATTATGAGTTATGTGATTTGATGACCGAAGATTGTTCGGAGTCCCGGATGAGATAACAAACATGACGAGGAGTCTCGAAATGATCGAGAGGTAAAAATTGATATATTGGAAGGCTATATTCGGATATCGGAATGGTTTCGAGTGATTCGGGTATTTTTCGGAGTACCGGGGAGTTACGGGAATTCATCCGGGGAAGTTAATGGGCCTTATTGGGTTTTAATGGAGAGAGGGAAGAAGGGTCACAAGGTGGCGCGCGCCTCCCCCCTGCCCAAACTGAATTGGACAAGGGGTGGGGGCGCTGCCCCCCTTTCCTTCTCCCTCTCCCTCCTTTCCTTCTTTCTTACTCCGAAAAGGATAGGAAATCCTACTAGGACTTGGGAGTCCTAGTAGGACTCCCTATACTTGGCGCTCCTCTAGGAGGGTCGGCCTCTCTCCCTCCATCCTTTATACATGTAGGCAGGGGGCACCCCAAAGGCACAACACACAATCTCTTAGCCGTGTGTGGTGCCCCCCCTCCACAGTTACACACCTCGGTCATATCGTTGCAGTGCTTAGGCAAAGCCCTCGGCCGGTAAATTCATCATCCCCGTCACCACGCCGTCGTGCTGACGAAACTCTCCCTCGTCCTCAACTAGATCAAGAGCTCAAGGGACGTCATCGTGTTGAACGTGTGCTGAACACGGAGGTGCCGTACGTTCGGTACTTGGATCGGTTGGATCGTGAAGACATTCGACTACATCAACCGCGTTACTAAATGCTTCCGTTTTCGGTCTACGAGGTTACGTGGACACACTCTCCCCGCTCGTTGATATGCTTCTCCTAGATAGATCTTGCGTGATCGTATGAATATTTTTAAAATATTACGTTCCCCAACATATATTTGTTTGCCAAACTGTACATGCTGGTAGTGAGCATCTATACGCACGTACAAAAAAATAATGGAATTTCAGAATATGATTTTTTTATATTTTTTCTTTCACCAATACTTTTTTTTTTGTACCGAGGCCTAAAAACGCTATTCCAGGCCCAGTCAGTTTTCCAGTTGGATCGTGGCTAGGCCCACTCATATGTTGTCCTTCTCCTCACTTCTCACTCCTCAGTCAGTGTGAGTTGGTGGCGCCATTGAACCTCTTTTGCTGTCGAGGCCGCCGCGTGATCGAACGAATCGAGCTACAAGAGATTCGCTCGTTTAGTCCCACACCGCTTGTGGTGGTGATTCTGTGTCCAGCGAGGTGTATAAGACTAGCCACAATGGGTAGTAACATAGAGCAGTAACATGCCCATGTTACTACTCTATGTTACTACCTCTATAATGGGGAGTAATATATGTGTGGTAACATGCAACACTTCATTTATTAGGCTACAAACTCATATTGCCTTGATATGTGTGATGTTACTCATACTACTAGTAACTAGCTATGTTACCATATGCCTATCTTTCTTCATTTATTGCTTGTCACGTCATCTATTTTATCTAGATATGTGTGATGTTACTACCTATGTTACTCCCATTGTGGGTAGTCTAGGAGCATGGCTAATAGAAGAGTCGGCAGCGGGCTCTAAACTTGTGCCATGTCATCTTGTAGCCTTCACAAAAAAATAACGCTGGCACAGAGGACCTACTCAACTGGCTATAGTAATTAGTATTTGCATGCATGGGGAAGAAAGGAAACGCATTGATTGGAAGGGAGAAATCAGCGCATGCTTTGAATGGCTGCATGCTGTCATTTTCTCCCGTGTTGTGTGCTAGAGCCGGGCGACTAGTGAAGCGCCGGCTACCTTCTCTTTCCTATCTTCTCTCTCTTCCACATAATAATTTGCTGATGTAGGATGGCTTATAGCCTGCTGACTAGGATCTATTGTACTTGCTCTAATAGGGAAGCCAGGGTCAGACATTCAGTTGCGTGGTGAGCACAAAGCTTTTACTAAAGAATACCATGTGCATGCGAAAGAGGCGATCGCGCGGACGAGCTCGCTTGATCCTGTTTTGTGGACCAATAGCACTACATTGTGACGGGATTAGAATTTATTGCGGACGGGAGTGGGCCATCGTGAGGCTGCCTGTAATGGAAGTATCATAGGTAGTATCATGCACGCCAACTAGGCAATTTTGATGATATGGCATAGAATTAAATGAAGAGAGAGGAGGTTGAGTATCATATTATGATACCGTATCATATTAAATGATGTGCTAGTATGTGTCATGCATGGCAATAAATGACTATCCTATGAACTATCATACTAACATATGATACTATGCACTACGGATGTAGTATCATACACTAGTATCATGTGCATGATACTAGTATATAATACTCTTCATTACAACCAGCCTTACGAGACAACGAAGGGGTGCATTGTCGTGACGTGAAGGCGTGGAGATGGACCATGGGTACGGGACCGGCAAGACTGCCGCCGTACAAGATTCAGGTAATTTTTTGTTTGAGGGGATTCAGGTCATCGTTTGCTGGGGCTGATAGAAATCCTTCCAACTAAAAAACACAAATATCTGCTAAACATATAATGAAATGGCGGACCAAGGATGCCATCGACGTGCTTCCGAGATACCTGCTGTACTTGCAAAACAATCATATTTCCCATGGTTCAATTACACTTTTTTTGTTGTGAAAACATGGTTCAGTTACATACTCTGGAGGTTGTCCGACTTGGCGACGCAAACCCATATGAGGAGGAGAAGGAATGGAAATATTTGAGGATGACAAATAGGATCGTTCGCTCATGAGGGTACTCCCTTGTCACGACCCAAGCATGTATGGGAGATGAACATGAAGATTACCACTAGTATTGAGAGATACAAGGAGATCAGAGTGAGGAATCAGCAAAGAAAGGGGATGAGATAGAGCAGCAGCAGGAGGTGAGGAACGGAGCAAGGGTGAGGAGACAAGATGATTCACTTTTCATTCGCTGCCTTTCCCGTGCTCTCCTGATTGTATATGTAGCCTGTGCCGTGTGGAAACTAACCTCCCAGGAACGGCCCATCGCATAGCCCAAGCCCAGTTACGAAGTATAGGGTGACAGCCCATGGGCGGGGTGTTACACTCTTCCTCCCTTGAAATTCGGCTTGCCCTCAAGCCGGTGATGAACATCCTCGAATAAGAAATGCCGCCACACTCGTCTAGCCGAAGAGCCAAGCCACCTCGATCATATGGTAGAAGTATGTGCTTGGGGCCGATTGTACTGCCAATCACAAGCTGATGAAACAAATTGAAATCCTCTTCATAAGTATGCTTGGTAGTGTTCAGTCCTCCCCACGCAATGCCAATTTTCTGAATATTTTCTATTGAACCATCAGGGGAACAACCATGCTGGCCTGTGCAGAACTCATTCTCAAGTATTTGGGTCCATGAAGAGTCGTTCAAAGGAGCCCTGTCAACCACGTCCAAATTGTATTTCTCAATCATGTAATTTTCATAATTAGTATTATCTGCTAGCAACTCAATATATAATACTAGAGCTCCAAGGGCACCCAAAGTTTAGTCAAACCGAGATAGGAGGTCACGAACTGGCTCGACATAACTTCTGATTATTCTACCAAGATCCTGCACAAGATCTCTAGATTTAAATTCAGCCTTCTTTCTTTCAGTCAAAAGAATACTGCAATTGATAATAGCATCCTGAAGAGCTTGCAAATCTATTGATTTCTCAAAATCTGCCAGAAGAAGACAATCCTTGCAACCTAATGCAACAAGGGCTGATTCCATATTTATGAATCTACTATCTTCAGGGAACTCAGCCAACGCAAGCTTTCGGTTCGTCATATCCACATAACTAGGCCATACATAAAGCTGATGTTCACGAAAGAGAGGAATCAATGCAACAATAACCGGAGAATATTGCATGTTGTTGTTTGCAAATAGTAGATATCTTCAAAACTGCCAATGTTTCCAAGTGTTCCACATTTTGTTAACCTCCAACTTGACCCACTTCCCTCATAGAGATCCAGAAACTTGTCGCTCTTTCCAGGACCGATAGCGTATTGTGTCCACGATAGTATGTCCCTGCCTCCACTGCTCTTGCTCATCCATGGATCTGGCCATGGTTTCAGCTCAGTCAAGTTTACAATAGGATGTTCCACGCACTGTAACTGCCATGTACTTGGTGGTGCTCGTGGTGGCCATAGTGGTTGCATGACACCACTCTTCCCAATCGGTTCCTCGTCAGTATCTGGCTATCTACACACACCAAAGGTATAGCACAAGGTGAAGTGTTGCAGAGGATGTTACCGAGCGGTGTCGTTGTCAAGGGAGATGCATCCAACCGGACCACATGGGTCACCTTGTCGGCGTCTTCCTGGGAGCATTTTGTCGAACATATGTTGGGCATCAGTGTCGCCAACTCAGAGGCTGGCTTAGTTTCTGCAGGTGCTGCAATTGCGGAAAACATGCCTGTAGAGGGCGATGCTAATCTTGTGGTTTCGATGTTGTTGGCCTTTTGGTTGACGACCTCCATGTATGGAGCTGCGATGGACGCCCCCTGCCTATCGCTGGCATCCTCGATGTTCACTGATGCGGAGACTGACAATGGCAGGGCTACGACAGATGTAACGGGTGTGGATAAGGCCTCCATCCTTGCGAGGGCCTCCTCCAACATGGCCCGAAGTTGTGCCCAGCTGGTGGCCGTGGCACTGTTCACCAGCGCTGGTGAAGGCGAGGCGACCTCCGTGACACGAGCTGCCGACGCCACTCCTAGGCACCCCGCGGTGGTGGCAGGAAGTAAATCCGGCGAAACCTCCTGGATGTCGAGGAGGCAGGCACGCCCTGTCATAGATGCAACGGCCATGTAGGGCTAGGGCTTGCGCTGCCCCGCGTCTTGTGCGAAACTGAACCACCGCCTCCACATGGTCAACTCGTTGGGATACTGATTTCCACCACGCCGTACGCCGCGAACACCTGCTGGAGTGTATCCTCTGTGTCTGGGTAGTACACATGGTGCACGATGACGCGAAGAACGCCTCCGGTGAGCATCTCTGGATGGCTTGACATTTTGGCAAACAGATGGTAGGTGGGGATTTTGTTTTCTTGGCTCCGCCTCAAGGGTTTGGATGGCGATGTTGCTCCACTCCAAAGTCCAAACCGATCCAACCTAGCCCAAGGATTTTGTGTGATTCACTTAAGCAAATCACACCCAGGGCAGTGGATGTTAAGGATCGAGAGAGTTGAGGAACACACAACGAAAGCAAAATTTTGAGGAAATATTATGGCTCTGATAACCAAATTGTCACGACCCAAGCATGTATGGGAGATGAACATGAAGATTACCACTAGTATTTTTTTAGATATAATTTGAGAGATACAAGAAAATCAGGGTGAGGAATCACCAAAGAAAGAGGAGCGGAGCAAGGGTGAGGAGACAAGACGATTCAGTTTTCATTCGCTGCCTTTCCCCGTGCTCTCCTGATTGCATATGTAGCCGGTCTTTTTTAGTTTGCATATAAATTCTGTCTGAAGTTAAAATATTGATAATTTAACCAAATTTGTAGAAAAAAAATATCAACACTTACAATACCAAATCAATGCCATTAGATTCATTACGCAAACATAGTTTCATATTATATATATGGACTGTGATATTTGGCACATGTGCGCCATATAAGCAAAACTGCAACACCTCTACTTCTTTCACTTTAAAGTACCACACGGTCCCTCTTTCTTCGACCCACCTTCTCCCGAACGACCCTGCTGCTTCTCCCGCACATCTCGCGCGCCCACCCCTGAGAAAACTGTCACTTCTTCACGTCTACCACATGATTAAAAAAATATTGCGCATGTGGGATTCAAACCCACACCTCCTTGGCCCCAAAGCGCGTCACCACAACCAACTCACCCTTAGGTATTTGTTGCTCAAACTAAAGAAACTTATCGTTTTGATCCGTTTTTCTACAATTGTCTTACTACAAAAAAGCATTGTTCAAGAAATCTTCCGATTCAACGATTTATCTTTTGATTTATCGCTACTCTTAGGGTGACCGATAAGATTATGCATTATCTTCATCATTTATCATTTGGGCCGATTTATCGCTATGACAAGCGATTTATCGAGAATCTACCGATAAATCGGGCCTATTCGTAGCACTATGTTTGCAAGAAATATATTTATTTGTGTTTTATGGACCTTGTCACGCAATATGTAATGTTTTTCTATTTTGTTTGTCATTATATCGGTATTCAAAGGCTAGGATTCAAGGTAACACTTCTGTCCAATATTGTTATGGTGTTGAATATAGCATATTTAGTGTTGGGAACCTGGGATTTGAAAAAAATGACCGATTAATAGTCGACCGATAAAATCAATTAATCGATCGATTTCCGATTAATCTCTAATCCTCAGGTGACCGAGACGATAACGATAAGCGATATCCTGAACATTGCAAAAAAGTATAGAAAATTACCACGATTTTTCCTCGCGACAAAATTACCATGGTATTAGCATGCAACTTATCAGACATGTGTTGCGTCAGTTACTGTGCTATTTACATAGAACTTACCAGGTACTATGTTTCAACAACTACACCCCTTTCAAACTTACCACTGTGTTTTGTACACAAGTTATAAGGTCTTCGATGTGTAAAATATTATGGTACTTACACATAAGTTATCAGGGTATGTGTACATCAATCTCGCCCCTGGTCAAAGTTACCATGGGGGATTGTACATGAGTTATCGGGTCTACAGTTCGTATATTATCATGGTACTTACAACTAAAAACCTGGGTGTGTTTTGGTGACTTTTTCCATAGGTCAAAAATTATCACGATATTTTTGCGTAACTTATCACGCCTATAGCGGATCAAAGTGGGCCGTTTTTCTGGGCCAACCCACGAGCACGTGTGCCTCTCATGACACTAAACATTATGTGGCTTTTCCGTGCCACATCATATGTTGTGTTCATCTAAGAGGCCCCGCAAGGACAGCGTATGTTTTTAACAACTTGTTTTCCTTTGGTAAAAAGTTACCATCATGTTTATATTATAAGTTATCGGTTACGCGATGCTTATATTATCATGTTATTCACACAAAAATTGTCGGGGATGTTTTGAACAACTTTTTCTCGGGACAAAAGGATATCATGATGATTCTAGGTAACCTATCAAGCCCGCAGTGCTTAAAATATCATGCTATTTACACAAATTTTATCAGGGTTATGTTTCAGCAAAATTTACCTCCACGGTCAAAACTTGTCATGATGTATAGTTATCGCGGTGCATATGTTTTCATGCTATTTACACAGAAGATACCGGAGTATCTTTTCAAAAAAAAAAACTTCCCTATTGTCAAAGTTACCATGCTTTTTCTACCACAGTTATCAGATGTGCGCTGCGTATATTACCATCTATTTACACATAAATTATTTGGTATCTTTTCATATTTTTCTTCCCCAATGGTTAAAGTTACCATGATGTTTGTATCTAAAATATCAAGTCTATGGCGTGAATGTTATCGTGCTATTTACAGAAATTACCGAGGGCCGGGGTTCAACAAATTTCTTCCCAATGATCAAAGTTACCACGATGCTTTCACCAAAGTTATCACGCCTTCAATGCTTATGACCATGCTACTTACACATAATTTACCGTGTGGTATACAAAAGTTATCATGTTGGTGTTGCGTCATTTATCATGGTGGTGATGGAGAATTTACCACGGGAAAAGTTTATGTGCCAGATTTGATAGGTGAAACAAAAGTTTTTCAATGCTAAAATATTAAAGGCAAAACATGTCAAAAACAGTATTTTCCTTAGCTTGTTCAACAATCAGTGTCATATGCGATGTGGTTAGCTTCCTTCATTGATTACCTGCTGACCAGAGATCAAATCCCAATTCAAGCAATATTTTTGCCCAAAAATCGCGAAGAAGGAAGGAGATCGCGAGGAAAGGAAGGAGATCGGAGAACGTGCGGGAAATGAAGGAGATCGCGAGGAAAGGAAGGAGATCGAAGGACGTGCGGGAAAGGAAGGAGATCGAAGGACATGCGGGAAAGGAAGGAGATCGGAAGACGTGCGGGAAAGGAAGGAGGAGGGGGCCGCAACTGACGGTGTTGGATGCGTGTGGTAGTTTTGCAATCTGCCATACGGTTGCCATTTACAAATTTCGTATATATATTTGGTTTGTAGTTGTTGATATTTTTTAAATATAAAATTAGTCAGACTTTACAAAGTTTGACTTGACAAAACCCTATACACGGAGTAGAAACAATCAGCGGGAGTACCTTATTAGGGTGATGTTTCCCTCAACAAGGATCATTCACTCAATATTTACCTAATAATAAAGCACGGAACGAGTCCGTCGGGTTCACCGTCGCGGCATTTTTACAAAAAAATCCCTGTAGTTTTTAGATAATCTACCCGCAGTCCTATTTTATTCGATCCAAAACATTTCATCTTTAAAAAAGAACTGGCCATCGCGCGGAGCGCTGATACTCCAGCCGCAGCCAGCTCCTTCTCCTCTATCCATGTCCCTCGCGTCGCCCTCTTCTCCTCCATAGCCGCACCTCCCCTCCTCCCGCATGGGCAGCATGTTGTTGCGCCCATCCTCTGTTGCAGCACTGTCAGTCACCCCAACAACGAGTAACTCCGTCGTCGTGGGCCTCATCCTTGCCTTGAACCAGCGCCGCTTGCTCGCCTTGTGCCGCCAGCCATGTGGACTGCTCGGGCAGATTTGGATGGAAAATTCGAGTGTGCTCTCTCTCCCTCCCCTGCCCTTGGCTTCAGCAGATGACGTTTAGAGCTAATGCGCCTCCCCTGCCCTTGGTGTCAGCAGAGGATGTTTAGAGCTAATGCGGCGCTGCTGGACGAGAAGGACGTGGAGGGGAAGGACTGGAGGTTGGTCGATGTTCTACTTGGCGACCTCAAGGCCCCCTCTTCGAAGCAGCAACACGCTCCTCGGATGGCAGGGGCGGACGTCGTGGGTTGTGGACGTGTTGCGGGTGCCGGCGGCTACCGCCCGGGAGGTGGAGTGTGTCGCAGCCACGCGAGGCGGGTGTGGCCGCTGCCGAGCCGGTTCTCTGAATCAATTCAGGCCTGTGTTGCAAATTTGTTTGTAATCAAATTAAATAGTACCACCTCGCTCCTTTGTAACAAATCTCATCAATTTATATACACAGGCTGCTTTGAGGCATCAACAAGCAGCAGAAGGGAACAGAACGAAGGAAAACTAGCAGAGGAAAGGAAAAGAAGGAAAGTAAAAAAAGGAATGAACTCTGCAGAGGAAGGACAGCGACGACCCCTTCAACCAACTGCAATGGCCTCTCCACCCCTCCGACGGCAGGGCAGGGCAGCGACGGCTGCTCGTTGAATCAACTACGGCAACTCTGCAGAGGAAAAGTAGAAATAGTCTACACGTGTGAGGACGGGAAGAAGAGATGCGACGATGCAATAAAAAAGCACAAATCAGCTTTGAGTCCTTCACAAGACACGTGATGGGTGTACGTGGCGACCGCGCTCCACCCGAAAATTGTGTGTTCACGTTTTCCTTGGAGAAATAGCACAGAAAAAAATGAAATATAATCTTGCAAACCAAACAACCAACATTTTATTTAAAAAACAAACATGTTTTCTTTTGAATATTAATATTAAAAAAATTCATATAGCTTACACGCTTGTCAAGTGGTTTATAATTAATAAAAAATTGTATATAAACAATCCCACCTCAATGTGCCACTACTCTTCCATTCGGTGATAGTGCGATGCTGAAGAAGGTGACGTAAAAAAAGAGACCAACCCAAGGGTTAACCCTAACTCCGCGAGCACCACACGTCCGAACCGAGGCTCAAACTCGGGTGGACGGGTCGCTACCCCAGCTGCCCAGCGAACGGGTCGAGGCGCTGCCTTCAAAGAAGGTGCCGTCAAGGTCATGGATGTGGCCTCTTCAAATTTTTTAGATTGCGGACACCAAAATTCTACCACCATCGACCATGATGTCAAACATGAAAAGTGGCACTACAGTCGCTAAAAATGTACTGTGTTTTTTTTTCGATGCAACTCATGACACACTAAATTGCAACATAGAAAGGTATAGGGAATCATCTTTTGACAAAACATAATACAAACGTAGGCGCTCACAAACATGTACATACACTCACACTCATCCTTAGAGAGACCGAGTCAATGTGTCTTCTCATTGATGAAGTCGACACAAGCATCTCGATATCAACGCAAATGTCACCTCCCATCGAGAGAAGATTTCGTCTTTATAAGATATCAAAGTGTCAAACATGTGTTTTAATTCTGGATGGTATTGGGATCCCACCTAACCATCCAAGTAGAGGTTGGTTCTTAGGGTTAAAGTGAAATTGAACACTCCATGTATGTCCATGCATACGTGCACTATAATAATGGACATTAAAGCAAGATATAAATTTCTTCTATGCATCGGGAATTTTCTCTCCCGTTGTAATGCATGGACAAATTTGCTATTAAAAACTCTTCCGAACCAAATGATCAATTATCTCTAAAAAATACCAACATCGTAAAAATCGTTTTGCATTCAAATCTTTTGGAAACTCTAATAAAACTTCTGGGTTAGTTATTTAACCCCCGCATAGTATACAATAGTTGCACCCTGTGTATATCCCACTACAAATAGATACACCATTCTTCCACCTGATGATAGCGCTAAGCTGGAGGAGGCGCCAATGAAAGACATCTCTAAGACTTTCTCAATCTATACTTCATGGTTCAGACACTAAAAAATCTTTTTTTAACTATGGACACTGAGAGTGCGTTTATAAGATAGAGTGTTTCAATTCATTCTTGCTGTAGAAAAACATTCACATTTTTCAATATGTTCATTTTTTAAAAATGCTCAAATTTTCCAACAACGGTCCATGTAAAAATACATTTAAAATTGCTCACAAAATTTATAAATATTTCTACTCCCTCAATTAATATTAATTGTCTTCCAAAAAATCATTTGTTCAAAATGTTTGTCTTAAAAATATGTTTCAGTTCTAACAAAAACAAAAGTTCAATTTTTCAAAAACAAAGAAATATTCGTGTTTTTTGCAAAAACAAAAAAGTAACGAATGACAGACTATTCAATACACGACTACTCTTCGATCAAATGAAAGACGCTAATGTGGCTTCTTCATGTCCACAATTCATGCTTCGGAAAACGATAGTAGTGGATCCTTATGATGTATATCATAATTGAACATAAGAAGTGGCGCATAATGGCACAAATAACAAGTTTTAAGTTTTTTAGGCCCGTTGCAACGCACGGGCATTTGTACTAGTAGTACAATAAACACTAAAAATAATACAAATTATATCCAGATTCGTAGATGTGACGTCCGGGTAATCAAGCTACAGTAAACCCCTGCTAATGATGCCACGTCTCCACGATTACTGTTGCGAATCTCGCGATAGTTCGAAACCGATTCAAATTCAAATTTAAAATCAAGCAAACAATAAAAGTTTTCAAATATTAAAACTAAAATGTTCTGAGTGAACCAAATAATGCATAGGCAATCATGCTGGAGAAACCACACTTTTATAAAATGTTAAAATACTCGAAAGTGAATAAAACAATAGCTAAAACAATTAAATAAATGCCTTTTGAATTTTATAGAAAAGGAACTAAACTATTTGTTCAAGGTTAAAACTTTTGTGGCAGTAGTTGGAATTGCAATTCTTTTTTTTTAGTGTGGTTCTTACTTTTTATAAAACTTTAAAACTATTAAAGAAAGAAAAATAAAAACAGAAAAGTAATAAGAATAGTAAGGAAAGAAGAGAATATTAATAAAACAAAAATAAAAATGAACAACCCCCCCCCCCTCGTTGGGCCTCGGCCCAGCAGGCCTCTAGACCGCCAGGCCG
>LR738710.1:32188654-32290220 GCA_902687465.1 Secale cereale
CCCCAACACGCCACACCGACCACCCCAAGCCCACTACCTCCTCGACTGGCCCCCTGTGAGCTGCTGCAGCCTCCCCCCTCCCCTCTGCTCACTCACCACCGAGCACGGCCGCGTGCCGGAGCTCGTGCTCCGGGCCGCACTCGCCCCGCCTCGACCTCCATCTTCCTCGCACACCGCTGCCGCTCGCCGGTCGTCGCCACCGCACCTGTCTCCGGCCCCGGTGACCACCATCGTTGCGCGCCGTGCGGCCTCGGTCGCTGTCGCCGGCGCGTGGACGCGCTAGCCGCGCCCGCTCGCCCCTCCCCTATCGCGTGGCCGGCCCGGCCCCGGTGCTGGCCGGCCCTTCCCCTACGTCGCCGGCAACCGACGCCCCGTCGTGGCCGCCCCGGCCCTGGCCTGGGGCCGGCTCCCCGCCATGGCCACCTCTCGGGTCCTCCCCGATGGCGCCCATCGCCCGACGCCCACTCCCTCGGGGCTCCGCCCCGTTAGCCCCGACCCGTTAGGCCCCCTGGCTCACTGCCAAGTGGGGCCAGGCCCAAAAGGTTTAGATAGTTATTAAAAAAAAGAATAAGAATAAAAATAATAAAAATGATAAAATATTAATTAATTAATTATAGAATTAATTAACTTAATTAATCTTAATTAGCTTAACCTAAATTGCTAATCAACCTAATTAATCTGTTAGTTAATTAGTTGGTACTAACAGTCCATGACAGGTGGGACCCACTGGTCAGTTTGACCAGTCAACCATGATGACGTCAGCATGAGGTCATGCTGATGTCATAAATCCTTTTTTGAATTAATTTAATTAATATTAAATTCCAGAAATTAATAAAAACTTTGGAAAATCATATCTTTTAAACCGTAACTCGGATGAAAATAATTTATATATGAAAGTTGCTCAGAACGACGAGACGAATCCGAATACGCAGACCGTTCGTCAACCACACGTCCCTAGCATACCGAACATGCAACTTTCCCCTCCGTTTCATCTGCCTGAAAATGCCCAACACCGGGAATACTTTCCCGGATGTTATTCCTCTTCGCATGTATCACCGAGCACCGCGTTAGGTCACACGTAGCACCGCGTATTTCCATGTTATGCTTTGTGATGCTATTGTTTGCTCTGTTATTTATTTGTTTCCCCTTCGTTGCTTATTTTCGGTAGACTCCGATACTGTGATAGACCCCCGAGACCATTGATGCTTCGGTGTTCGACTACGGCTACGCTTCCGAAGATTCCTTTCATCTGCAGGGCTTCCAGGCAAGCCCCCCCTTTGATCACTAGATATCGCCTATTCTTCTCTCTACTGCTTGCATTAGAGTAGTGTAGCATGTTACTGTTCGGTTACTCCTATTCTGCTGCATAGCCTGTCATTGTTGCTACAACTGTTGATACTTTACCTGCCATCCTAATGCTTAGTATAGGATGCTAGTATTCCATCAGTGGCCCTACACCCTTGTCCGTCTGCCCTGCTATTCTATCGGGCCGTGATCACTTGGGTGTGATCACGGGTATATACTTCATACACTTTACATGATACATGATGTGACTAAAGTCGGGTCGGCTCATTGAGTACCCGCAAGTGATTTGATGTGGGGGCTGAAAGGACAGGTGGCTCCATCCAGGTAGTGGTGGGCCTGAGTTCCTGACGGCCCCCGAGTGGATCTTTCTGGCGGAGCGACAGGGGCAGATTGAGACACCCAGTGGAGAGGTGGCCTGGCCCTGGTCGTTGTCCGCGGTTATTTCATAATAACACGCTTAACGAGTTTGGATATTTGATCTGAGTCTGGCCATTTGGTCTATACGCCCTAACCAGCTACGTGGGAATAGTTATGGGTACTCGACGTCGTGGTATCAGCCGAAGCCTTCTTGACGTCAGCGGCTTAGCGGCGCGCGCCGGGTTGGACCGCGTAACGCAACTTCCTTAGTAATGGAGGTTGCTAGGTCTGCTCACCGGCCGCCCTCGCAACGTGCAGGTGTGCATTGGGCGATGGGCCCAGACCCCTGTGTGCTTAGGACTTAGACCGGCGTGCTGACCTCTCTGCTGTGCTTAGGTAGGGCTGCGACGTGTTGATCTTCCGAGGCCGGGCATGACCCTGGAAAGTGTGTCCGGCCAAATGGGATCAAGCGTGTTGGGTTATGTGGTGCACCCCTGCAGGGAAGTTAATCTATTCGAATAGCCGTGTCCCTCGGTAAAAGGACGACCCGGAGTTGTATTCCGACCTCATGACAACTAGAACCGGATACTTAATAAAACACACCCTTACCAGTGCCAGATACAACTCGGTGGTTGCTCTCTCACAGGGTGTTGTGCGGGAGGATCGCCGAGTAGGATTATGCTATACGATGTTACTTGGTGAACTTACCATCTACTCCCTTCTACTGCTGCAAGACGGAGGATGCGAGAAGCGAGGATACTTGTTACTTTCCAGCCATCCTCATCTTCTGCTGCAAGTTGGAGGTTACGAGAAGCGTAGTCTTCGATTGGATTAGCTATCCCCCTCTTATTCTGCTTTCTACAGTTCAGTCCACATATATTACCCCTTTACACAGATATCTTTGCATATGTAGTATAGATCCTTGCTTGCGAATACTTTGGATGAGTACTCACGGTTGCTTTTCTCCCCCTTTTCCCCTTTTGTCCCTTCTTCTCGGATGACGCAACCAGATGGTGGATTCCAGGAGCCAGATGATCCCGAGGATGTTTCTACGTGGAGTTCGGCTTCGAGGAGTAGTTAGGAGGTCCTAGGCAGGAGGCCTTGCCTTTTCGATCGTTGATTACTTTTGTGCTAGCCTTCTTAAGACAAACTTGTTTAACGTATGTCTGTACTCAGATATTATTGCTTCCGCTGACTGTTGTGTTTTCGAGCTATGTATTCGAGCCCTCGAGGCCCCTGGCTTGTAATATAAAGCTTGTATTATTTTAAATTGTGTCTAGAGTTGTGTTGTGATATCTTCCAGTGAGTCCTTGATCTTGGTCGTACACATTTGCGTGCATGATTAGTGTACGGTCAAATCGGGGGCGTCACAGTAGACCATCTAGCGACGACTAACCCTAAAAAAACCTAGCGATGACTACGAGCATTAAAGCAAGCCGAAGGCGGGCCGCCATCGTCGCCCCTCCCTCGCCTAAGCCGGAAAAACCTTGTTGGAGTAGACAGCCAGAAAGTCGTCGTGACAAGGCCCCATAGAAGCAACTCACCATAACATCAACCGCCGCCGATGAAGAGTGTAGATCAGAACTATCCAACTTGAAGACACAATAAAATAGACGAGTGATGAACAGATCTGAGCAAATCCATCAAAGAGAGATCCGCCGAACACATACATCCACGCCCACCGACAATGCTAGACGCATCAATGGAAGAGGGACCAGGCGTCCACGCCCACCGACAATGATAGACGCATCAATGGAAGAGGGACCAGGCGGGGAGACATTTATTTCATCTTTAGGAAGCCGTCATCGTCTCGCCTTCCTGAGTAGGACACAAATCCTAACAAAACTCAAAAATATATCTAAACACAGAGCCCTCCCACCTACAAGGTCGGGGTCCGCTCTGCCCCCGTGGCCCTAAGGCCACCGAAGACGGGGTGGACCGACGACGGCGCCGGCGGGAAGCAGAGGAACCCTAACGTTTTGAGGAGGTGGTGGCTGGCTAGGTTGTCTCGTCCACTCCTCTCTTGTTCTCCTCTCCCTCCGTTTCCCGGAACTATACAAGTTTTGTTAACTTCACAGAAACTAGACCCCGCAAAAAAAACACTGAAACTAGAATGGCATGTATATGTCGAAGCAACCAAACTTGTGGATTTTACTGCTTCTTTTGTCAGACAGAAGCAGTATATCCGCAGCAATCGAGAAGGTGTTGATCCTCTCGTCGCAATAATTTATCATGCAAATGATAGTATCACGCAAGAAATGGTCATTATTAATTAATGCCCACAAAAGTAGTTGATGAGATATGTCCTTGAATTCTCGGTCGGGGAAGCATATATATTTTCCAATTCGTCCGGTCATAACGAGTGATTCGTCGCCGCAAAAAGAAAAAATAACGAGTGATTCGTGGCTACATTTCGGTGCTTGGGAACTTTTTTATGTTTCAGCAAAGTGGAAGCACATGCATGCCAGGTTGAACGTCGTATCGTACGAACGCCTCTAGTTATTAGAAAAAAGGCAAGGGATATTCGCTCAAGACGTACCTAACCATTAGGGCTGGACCAAAAACTCGAAGCTCGTGAGCTTAATGAGCGCTCGATAACTCACCTCATTAAGCTCGTAGCTCGCTTCTTAATGAACAGAGCCAATCATTGATTTCAGCTCGTTAAGTTTAACGAGCTAAATGAATGAGCTAACGAGTTTCACGAGTAGCTCGTTAAGCTCATTAGTAACAACATAACACATATTTTCATCTTATCTCACAAAATTTTCGTACAACCTCGTCCCATCCACTCAATATAATCCACATAGGAGGCAAAAAATACGAAAAAGCATAGCAGAGGCCGAGCTTCACATAGCTCTTTTTTTTCAGCGAAAATACTATTTCCACATATTGAAAAAATCTGAAAAAAATGTATATACATAGATGTATATGTATAGTATACACGTACGAAATTTCATGAACATATATGTTAACATGTACTCCCTCCGTTCGGAATTACTTGTCGCAGAAATGGATGTATGTAGACGTATTTTAGTTCTAGATACATCCATTTTCGAGACAAGTAATTCCGAACGGAGGGAATAATGTATACAAAAAAGATAAATACACAGATTAAAATAGGCTTTATGTATGTTGTTTTTGGACCAGATATTTAACTTTTTTTGTGTAGCATGCAAATAATCGAATTACCCGATGAAACTTTTTACATACTTGATGAACAGTCATATATATTTGTATAAAAAATTGATATTTTTTGAAACCTTTAAGTATATTCTGTTTTTTTTGGCAAAACGGGCTCCATGGAGCCCGGCCTCTGTGACGCCTCACTCGCAAAATATAGTGCATTTCATTTTGAGTCGCCATCTTTCTTCTTAAAAACCAAATCTCGTGTGTAACACATCAAAATCTATTAACGAGCGCTCGCGAGCGCTCACGAGCTTAACGGGCTTTAAACGAACCGAGCCGAGCAAGGTTTTCTGCTCGTTAATCTTAACGAGCTTAACGAGTACGAGCTTAACGAGCCGAGCAGCTCGTTAATCCACCCCTACTCACCATGATGTTCAGTAGCTAGATTCCAACGAGCGCGTCTCGCGCACCTGGCGTCAGAGTTACATTGGCCAATCCCGAAGTAAACTTCATGATTCGGGATTTTTTTGCCTTGTTATATATTATGAATTTGCCATACCGTAGAGCATAGAAAATTTGTGTGTAACAAAAAATACGTACACAAATTCGCCATGCCGTAGACTATAACATTTTGCCATGACATAAAGTATAAACTTTGTATACCATAATGCATAAAAAACAAAGCAAATCGAACCTACAAAGTAGTTTATGAAGTTGTAGGTTTTTGCCATGACAAAAATGTATAACATTTTACATTAAGATGTTTATGAAAAGTTGTAGAATTCACCATGAATGTTTTAAAAAATAGTCATAAAATTTATGAAGTTGGCATGTGGCAGTGCATCATGAAGCTGCAAATATAATTATGTCCTAAAATATTTCATATATGAAAGTGGAGGGAAAATAGCCATGATGTCAGAGAAACAATCACGTATATGCAATATGCATTTGCCATGCTGAAAGTGCAACTAATCCCCGGGTGGTTTTGGTAATTAATAACAACATATATATCATTGAACTAATATTTACTTGAGAATCATTTCAGAGAAGTTCGATGATATGGATATGGAAATGTCTGAAGAAGTGGACCCCTCAAAATGCTAAGACAAGCATTGGCAAAAGCTCAAGACTCTATTTTTGGTTTAGTGATCAAAGATCACATTGAGTCCATAGGAAAAGCCAATACTATTAAAAGGGGATGAGGTTGTGTTGATGATCTGGTTGCTCAAGTGCTTAGTGATCTAGCTCCCTCAACTATCAGCAACTTTCACTACTTAACACACTCATAAGTAATCTCGGACAAACCGATTCTTCCAACTCAGTCCCACCGAGATGAACCACCTCAGTTATTCTTCCAAACCCTAATTTTTTCGGTCCATCCGATTTTGAGTTCGGTCTCACCGAAACTGGACTGCCAACCTTCTGTAACCAATTGACATCATATCGGAATATCCGAGTTGTTAATTTCGGTCCCACCGAGAATGGCAAGCTCCTACCTTTGACTCACATCGGACACACCGAGATGGTATTTTCGGTCCCACCGAAAATCCCAACGTTCACTATATTTGAACTTTCGGTCTGACCGAGTTTTCACTTCGGTCTCACCGAGATTGCTCAAATATGTGTGTAACGGTTGGATTTTGTGTGGAGGCTATATATACCCCTCCACCCCCTCTTCACTCGGAGAGAGAGCCATCAGAAAGTCTACCACTCCTACCATACACTTTCTGAGAAGAGAACCACCTACCCTTGTGTTGAGATCAAGTCATTCCATTCCTACCATATGAAACTTGATTTCTAGCCTTCCCAAGTTGCTTTCCACTCAATCCTTTCTTCCACCACAGCCATATCAGTGAGGAGAGTTGAGTGTTGGGGAGATTATCATTTGAAGCACAAGAGCAAGGAGTTCATCATCATCAACAACATCTATTACCTTTTGGAGGGTGGTGCCTCCTAGATTGGTTAGGTGTCGCTTGGGAGCCTCCGTCTTTGAGATGTGGAGTTGAACCAAGAAGTTTGTAAGGGCAAGGAGATCGCCTACTTCGTGAAGATCTACCCCGAGTAAGGCTAGTCCTCCGTGGGCGTAGGCCATGATGGAATAGACAAGGTTGCTTCTTCGTGGACCCTTCGTGGGTGGAGCCCTCGGTGGAATCGCGCAGCCGTTACCCTCCGTGGGTTGAAGTCTCCATCAACGTGGATGTACGATAGCACCACCTATCGGAACCACGACAAAAATCTCCGTGTCTCCAAACTGCGTTTGATCTTCTCCACCTCTCTTTACTACATGTGCAATTTACTTTCCGCTGCTTATACTCTAGAATTGCATGTGTAGGGTGATACTTGAATTGATCTTAATTGTGAAACTGCCAAAAACCTTGCATGATCAAAAGGCAGATTTTTTATATTGTCAAGTAGTCTAATCACCCCCTCTAGACATACTTTCGATCCTACAAGTGGTATCAGAGCTTTGGTCTCCATTGTTTTGGTTTCCATTGCAGTGGACTCCATAAGCTTGGTTTCACAACCTAGGAGAGTATGGCGTCTAGTGAGGGTAATTATCGTAGAGGTCCTTACTTTGATGGTACAAATTTTGCTAGTTTGAAGCATAAAATGAAAATGCATATTCTTGGTCATAACCCAGCCGCATGGGGCATTATTTGTGTTGGTATGCAAGGTGATTTCTTCGAAGAAGGAAAAGTTCCGGATCGCGAAGCTACACCAGAAGAGTTGCGGATGTTGCAAAACAATGCTCAAGCTTGTGACATTCTCTTCAATGCTTTGTGTCCCGAGGAGTTCAACAAAATCAGCCGTCTTGAGAATGCTAAAGAGATTTGGGATACTTTGGTTGAAATGCACGAAGGTACTGAATCTGTGAAGGAATCAAAGCTAGATATTCTTCAAGGTCAACTTGACAAGTTCAAGATGAAGGATGGTGAAGGAGTCGCTGAAATGTACTCTAGGCTTGCTCTCATCACAAATGAGATTGCCGGCTTAGGAAGCGAAGAAATGACCGACCGATTCATCATTAAGAAGATTCTCAGAGCTTTGGATGGAAAGTATGACACCGTGTGCACTTTGATCCAAATGATGCCAAACTACAAGACTCTCAAGCCAACTGAACTCATTGGAAGAATTGTTGCTCATGAGATGACACTTAAGGATAAGGAAGAGCTTCACAATAAGTCAAGTGGTGCTTACAAAGCCACAAGTGATGCTCCTACTACCTCAAGTGACAAGCTAATTTCCAATGAAGAGATAAGCCTAATGGTCAAGAACTTCAACAAGTTCTACAAGAATAGAGGCAAAGAAAGAAGCTCAAAGTCTAGATCATATGATGAAAAGAGATCTTCTAGTCGTGATCGAAACTGCTACAATTGTGGAAGACCCGGACACTTCTCAAATGAGTGTACGGCTCCCCACAAGAGAAGAGAAGAATCTCCAAGAAGAAGAGCAAGAGATGAGTCACCTCGGAGAGAGAGAGAAGGAGTAGAGATGATCGTTATGAACGAAGACCCTCTCGGATAAGCAAGGATTCGGAGAGGAAAGACAAGTCATCAAGGAGCTACACAAGAAGAAGACATCAAGCTCATGTAGGTGAATGGGTCTCCGGCTCCGACTCCGACAATCAATCCGATGGAAGCTATCACTCTGACTCCGACTACAGTCAAGATGAAGGTGTTGCCGGACTTGCACTCGTATCCTCCAACTCAAACTCCTACGACTTATTTGATTCACCAAATGAGGGAATTGGAAGATGCTTCATGGCTAAAGGCCCCAAGGTAACACACCCTGAATTCATTGACTTTGATAGTGATGAGGATGACTTGCTTGGTGAAGATGAGCTCTTGCATGATAAATCTAGTGAGCTTAGTAATGATGAAAATGCTAGTAGTCTTTATAGTCGAGAAGAGTCGAATGACAATGCTATGAAGGAGATTGAGCGTCTAACTAAAGAACTAAACACTCTTAAGTTAGCTCATGAAACAACTCAAGAAGATCATAGAGAGCTCCTAAGATCTCATGAGAAGCTACGCTTCGAGAAGCTCACTCTAGAGCAAGAACATGAGTTTCTAAAAGCGATCAATGACGATCTTCGAAAGAAGAGTTCTTCATATCTTGCCAAACGACTTCTCTTGTCTAATTTCTTGCCACCTATTAAGACTAAGCATGACAAGCATAAGAAAAATTCTTCCTCTAGTAGTAACAATAACCATGTTAAATCCAATATTGTTGCTTCTAGTAGTTCTCTTGATTCCACTAACAATGTTTCAAGCCAAGTTACACTTGAGCAAGAAAATAGCTTATTGAAGGAAATCATAGAGAAAGGTGTCTACAAGAGTCTTGCCGGAAGCAAGAACTTTGAGGAGATTGTTCGCAAACAAGGAAGGCACCGGAAGAATCAAGGGATTGGTTTTGAGCGAAAGTTCAACGCTGAAGGTGTTGAGTGGGAAGAAGGTCAATACCCTACTCCATAGTTTGTTTCACAAAAGGAGAAGTATGATCCTACTTCTTTCAATGTGGAACAAGCTCAAGATGACCTTCCACCACAAGACCACAAGCTAAAGGCCAAGGACAAGCTTCAAGAGGAGATTGATGCATTCATTGAAGCACCTCAAGCCATGGTCAAGTGGGTTCCCAAGGACACATCAAGTTCTACTTCGTCAAGCTCAACTACAACCCCAAGGATTCCCATCAAGATGATGTGGATCCCAAAGAAGAAGAACTAGAAGGTTCTTGAGGGTGACTCCACCAACAAACTTCACTCATATTCATTTTGGCAAGAACTTGTGCAATCAACTTCCACATCATGCAACTAGTTCATGGAGTCACAAACCCTCTTGTTGGTAAGTCAAGGGACAAGGTAATCATTGCTTTCATGGACATCATCTTTTGTGTACTTCAATCTATGTCTATGGATATTCCTGTTTGTTCCTTGTGGGACTAACCCATGTAGGTATTGAAAGTGCCCTAATCCAAAGGATAGCTCCCAACTCTTGATGATCTACATCAACATTGAGCATCCACATCTTCAACATCTACATGAAGTCTTCTACGACAACCCAAGGTTAGTTTGACCCTTTAAAAGGGGTTCTCACATCTAGGGGGAGCTTTGCTCTAAAAATTGAGCTAAAGCATCTCCAAATGATGTGAACACATAAATGCTTTATGTAAAAGTGGTAACCCCACTTGTGCTTAAACGATGAGTATGACCTATGATCAAATGTTCTCATTTGACTCCTAAGTCAAAATACTCATATATAGATGACCTAGTCATCGACAAATTGTGTGCTAGTAGCTAGAGTGTTGGTTGTGCATGTTTGACACATATTTCAGTTGCTATCTTATTGTGTGAGCATGTTGAATGCATGATTTTATCCATTCAAGGACATCCATTTGTTGTTTTGATTGTTTTGATTTTTCTGGCCAAATGGATGGACAAGAATGCCTAAGCACTTTCCCTAGCTATCTATGCTTTCTTGTCTCAAATTCTATTCATGCTCATATCACAACTTTGAACAAGTCATTTTCGGACTCTCCGAGTGAGGAGCACTCGGAGCCACCGATCCGTCTAAGGCTGACCTCCAAAACCTTCTAAGTCCATTTCGGTCTGACCGGCTTCTCCATCTCGGTCCAACCGAAACGCTTAGACTGATCTAGGTTTCATCTCGGTGAAACCGAGTTTAAAATCTCGGCGTGACCGATATGTGTAACTGCACAGCAGTTAGCCATTTCGGTGTCACCGAGTTTTTCAACTCGGTCCCACCGACAGTATGGGGATATATATACCTGAGGGCTGCGCGCGATTTAACTCTTCAAACCGTTTCGCCCCCAAGTCCCCTGCTGCCGTCGCCCTGGTCTTCGGATCGTCGCCGTCGTCGCCTGTGCGCCCTCGCCGCAGGTCTCCGCCGCCGTCAACGGTAATCCTCTCCGCGCCGTTGCCGCCGTAGAGGGACTCCACCGAGTTAGGGTGAGTCCCGATCCCTTTCGTGCTCCCCATCTGATTCTTGCACGATTGGTTTGCCATGAATCTATCCACGTTTGAGATATTCCCTAAACATCAGATCAGATCCTTTAGTTTCGAGCGAAATTCTTAGGTTTAGGTTTCCACGGAACACATCTCGGTGAAGCCGATTTTGAAACTCGGAATGACTGATTTGGCCTCTGGCCATTGCACTGCACCATTCGGTCTAACCGAGTTGTGCAAATCGGTGTGACCGAAACTTAGCTTCAGTGAAACCCTAGTGTTTCGGTAGGACCGAAACCCATTTCGGTCTGACCGAAAGTGGTGTGTAGGCCTCTGTATACACTTCGGATTCACCGAAACTGAAAATCGGTTTGACCGAAATGCATTCTGTGAAAACTCAAAACTAAGACTTGAACTCATTTTTTTTGCAAAAACCTCTGCAGTTGTGATAACTCTTCTACTCTGCCTATACCTTATCTTTTCACAGGTTGTCAGCCATGTCAGATGTCAGTGACAGCCAGAACAGGTCTGAATCACCGTTTGCAGAGATTCCAGAGGCAGATACCAGTCTTGAGGCTAGCAGTTCCAGTGATGATGGTGAGAGGAGCACCCCTAGTGGTTTGCCTCCTGCAGCCACCAGAACCAGAAAGAAGAGAAATTCTGATGATGAGGACTCTGACTTCGTTGCTGAGGAAGTTACCTCCAAGCCCAAGAGGAATGTTGTTGCCAAAGAGCACCAAGGGCAGCAGTCAAGGAAAGGCACAAGCAAGGTAAAGCAGTCAGCTGTTGCAAAGAAGCTAAACTTGGAAGAGCTAGCTCCAAGTAAGGTGAAGAAAACTTCCAAGAGGAAGAGGGTAGTATATGCTGAACCTCAAGTTGATGCAGCTGCTGAAGAAGAAGAAGAAGATGCACCCCAGCCTCCTCCTCAGAAGGCTAAGTTCATGGGCGATGCTATTAGGGCTCAAGCCTCCTCTAAGCCCAAGAAGCCTGCTCATGCCAAGGCAGCTCCAGCCAAGCCCAAGAGAACAACCAGGAGCATTCCAGCTTCTGAGAAGAACAAAGGTGAGATGCCACCGTCTGAGTCAGATGAAGAGCATGTGTTGCTTAAGCTCCGTCCTAAGTTGCCACTCCACAATGATGCTCATCCTCAAGCTGAGGACATGAAGGCAAGGAAGGATAAAGGTCTCAGGCTATGGAGACAGTCTGATCCATATGCTGTGAGGAGAAGGACTGCTGTGGACCCCAGATTCCACACCAGAGAGCAGCAGGACTTCTATGAGACCGTGCTGATGGATAAGAAGCCTATTGTTGCTGACACCAGGTATGTTGACTGGAAGTACATTGACAGTGAAGAGCACCGAGACTTCTTTCCCCATGTGCATGAGAGCTTTACTGCATGTGGAGTTGCTGATTTTGTGGGTCAAGAGCTGACAGCTTGGAATGACGAGATGATCATGCAGTTCTACGCCACAGCCCACTTCTATCCTGATGGCAAGATCACCTGGATGACTGAAGGTCAAAGGTTTTCTTCGTCTGTTGAAGAATGGGCAGAACTTTTGAATGCTCCAGTGCAGAGAGAGGACGACATTGATGTCTATGGGATTCCTAAGAAGAGTCATGATTCCATTAAGAACATGTACAAGGAGATCCCCGCTGCTGATTTGGAAGGGTGGAAGCTTGGCTCAGTGTACTATCTCCAGGCAGGTCTGACCACCACAAACACTATTTTGAGGCATACCTTGATGCCCAAGTCTGGAGACCACCGCATGATTCGAGGCTATTCTATCAACATGCTGCACATTCTCGATGAGAAGGCACCTTTCAAGGTGATGGACTTAATGGTAGAGACCATTAAGAGGACTGTAGCTGACAAGAAGAGGTCATGTGGGTTTGCCCCGCAGATTCAGATGCTCATCAATGCCAAGTTTGGCACGGGCAAATTCATGTTGGATAGGAAGCACTTGCCACTGCAGCCAGAGCATGAGGACAACGTAGTTGTGATGGATGAGGAGGATCCAACCTCAGTTGAAGGACAAGCCAAAATTGAAGCTGCGAAGAAAGCCAAAGCTGACAAAGAGGCAGCAGCAGCAGCAGCTAAACCAAAGAGCTTCGGAGAGCAGATTCTTGAAGCTACCCAGAGGATTGAACAACGCCTGGCCAGCATTGAGCAATCTCAGGAAAGCCTAGAGAGGATTGTTGAGGACAAGATCCACGCTCTGGACGTGAAGCTGACTGAGATTCAGGTGTCCGTCAACAAGCTTGAGGCAGACATGGAGGAAGCAAGGCAGGAGAGAGCAGAACTCATGCAGGATGATCTAGTCCAGGACTCTCATCGCCAGACTACTTAGGTTCTCAGAGGATCCAGATCTGCAGCTATTCCAGTGACTGACTCCAGGGCTACCACTTCAGCACCAGCCACAGCTCCAGCAGTTACTCCAGCTCCAGCATCCACTCCTCCAGCGCAGACATCAGCAGAAGTCTTCGCCGATGCCGTCATTTCTACTCCGACATCTACCCAGACGGGAGCCGCCAACAGAGCCCGCAGTGACGCTTAGCTCTATACCTTTTCGAACTTTTTGGTAACTTGTTGCCAAAGGGGGAGAAATTGTATAGATCATAGGGCTTCGAGAGAGAGAGTGCTCTTTCGTTCTTTTGCCGGTTTCTGTGAGATACATTGGTTTCTTTTGGTCTTTCGAAACTTTCAGTGTGCTTGCTACTACGTTTGATGCTACCTTAATGAGTGCTTGGTCATACTATGCTTTAATGTGTGCTTAATGCTTATCATATGCTATTCCTTATTGTATGGCTACTTACTCTTGTCTTGGTTATTGAGTGCATGTTATTCATTCTTATCATTTTGTGCGCTCCACCAAGATGTATGTGACATGGAAGAGTGATCCATAATCCTAATCGATTGTGCATTTGCATTCAAACGCAAATTTTAAATAATGCACAAATTTAGGGGGAGCTCTTGTTTATCACATACTTCTCAAAGCGACTATATTATTCATTGATTATATCTTTTGTCGAAGCTTTGATCTATATGTTGTCATCAATTACCAAAAAGGGGGAGATTGAAAGTGCAACTAATCCCCGGGTGGTTTTGGTAATTAATAACAACATATATATCATTGAACTAATATTTACTTGAGAATCATTTCAGAGAAGTTCGATGATATGGATATGGAAATGTCTGAAGAAGTGGACCCCTCAAAATGCTAAGACAAGCATTGGCAAAAGCTCAAGACTCTATTTTTGGTTTAGTGATCAAAGATCACATTGAGTCCATAGGAAAAGCCAATACTATTAAAAGGGGATGAGGTTGTGTTGATGATCTGGTTGCTCAAGTGCTTAGTGATCTAGCTCCCTCAACTATCAGCAACTTTCACTACTTAACACACTCATAAGTAATCTCGGACAAACCGATTCTTCCAACTCAGTCCCACCGAGATGAACCACCTCAGTTATTCTTCCAAACCCTAATTTTTTCGGTCCATCCGATTTTGAGTTCGGTCTCACCGAAACTGGACTGCCAACCTTCTGTAACCAATTGACATCATATCGGAATATCCGAGTTGTTAATTTCGGTCCCACCGAGAATGGCAAGCTCCTACCTTTGACTCACATCGGACACACCGAGATGGTATTTTCGGTCCCACCGAAAATCCCAACGTTCACTATATTTGAACTTTCGGTCTGACCGAGTTTTCACTTCGGTCTCACCGAGATTGCTCAAATATGTGTGTAACGGTTGGATTTTGTGTGGAGGCTATATATACCCCTCCACCCCCTCTTCACTCGGAGAGAGAGCCATCAGAAAGTCTACCACTCCTACCATACACTTTCTGAGAAGAGAACCACCTACCCTTGTGTTGAGATCAAGTCATTCCATTCCTACCATATGAAACTTGATTTCTAGCCTTCCCAAGTTGCTTTCCACTCAATCCTTTCTTCCACCACAGCCATATCAGTGAGGAGAGTTGAGTGTTGGGGAGATTATCATTTGAAGCACAAGAGCAAGGAGTTCATCATCATCAACAACATCTATTACCTTTTGGAGGGTGGTGCCTCCTAGATTGGTTAGGTGTCGCTTGGGAGCCTCCGTCTTTGAGATGTGGAGTTGAACCAAGAAGTTTGTAAGGGCAAGGAGATCGCCTACTTCGTGAAGATCTACCCCGAGTAAGGCTAGTCCTCCGTGGGCGTAGGCCATGATGGAATAGACAAGGTTGCTTCTTCGTGGACCCTTCGTGGGTGGAGCCCTCCGTGGACTCGCGCAGCCGTTACCCTCCGTGGGTTGAAGTCTCCATCAACGTGGATGTACGATAGCACCGCCTATCGGAACCACGACAAAAATCTCCGTGTCTCCAAACTACGTTTGATCTTCTCCACCTCTCTTTACTACATGTGCAATTTACTTTCCGCTGCTTATACTCTAGAATTGCATGTGTAGGGTGATACTTGAATTGATCTTAATTGTGAAACTGCCAAAAACCTTGCATGATCAAAAGGCGGATTTTTTATATTGTCAAGTAGTCTAATCACCCCCCTCTAGACATACTTTCGATCCTACACATGCTACGTTCAATAAATTGCCATGGTATCTACCATTCTTAAATAATTGGTCCCCACTAAGTGAATAGCAGTAAGAAACACATCATCCCAAAAATTTAAGGGTATGGAAGTACCTGCTAGAAGAGCTAGACCAACTTCAACTATATGCCTATGCATGTGTTCGGTAGAACCGTTTTGTTGGTGAGCATGGGGCAAGACACATGATGTGATATGCCAAGTGTTTGGAAGAAGGGATTAAATTTCTCGTACTCCCCTCCCCAGTCGGATTGGTCAACAATGATCTTGCTAACAAACTTGCGTTCAACGAGTGCTTGAAAGTTTTTAAAGACTTGAAAAACATCAGTTCTTTTCTTGAGAAGATATATCCAAGAAAATTTGCTATAGTCATCAATGAAGCTTACGTAGTACGTGTGTCTACCAACAGAACTAGGGGCAGGACCCCAGACATCAAAAAATATTAATTGCAACGGTTTAGTAGAAACACTCGTAGAAATAGGATAAGGTAATTGATGGCATTTTTCTCTCTCGCAAGAATCACAAATGGTTTCAATATTACGCTCACCAACAAATGGAAGCTTATTTTTGCTAAGCAAATGTTCAACAAGGGAAAAGGAAGTATGCCCTAAACGATCGTGCCAACATGTTGATGAAAGTTTGACAACACCATAGACTTTTTTATTGAATCTACTAAGCTCTGGAATCAACGGGTAAAGACCTCGAACACATCTACCTTGATATAGTACCTTCTTCGTGGCCTGGTCCTTAATCAAAAAGAAAAAAAAGATGAAACTCAATGAAAACATGGTAGTCAATGGTAATGCGATGAACGGATAGAAGATCTTTGTTGGCACTAGGGACATGCAAAATTTTGCGAGAAGGGGTACGTATAACTGAATGACCAACGTGACATATGCTCATACCTGCACCACTGGCGGTGTGAATCTGATCATTTCCGTGGTACTTCTCACGTAGGGTTACCTTCTTGAGCTCCCCCGTGAGATGGTTTGTCGCGCCGCTATCAATATACCAGTTGGTATCAACGCCGTATGATCCATCGGCGGCGGAAAAAACCTTGTCATCTTCTTTAGAGGAGGCTTCGTCTTCATTGAAATGGTACCAGCAGTCTTTAGCCGTGTGTCCAAGTTTCCCACAGATCTGGCAGCGGACAGCATCATGACATGATTTGCCAGAGCCGTCGTGGCGACCCCTATTTGTTGGTGGAGGTGGGGCGACCGCCGCAGGAACCGGAGTTGTTGAAGTTGCCGCATCCTTGCTTGCCCTTGGAATGAGGAGGGCCGCGATGACGAGAGGAGAACCCACCGTGCCCGCGAGTCACCGTGTTCGTAGAGGACTTGAAGCCACCGCCGGCGCTGTGAAATTGGGCGACGTGCTGATCAAAGTTGCTCAACATGGCGTAGAGCTCATCAAGGGAGACTGGCGTGACACAGGTGTCGAGGGGCGTAGACAAGGGGCTGGTAGTCCAGGTCCAGCCCGTGCAGCAGGTAGGAGATCAGCTTGTCGTCCTGGATAGGCTTGCCGGCCGCGGCGAGTTCATCGACAAAGACCACACATGGAGGCGAAGTAGACAGCCACCGATTGGTTGCCCTTTTGCGCATTGATCAAGGCAGTGCAGATGTTGTTGATGCAGCTCAAAGACTGCGAAGAAAACATGCCTGCCAGCGCCACCCAGAGGGCGTGCGTGGTGGTGACCGCAGTCACCGTGACGAGCACCTCCTTGGAGAGGTTGTTGAGTAGGTAGCCAAGCACTTGCTAGTCCTCCCTGACCCAGATGTGATGGGGAGGGTTGGGCTCGAATGTTTCCTTCCCATCCTTCTCCTTGGTGACAAGGAGGCGGGTCGGCTCCGGCAAGGTGTCGTCGACTAGCCGAAGAGCCCGGCTCCCCTCAACCGTGGCGTAACTTGGGTTCACCACAGGACGTAGTTCGTCCGAGAGAACTTCTCCGTGACCTGACCACTTAGGTTTGATTGGAGGGCACTGGAGGAAGACATGGCTGGCACTAATGGAGATAAAAAAAACTAGGGTTTGGAAGAGGAGGCTCTAATTACCATGTGCCTTAGCGAAAGCGTCTTACCTCGTCGTGAGGGATGTCGTACGTGTTTATAGAACAGGGGCACACCTCCCTGGCAACGCATACAGTTGGAGAGATTACAATCTTGAGGGAAAAGAAAGGTAGAGATAAGGATTATGGTTACAAGATGAAATATCTCTCTAACTACCTAATACAATGCCGCACGGGTACTCAATCTCCTAGGTTGTCACCCTACCACATATATTACGTTTAACAACTTCTATTTTCACTATTGCTTTGATTGACATGATGGCCCGTCTCCATTCAAGTGAACCGAGTTATTGATAGAAAATTCTGTAACATGTTGAAAATCAAAGATTATTATTTAAAAAGGATGTCAACCAAAACATACGCAGAGAGAACAACTGTTACCGTGGAATACAAGTACCAAAAGCCCCTAAAGGCAAGTGAAGGTGATAGAGGGGAGCTTTAGAGCACACATTGCAACTGCAGCAACTGTATCTGACACTAATCTCCTATTCAGATCTCTAATATAATCCTGGAAACAATTACGAAGTACTATGAACAGAATGCCATCGAACTATTAACCAAAATCCTTGATTACACAGGTTGTGGACATCAAAATTTCAACCCTACTAAGCTTGAATTGGTTAAAAAAGAAACTGCTTAGCTTGACCTTAAGTTGTCATTTGATTGTAAGAGTTGTTTCCAGAATATTTCCATGAGTATAAAAATACTTAGACACAGATAAATATTTGTTGTTGTAGTTTACTAGTTTGTTATCTTGCTCTGGCCCGTTGTTACGTCGCATTACTCAGGCGGGCTGGCAGATGTGGCGCGTGGTGGCAGGCTGACGCGGTGGGCCTGTGTGCCCCGGCTGCTCTGGCGGTATCTTCAGTGCTCGTTGCTGCCCTAGATGGAGCTTCAGGGGCGCTATGTATGCTATCGTTGGTGCTCCCAAGACGATGCCATATTATTTTAGGCAATCATTGGGGGGGGGGGTTGATTGGGAAAGTCTTGGTGGCGCGTTGTCTTCGTAGCGTCCGGTGTTGGTAGAGACACATCTTTGTCTTTCGGTTTAGGGTAGGCATCATGTTCGTGGTTGTAATATTTGTGATGGCTTGTCTTCGGACAACCTTGGTGTGGAGTTTGCACTACACTTGTTGTTTGCAACGAGTGTGGTCTTTTTAAACTTATTTTTGCCTTCTATAAAAATACGATACGTCTAGACGTACTCTTAAAAAAAACATATGTACCAACTTAGCTATTTGAGAGCGGTGGTATGGCTCCAGTTGCCCTTTTGATAGTGTATTTTAAATATCAAAGAATCTCTCTCAAAGTTTTTTTCTCAAGAAAAATCCACATATACATCAACATGCGCTCCACATGCCACTGCATTTTTTTCCCGTTGTGCGTACATAAAAACAAGCAGATCCGTGCATCTATACCACCATTTGTCCTCTTTTTGCGTAGCCCGCAAATCACTACATTTCTTTGTCAAAATTACACGAACATGCGAGCATATGTGCATGCTTATGGCAAATATAACTTTTCGAAATGTGTTTTCGGATTCTATTTTTAATAGAGACATGAACAACTCCAGCCAATTGGTCTCCATGGACGGGCACTCACACACTCATGCATGCATGTTTCACAAATTATTGTTCTCGAAAGAAACGCATGTGTACTCCAGGAAAAGAAAACAAATGCATGTATTTGAATCTGGCTCGGTAGTACTTTTTTTTAGAGCTTGGCCCAGTAGTACTGTGTGGGGTGGCAGCATTGGGCCTGCAGGCTGTTGAGGCCGCGTGAGATCGAGCCCAGCTGAGAGCAGAGAGGGGAGAGTCTGTATGTGTAGCAGCGCTCGAGTTTAGTCCCACATCGCTGGCCGTGGGAGAAGCTGCGGCGAGCGAGGCGTATAAGAGGGCAGGCAGGGCCAGCTGTTGAAGGCACGCAGCTGCGTGGTGACCACAAAGCGAACTATTCTTTCGCCTTTTACTAAAGAATACCGTGTGTGCGCCACAATGAGCAGCATACGCTAATTTTTAAAGGGTCCTTCTCCTCTGCGAGAGGGTCCCACAGTGCAAATTTTAAATTTTATGTGAATTTTTGTTCGGACGTGCACGCCTGCTGCAGTTCCAGCTTCCATTTGTTCGTCGCGTGAGTGTGTAAGCTGCGGTACACCGAGCTGGAGGAAGACGTTCGATGCTTCAACTAGTGCTTGATGTTGCAGGCGTTGACCTGCAGCTGCTACCACAGTCGGTGGTCATTGCCAGGCCGTCCAAGCATCACTGTTGTGCGATGGAGCGCCGTCAGGGCTGCCAGAGCATCATGCGGTGCACCGCCGCGATGCTGGCGCAACAATGGAGCATCACCGGTGCTCCAAGGAATCACGCGCCCAACACGAGGAAGCGAGGATGATGCGTTGGCGGCATGGGGCACGTTGCGATAGGAAATCAAGTGACCCCGACGGTTTCCTAAGAGTGGATCAAATCATAGGTAAACATGGCGTAAACCACACATCTTCCCGTTTACTTCCACTAGATTTGCTGGCAGCACACCTCATTACAATGCCACTAACCCACCACTACATGTTCAAGCTCAAAGCCACAACCAACTTTTCAGTACAAGGAACAACAAAGCAAACCAAAGAATCCATCATCACAACAGGGGGAAATGGACTGCCGAAGGGATCCACCATATCAGGTAGCTTCAGCAGACATGATCTCAAGCTCGGCCCACCACAGCGGCTACACCTTGGGGGTCGCGCCCTCAGGCCCCATCGCCGTGATCTCCTTCATCTGAGCCGCCACCTGCGCCATGCGCGGTCTCTTGCTCGGGTCCGGGTCGATGCAGGACCTCGCGACGTCGCACAATGCACGCGCGGTTTCTTCCGGGAAGGAGCCCAGGCTCGAGTCAATCAGCTCTGCAAGAGGCATCTTGCCTTCAAAATAGATGGACGCCTAGTTTTCAAGTGGCAGGTCTTGCTCAGGGAAGGGTGCTCTCCCGGTTAATATCTCCAGTAGTATAATGCCGTACTGATGCACGATGCTCTCCGTGTCCAACATGGTGCAGTCGTCGGTGATGGAATCGGATCCCTTGGTGCCATTCCAGAAATCAAAATCTGATACCTTTGCGGCAAAGTCATCGGTGAGGTACTCCCTCCGTCTCAAAATAAGTGTCTCAAGATTAGTAGTTTAGTACGAAGGGAGTAGATGGCGGTTGAGCCGAAGCTCTGCGGCACGACGGGTGGATTCAGCTTGTGCATCTGCTCGAGACAGTATGCTATCCCCATCGATATTCTAAGTCGGGCCATCCAGTCCAAGTTCTCAGCTTATCTAACTGCAACACAATCAAAAACATTATCAAATACTGAAATTGCTGAAGTGTCTGCACATTATAGGAATCATTCTGTTGATAGAGAAAAGTAAAAGGATATATTATGTACACACTTACCATGGAGATGCTCGAAAAGAGTCCCACTCAGAGCATATTCAAGTACCATAGCTCTGGTGAAAGGATTTTCTTCTTGAGAGTTCCTCATTTGTATCATAATTGCGCAAAAATGTGAGCAGCCAATCAACACCGGTGCCCACGACTTCTTCGACCCTCGTCATATGAAATTCTTCATGCATGGCATGCCAAAATCCAACAGCTAGAGGGTAAATACAAAATGATGGAACATGTCCTCTTGGTCCATTCCACAAAAGAACATAAGGCAAATTCTCCAGTATCCCATAAACTTTATTATCTGTAGTGCCAAGCAAATTTGTCATGTAGAAATAGAATCGCCACTGGTCTCGAGCGAGCCAATAGTTCACCTGCCCATGCGCCCCAAGCTTAGTGACGAAGGCACTGGGGGCGAGCTGGGGCCATGGCCCGTGTCAACATTGATAAAATTACATTTGTAGAGCTACTAATATGACGTTTTGGGAACTATATATTAGTGGTTCTGGCCCTCCCTAACCGTGAAGCAGCAGAAATAGGCCCACCTCATAAAAAAATTCTGGCTCCGTCCCTGCCCAAGCTGCCATTCGACAGCTATATTGGCGTCCTTTGAAATTTGTACAAAAAAGTTTGGGTGGGGCATTGTACGGAGGCGCCAAAACAACGGAAGCATATGACATATAAATATGTCCCCAAAATCGAGAAGCAATCATTATTTCTATAAAAAAAACTGAGAAGCAATGTTAGATTTCTTTTGTTGGTTGTTAGATACATCTGTATCTAGACAAATTTAAGTCATTTGGGATGCAGGTAATATTTGTTAGTTTGAAGTTTGTATGTTGTTTTTTAGACAAAATAATAAATTTAGCACATGGTTCTTGATGGAATAATGGATGATTGGATATAGCGTGTAGGTGCATTGGGACGAAGGGTATGAATGTGATGGTTGGGTTGCCTTCACCTTTAGAGGAACTAGATGATGCCCCGCGCGTTGCTGCGGGTCTTTATGATATTATTTTTTTGATAAAAGTCTGTATCCAAATTTAAGTAACAAAATGTGTTGCACATTCTGGGTAGCTGACAATCTACATTGAGGTAAGGTGAGTAGGCCAACACATGCCTCACAGTGGAGGTTTGCAAAAAGTACACAGTAACGCAGATGATATCATATATCAACAATTGACACAAACATGTACTCCAGTATCATTATATATGTGTAATATTGTACCATTGAAAAATATCTTGAATTATGATAATATTTCCCGCGTGTTGTTGCGGGATTGTAGACACTTTTTTTGATAGAATGTTGATATATAAGCGGTGAAGAATGTTAAGATCCAATTCCATATGATATATACTATAGATTGATGCGTCAAAAAATTGAGAACATATTGGATATTCATAATAGCTGAAAGTAGTCTCCCCCCTATAATAATATCAAAGTATTATGGTACGTGTATGTGTACTGGTTGGACAATTGTTTGTAGAGCTAGCAACATATGAAGAGAGGCTCATATCAAATTCATGGAATTTTCCATATGAAAAATACTGTACATCTGTGCACCGGAAAATACAGAACATATTTGATATTCAAAATGCGTGAAAGTAGTGTTTCCCTAAAATAACATAAAAGTACTATAGTCATGTATGCGTACTGGTTGGCCATATTGTCCCTAGTGCTAAAGCAACGTATGAAGACGCTGATCTCCAACACATGGGAATTTTACTGATTAAATACTGATAAGAATGCCATTCAAGAAATCTTGATAAGAATATATTAAACCCTCATGAAAATAAGAATGCATACTAAGGCAATGGTATGTGAATGAACTAAAAGATGCGTGCTCTTAGCTGCCACATAGGAGAAAAGGACGCAAGTCATTAACACCAAAAGGTTTCCTTTGGAAAAGCAAGCACGTGGTTTGTAAGTCTGACATGCTAATCATCACACTCAGTCTCCCCATCATCAGGGCGTACCTTTAAAATTCGGGGTCCGGTGCAATATCAAAATTAGGCCCTATATTTTAAAAATATAATATTTTGTGTAAATTATTGCGATGGTACAGATTTTTTCAGTCAATTCACATTTGATATTAAAATGTAAATTTACACAAAAAGAAAATATTAATGAAATATCAGAAAGAAGAAAAATGATCAGAGTAGAAACTAATCAGAGGGGTGAAAGGTCGGAGACCATGAATGGCAGCACATGGGATCAGATCGCTCTACTAAGAGCCATGCAGTGAATGAGAGATAAAAATACACAGAGAGAGAGACGTGAGGTTGGCCTGAATTTTAGGGTGAGTCCGTTTCATTTATTTCGCTCCTAAAAGCCGATTAAGACCCAGTTCGGAGTTCCACCGGCTCCGTGAAATCCGGGGAGCTGCGCAGCCAAGAAATAGGCGCTCCGTCACTTTCAACAGTAACTCCACCCGCTCTGGGAGTGGAGTCATGGAGCGGAGGTTCTCCGAACAGGGCCTAAGTACCTAATCTCTTGACCAGTAATACTACTAATTCTGATTTTGGGGCCCCTAGAATTTGGAGGCCCTGTGCAACCGCTCCGGTTGCACATGCCAACATACGGGCCTGCCCATCATGTCCTGGAACATGAACGCATCCATTCCAAACTCCTGGGCAGCCGTCGACGGCATCCCCAATGGACATCCCATTGCTGGATTTGACTTAAAGTGTTCCCAGGTTCAGCGCCACTGCCAAATCGTCTTGCCGTCGCCAATCTTAGGCTGGAGCGAACCGAATGTTTATTACACCCAACCATTAATGAAGGGAAGAAACAGATGAATCACGAACTTCTAAAGCAAATGAGTAAGATCTTTGGGGCTGATGGGATCATACTGGAGGCTCACCCAGGGAGTCGGATCCTGTAACACTTTAAGAAGGGAAGTTAGAGGTGACCCTTTACAAAAGTGAATGCTGGAATTATTGCAAAAGAAAAAGGAAACAAAACAGTGTTGCCCATGCTTGGCCCTCAAGCCGACCGTCTACCCCGCCATGATTCGCCAAGTTCGCCGGCGCCGCCGGTGATTTGTCAGTATGCCCGCGCGTCTGTCGGCTCTTCATCATCCATCTACCTGGTTATTCTGTGGGAAGGGTCACCCGGACGATGGTGACGGGCGACCAGATCAGTAGAGCGCGAAGAAACCAAGACCGGCCAATTCCATACCAGTGGCAGCTCCAGCTGCACATATTTTGTTCCGTTGATCTGTGCAGTACAAATATGTGATTAACATCTGCATGGCTTAGTAGAAACTTTACGGCATGGCCTATGGTAGGCAGAACGCTGGATTGAGGAGGAAGATGTATGGGGATGTATCGCTATAAAGTACATATGGAGTATACGTGGATTAAACGCTAAATTGAGGAGGCAGAGCGCTGTCACTCTAGCCGCCCGCTTGACTGACTTGCGAATTAATTCCTTAGACTAAATGTGTGGTACGGTGAAAGATGAAACAGGAGGACATAATGGATGAATGGGCATAATTCTTATTGTCAAAATTTGAAATATATGACATTCGATATAACTAACGGTAAATGACGAAAGCCAACAAATATGTGTATGGATAACTGAGGTTCACTACCCCAGCAATGAAGAACTTTTTATGAGAGGAGAGCCCGCATACCTATGTAGTAGCTTGATATCTGTATCAAGAGTCCTATCAAGCAATGAAGCCAAATCGACCAGTAAAACGTTGCACACTTTTCAATCTGGAGTCACAACCTGGCAAATTTCAAAAGCATAAACTGTGGGATAGAAAAAATTGAGGAAGGGTGGAAATAGGAGCATCCACCTACCAGAGTGGAGGCCGTTTCCAAGAGTAGACGTGAGCAAGCGTGCGTATAGTCGATGACAATGGCAGTGCAGGCATCCTTTTAAAGACGAAGGCGACGGAGGCTCAGTTAAATCTAGCACTTTCTCCCGGATTTGCAGGATAACAGGTTGTGTGGTAATGAGAGGCTTTGAATGATTCCGTTTCATGTGTATTTGTTGCTGTCGTTTCAAGGAGAAGAATGGAGAGCGCGTTCGGTCATGGCGGCGCTGGCTGGAAGATAGATCGGCAGGGAAGACGAACCCTCAGCGACCTAATGCGATCAGAAGGTAGATGGGCCAGGTACAGGCCTGTGTGTGCCCAGTTTTTTTTGTCATGATGAGAACACGTACGACCAAGCCCTTCCCTCAAAAGCAAATATAGATTTTCTCGAGGGAAACCAAGCCCAACTAGATGGCACGTATCGGGTGGCCTGAGCAGCCCAGTTGTAAAAGCCTTTGCTTCCTACAGCCCATTTCGCTGAGTTATGCGGGATTAGCGATGGAAAACCATGGCAGGATTAGTGCTGATGTGGCCTCACGGGAATGGACGCTGATGTGGATAGGCTGCATGTCAAGAGAAATAGGTTAGTGGGGATGAACTATTTAGGTATTATAGATTCGTCCAGATGAGATCATTAAATGTGTGACGACTATGAGTAGACTTTGTTACTGCATTTATCATTGTCAGGTTGAAAGCGTTTTATCACTCTACAAGCAAAAAAATCATGTAAATTTGGAGCACACTAATAAGAATCTTAGATTATATTTTGGAATTGATGCAAAAGTAAAGAATGTCTTACTATTTTGATGTCCATCCCATGGCTGCATGCTTAGTGCAGATTGTCAAGCAGTATGAAATACTTCAGCTGAAGGTCAATAGGAGAACATATTATACATATTGTTGGGGAACGTAGTATTTTAAAATTTTCCTACGATCACGCAAGATCTATCTACCAGATGCATAGCAACGAGAGGGAAGAGTGTGTCTACGTACCCTCGTAGACCGGAAGCGGAAGCGTCAAGTGACGCGGTTGATGTAGTCGAACTTCTTCGCGATTCAACCGATCAAGCACCGAACGTACGACACCTCCGCGTTCAGCACACGTTCAGCTTGATGACGTCCCACGAGCTCTTGATCCAGTTGAGCTTCACGGGAGAGTTTCGTCAGCACGACGGCGTGGTGACGGATATGATGTATTTACAGGCGCAGGGCTTCGCTTAGACACTGCAACGGTATGACCGAGGTGTGTTTCTGTGGAGGGGGGCACCGCACACGGCTGGAACAATTCAACTTGTGTGTCTTTGGGTGCCCCCCTGCCCCCGTATATAAAGGAGCAAGGGGGGAGGGCTGGCCGGCCTCCTATGGTGCGGCTAGGGATGCAATCCTACTAGGAATAGGATTGCAATCCTATTCCTAGTAGGAGTCCACCAAGAAGGAAGATAGGGAAAGGAAAAAGAGGGAGAGGTGGCGCCCCCCAATCCTAGTCCAACTAGGATTCCCTGGTGGGGCGCCGGCCAGCCTCTATGGGCTGCCTCTCTTCTTTCCTCAAGGCTCACTATGGACCATCCCCCTTCGTGGGGGGTTCCGGTAACCCCCTCCGGCAATCCAGTTAAATCCGAAACTTTTCCGGAACACTTCCGGTGTCCGAATATAGTCGTCCAATATATCAATCTTTATGTCTCAGACATTCCGAGACTCCTCGTCATGTCCGTGATCTCATCCGGGACTCCGAACTACCTTCGGTACATCAAAACTCATAAACTCATAATACCGATCGTCATCAAACGTTAAGCGTGCGGACCCTACGGGTTCGAGAACTATGTAGACATGACCGAGACTCATCTCCGGTCAATAACCAATAGCGGAACCTGGATGCTCATATTGGCTCCTACATATTCTACGAATATCTTTATCGGTCAAACCGCATAACAACATACGTTGTTCCTTTTGTCATCGGTATGTTACTTGCCCGAGATTCGATCGTCGGTATCTCTATACCTAGTTCAATCTCGTTACCGGCAAGTCTCTTTACTCGTTCCGTAACACATCATCTCGTGACTAACTCATTAGTCTTTTGCTTGCAAGGCTTATTATGATGTGTGTTACCGAGAGGGCCCAAAGATACCTCTCTGACACTCGGAGTGACAAATCCTAATCTTGATCTATGCCAACACCACGAATACTTTCGGAGACACCTGTAGAGCATCTTTATGATCACCCAGTTACGTTGTGACGTTTGATAGCACACAAGGTGATCCTACGGTATTCGGGAGTTGCATAATCTCATAGTCATAGGAACATGTATAAGTCATGAAGAAAGCAATAGCAGTAAAACTAAACGATCATAGTGCTATGCTAACGGATGGGTCTTGTCCATCACATCATTCTCCTAATGATGTGATCCCGTTGATCAAATGACAACTCATGTCTATGGTTAGGAAACATAACCATCTTTGATCAATGAGCTAGTCTAGTAGAGGCATACTAGGGACACTCTGTTTTGTCTATGTATTCACACATGTACTAAGTTTCCGGTTAATATAATTCTAGCATGAATAATAAACATTTATCATGATATAAGGAAATATAAATAACAACTTTATTATTGCCTCTAGGGCATATTTCCTTCAGTCTCCCACTTGCACTAGAGTCAATAATCTAGCTCACATCGCCATGTGATTTAATACCGATAGTTCACATCGTTATGTGAATAACACCCATAGTTCACATCACCATGTGACCAACACCCAAAGGGTTTACTAGAGTAAATAATCTAGTTCACATCGCTATGTGATTAATACCCAAGAGTAATAAGGTGTGATCATGTTTTGCTTGTGAGAGAAGTTTAGTCAACGGGTCTGTCACATTCAGATCCATATGTATTTCGCAAATTTCTATGTCTACAATGCTCTGCATGGAGCTACTCTAGCTAATTGCTCCCACTTTCAATACGCATCCAGATTGATACTTAGAGTCATCTGGATTTAGTGTCAAAGCTTGCATCGGCGTAACCCTTTACGACGAACTCTTTATCACCTCCATAATCGAGAAACATTTCCTTAGTCATCCAATTACTAAGGATAATTTTGACCGCTGTACAGTGATCTACTCCTGGATCACTATTGTACCTCCCTGTCAAACTCATGGCAAGGTACACAATGTGTTTTGTACACAGCATGGCATACTTTATAGAACCTATGGCTGAGGCATAGGGAATGACTTTCATTCTCTCTATATTTTTCTGCCGTGGTCTGGCTTTGAGTCTTACTCAACTTCACACCTTACAAGTCAGGCAAGAACTCCTTCTTTGACTGATCCATTTTGAACTACTTCAAAATCTTATCAAGGTATGTACTCATTGAAAGTCTTATCAAGCGTTTTGATCTATCTCTATAGATCTTGATGCCCAATATGTAAGCAGCTTCACCAAGGTCTTTCTTTGAAAAACTCAATTCAAACACTCCTTTATGCTTTCCAGAAAATTCTACATCATTTCCGATCGACAATATGTCATTCACATATACTTATCAGAAATGTTGTAGTGCTCCCACTCACTTCTTGTAAATACAGGCTTCACCGCAAGTCTGTATAAATCTATATGCTTTGATCAACTTATCAAAGCGTATATTCCAACTCCGAGATGCTTGCACCAGTCCATAGATGGATCGCTGGAGCTTGCACATTTTGTTAGCACCTTTAGGATTGACAAAACCTTCTGGTTGCATCATATACAAGTCTTCTTTAATAAATCCATTAAAGAATGCAGTTTTGTTATCCATTTGCCAGATTTCATAAAATGCGGCAATTACTAACATGATTCGGACAGACTTAAGCATCGCTATGGGTGAGAAAGTCTCATCGTAGTCAACTCCTTGAACTTGTCGAAACCCTTTCGCAACAAGTCGAGCTTTGTAAACAGTAACACTACCGTTTGCGTCGGTCTTCCTCTTGAAGATCCATTTATTTTCGATGGCTTGCCGATCATCGGGCAAGTCAACCAAAGTCCATACTTTGTTCTAATACATGGATCCCATCTCAGATTTCATGGTCTCAAGCCATTTTGCGGAATCTGGGCTCATCATCGCTTCCTCATAGTTCGTAGGTTCATCATGGTCTAGTAACATGACTTCCAGAACTGGGTTGCCGTACCACTCTGGTGCGGAACGAACTCTGGTCGATCTACGAAGTTCAGCAGAAACTTGATCTGAAGTTTCATGATCATCATCATTAGCTTCCTCACTAATTGGTGTAGGAATCACTGGAACGAGTTTCTGTGATGTACTACCTTTCCAATTCGGGAGAAGGTACAATTACCTCATCAAGTTCTACTTTCCTCCAACTCACTTCTTTCGAGAGAAACTCCTTCTCTAGAAAGGATCCATTCTTAGCAACAAAGACCTTGCCTTAGGATCTGGGATAGAAGGTGTACCCAACAGTTTCTTTTTGGGTATCCTATGAAGATTTACTTCTCTGATTTGGGTTCGAGCTTATCATGTTGAAACTTTTTCACATAAGCATCGCAGTGCCAAACTTAAAGAAATGACAGCTTAGGTTTCTCGTCAAACCACAGTTCATACGGTGTCATCTCCACGGATTTAGATGGTGCCCTATTTAACGTGAATGTAGCTGTCTCTAATGCATAACCCCAAAAGCGATAGTAGTAGATCGGTAAGAGACATCATCGATCGCACCATATCTAATAAAGTACAGTTATGATGTTCGGACACACCATTACACTATGGTGTTCCAGATGGCGTGAGTAGTGAAACTATTTCACATTGTTTTTACTGAAGGCCAAACTCGCTAACTCAAATATTTTACCTCTACGATCATATCGTAGAAACTCTTTTTTTTCTTGTTACGATGATTCTCCACTTCACTCTGAAATTCTTTGAACTTTTCAAATGTTTCAGACTTGTGCTTCATTAAGTAGATATACCCATATCTGCTCAAATCATCAGTGAAGGTCAGAAAATAACGATACCCGCCGCGAGCTTCAACACTCATTGGTCCACATACATCTGTATGTATGATCTCCAACAAATCTGTTGCTCGCTCCACAGTTCCGGAGAACGGAGTTTTAGTCATCTTGCCCATGAGGCATGGTTCTCAAGCACCAAGTGATTCATAATCAAGTGATTCCAAAAGTCCATCACTATGGAGTTTCTTCATGCGCTTTACACCAATATGACCTAAACGGCAGTGCCACAAATAAGTTGCACTATCATTATTAACCTTGCATCTTTTGGCTTCAATATTATGAATATGTGTATCACCATGATCGAGATCCAACAAACCATTTTCATTGGGTGTATGACCATAGAAGGTTTTATTCATGTAAACAGAACAACAATTATTCTCTAACTTACATGAATAACCGTATTGCAATAAACATGATCAAATCATATTCATGCTCAACACCAAATAACACTTATTTAGGTTCAACACTAATCCCGAAAGTATAGGGAGTGTGCGATGATGATCATATCAATCTTGGAACTACTTCCAATACTCATCGTCACTTCATCCTTTAACTAGTTTCTGTTCATTATGCAACTCCCATTTCGAGTTACTACTCTTTAGCAACTGAACCAATATCAAATACCGAGGGGTTGCTATGAACACTAGTAAAATACACATCAATAATCTGTATATCAAATATACCTTTGTTCACTTTGCCATCCTTCTTATCCGCCAAATATCTAGGGCAGCTCCACTTCTAGTGACCATTTCCTTTGCAGTAGAAGCACTTGTTTCAGGCTTGAGTTTAGCTTTGGGTTTCTTCACGGGAGTGACAACTTGCTTGTCATTCTTCTTGAAGTTCCCCTTCTATCCCTTTGCCCTTTACTTGAAACAAGTGGTCTGTTTAACCATCAACACTTGATGCTCTTTCTTGATTTCTACCATCGCCGATTTCAGCATCGTGAAGAGCTCGGGAATTACTTTCGTCATCCCTTGCATATTATAGTTCATCACGAAGTTCTACTAACTTGGTGATAGTGTCTAGAGAACTTTGTCAATTACTATCTTATCTGGAAGATTAACTCCCACTTGATTCAAGCAATTGTACTACCCAGACAATCTGAGCACATGCTCACTGGTTGAGCTATTCTCCTCCATCTTGTAGGCAAAGTACTGCCAGAGGTCTTATACCTCTCGACACGGGCATGAGTATGACATACTAATTTCAACTCTTGGAACATCTCATATGCTCCGTGGCGTTTCAAATCGTTTTTGAAATCCCGGTTATAAGCCGTAAAGCATGGTGCACTAAACTATCAAGTAGTCATCATATCGAGCTTTTGTCAAAACGTTCATAACGTCTACATCTGCTCCTGCAATAGGTCTGTCACCTAGCGGTGCATCAAGGACATAATTCTTCTGTGCAGCAATGAGGATAATTCTCAGATCACGGAACAATTCCGCATCATTGCTACTAACATCTTTCAACTTGATTTTCTCTAGGAACATATGAAAAATAAACGGGGAGCAACATCGCGAGCTATTGATCTACAACATAGATATGCTAATACTACCAGGACTAACTTCATGATAAATTAAAGTTCAATTTAATCATATTACTTAAGAACTCCCACTTAGATAGACATCCCTCCGGTCATCTAAATGATCACGTGATCCAAATCAACTAAACCATGTCCGATCATCACGTGAAATGGAGTAGTTTCAATGGTGAACATCTTATGTTGATCATATCTACTATATGATTCACGCTCGATCTTTCAGCCTCCAGTGTTCCGAGGCCATATATGTATATGCTAGGCTCGTCAAGTTTAACCCGAGTATTCTGCGTGTGCAAAACTGGCTTACACCCGTTGTATTTGAACGTAGAGCTTATCACACCCGATCATCACGTGGTGTCTCGGCACGACGAACTTTCGCAACGGTGCATACTCAGGGAGAACACTTATACCTTGAAATTTAGTAAGGGATCATCTTATAATGCTACCGTCGTTCTAAGCAAAATAAGAAGCATAATAAGATAAACATCACATGCAATCAAAATATGTGACATGATATGGCCATCATCATCTTGTGCTTTTGATCTCCATCTCCAAAGCACCTTCATGATCACCTTCGTCACCGGCGCGACACCTTGATCTCCATCGTAGCATCGTTGTCGTCTCGCCAACTATTGCTTCTACGACTATCGCTACCGCTTAGTGATAAGGTAAAGCAATTACATGGCGATTGCATTTCATACAATAAAGCGACAACCATATGGCTCCTGCCAGTTGCCGATAACATTACAAAACATGATCATCTCATACAAAACCGTATAACTCATCATGTCTTGACCATATCACATCACAACATGCCCTGCAAAAACAAGTTAGACGTCATCTACTTTGTTGTTGCAAGTTTTACGTGGCTGCTACGGGCTTAGCAAGAACCGTTCTTACCTACGCATACAAAACCACAACGATGTTTCGTCAAGTATGTGCTGTTTTAACCTTCACAAGGACCGGGCGTAGCCACACTTGTTTCAGCTAAAGTGAGAGAGACAGACACCCGCCAGTCACCTTTAAGCAACGAGTGCTCCTAACGGTGAAACCAGTCTCGCGTAAGCGTACGCGTAATGTCGGTCCGGGCCGCTTCATCTCACAATACCGCCGAAGCAAAATATGACATGCTGGTAAGCAGTATGACTAGTATCGCCCACAACTCATTGTGTTCTACTCGTGCATATCATCTACGCATAGACCTGGCTCATGATGCCACTGTTGGGGAACGTAGTATTTTAAAATTTTCCTACGATCACGCAAGATCTATCTACCAGATGCATAGCAACGAGAGGGAAGAGTGTGTCTACGTACCCTCGTAGACCGGAAGCGATCGTCAAGTGACGCGGTTGATGTAGTCGAACTTCTTCGCGATTCAACCGATCAAGCACCGAACGTACGGCACCTCCGCGTTCAGCACACGTTCAGCTTGATGACGTCCCACGAGCTCTTGATCCAGTTGAGCTTCACGGGAGAGTTTCGTCAGCATGACGGCGTGGTGACGGATATGATGTATTTACCGGCGCAGGGCTTCGCTTAGGCACTGCAACGGTATGACCGAGGTGTGTTTCTGTGGAGGGGGGCACCGCACACGGCTGGAACAATTCAACTTGTGTGTCTTTGGGTGCCCCCCTGCCCCCGTATATAAAGGAGCAAGGGGGAGGGCTGGCCGGCCTCCTATGGTGCGGCTAGGGATGCAATCCTACTAGGAATAGGATTGCAATCCTATTCCTAGTAGGAGTCCACCAAGAAGGAAGAGAGGGAAAGGAAAAAGAGGGAGAGGTGGCGCCCCCCAATCCTAGTCCAACTAGGATTCCCTGGTGGGGCGCCGGCCAGCCTCTATGGGCTGCCTCTCTTCTTTCCTCAAGGCCCACTATGGACCATCCCCCTTCGTGGGGGGTTCCGGTAACCCCCTCCGGCAATCTAGTTAAATCCGAAACTTTTCCGGAACACTTCCGGTGTCCGAATATAGTCGTCCAATATATCAATCTTTATGTCTCGGACATTCCGAGACTCTTCATCATGTCCGTGATCTCATCCGGGACTCCGAACTACCTTCGGTACATCAAAACTCATAAACTCATAATACCGATCGTCATCAAACGTTAAGCGTGCGGACCCTACGGGTTCGAGAACTATGTAGACATGACCGAGACTCATCTCTGGTCAATAACCAATAGCGGAACCTGGATGCTCATATTGGCTCCTACATATTCTACGAAGATCTTTATCGGTCAAACCGCATAACAACATACGTTGTTCCTTTTGTCATCGGTATGTTACTTGCCCGAGATTCGATCGTCGGTATCTCTATACCTAGTTCAATCTCGTTACCGGCAAGTCTCTTTACTCGTTCCGTAACACATCATCTCGTGACTAACTCATTAGTCTTTTGCTTGCAAGGCTTATTATGATGTGTGTTACCGAGAGGGCCCAGAGATACCTCTCCGACACTCGGAGTGACAAATCCTAATCTTGATCTATGCCAACACCACGAATACTTTCGGAGACACCTGTAGAGCATCTTTATGATCACCCAGTTACGTTGTGACATTTCAATCTCATAGTCATAGGAACATGTATAAGTCATGAAGAAAGCAATAGCAGTAAAACTAAACGATCATAGTGCTATGCTAACGGATGGGTCTTGTCCATCACATCATTCTCCTAATGATGTGATCCCGTTGATCAAATGACAACTCATGTCTATGGTTAGGAAACATAACCATCTTTGATCAATGAGCTAGTCTAGTAGAGGCATACTAGGGACACTCTGTTTTGTCTATGTATTCACACATGTACTAAGTTTCCGGTTAATACAATTCTAGCATGAATAATAAACATTTATCATGATATAAGGAAATATAAATAACAACTTTATTATTGCCTCTAGGGCATATTTCCTTCACATATATGAAAATTTCAAACTAAAGAGATGGATACTCATGAGATCTCTCATTATGTTACAGTAGGCATGTAGTTGGGACACTGTGTCAAGATTCATTGGGGGCAAGGGGGCCAATGCCCCCTCCCTATATTTTATAAATGTACAAGATTAATTGTAATTATTTGAGTTAGACATGTATTGCAATCGTATACTTCTTTAGGCCGCTTCAAACAGTGTGGCAAGAGTTCTGTGATGTTTTGCTTGTGCTCGGTGGCCACAGTGTAGTTTCCACCGTCACAGTCATAAGCCAAATAAAAGGCTCAGGCATGCTGATGTGACTGTCATAAGGAGAACCAAAGCCAGTGCAACCATGAATGGTGCTCCTGCCTTCATGGTTGTAATGGCGTGAACTGAAAAATAATACTCCCTTTGTATGTAAGGAACATTAGTTTTCGTGCAAGTCAAATGATGGTATGTTTGATCAAGATTATAGAAGAAAATGTCAACATCTCCAATTCCCAATAAATAAAATATGAAAATAGTTTTCATGGTAGATCAAATGATATAAATTTGGTATTGTAAATATTGATATTTTTCTAGAAATTTGTCAAACATGCAGACGTTTGACTTTAAAAAACTATAATACATCTTATATTTTGGAACAGGGGAGTAGATAAATCTCTTACAAAAGTGTAGCATATAAGCACTTTCGACTTGATTTGCAGTGGTTACTTACGCAAGACGGGAAGAGAGTTTCCTTCTTCAGAGTCTTTTTATCCCAATATTAAGGATAATAGGTGGGCCTTTACTGAAAGAAGATGGTTGATCCCTAGACAGATTTTATCGATAAATCTAAAAAAAATGCCAAGCTTTGCAAGGTCTTCTTCTTAGAACAACAGCAAGTTAGCACCAGGTCAAACTCCCAATGAATATACCATAAAAACTAATCACATTTTTGTCCATTTGTTAATATTGCCCAGAAATTAATTTAGGACAGTATAACCGAGCCTAATCCGAGTCCTCTCACGCCATCAGCAATTTAGACCATCAGATGTCGTGCTTTAAACGCTTCTGGCCATCGGATCTAACTTGAACTCGCGCACTGGGCCTTCTGTCCTAAGGAGCCGCTACCCTCGAAGCAAAATCCGAAGCCTGGGGTTAACTGGGCCTAATGCCGCGTGAAGCCCATTTTTTCTCCCTTCCCCGACATCTCATCTCGACCCGACTTCTCCTCTCCCTCGCGACCTAGACGGATCCTAGGTCCGCCGGCGCCGTCACGCCTTTGCTCTCTTCATCCCGTCGACACACCGCAGCGCCGGTACAGCCGCCGCCTGCCAAGGTGTACATGCAGGTAGCGAGCATCTATACGCAGGTATAAAAATAATGGAATTTCAGAATATGATTTTTTATATTTTTTCTTTCACCAATGCATTTTTTTGTACCAAGGCCTAAATAACGTTGTTCCAGGCCGAGTCGGTTTTCCGGTTGGATCGTGGCGAGGCCCACTCATATGTTGTCCTTCTCCTCACTCCTCACTCCTCACTCGATCAGTGTGAGTTGGTGGCGCCATTGGACCTGTTTTGCTGTCGAGGCCGCCGTGTGATCGAACGAATCGAGCTACAAGGGAGTCGCTCGTTTAGCCCCACATCGCTTGTGGTGGTGATTCTGTGTCCAGCGAGGTGTATAAGAGGGCAGCCAGGGTCAGCTGTAGGAGGCATGCATCTGCGTGGTGAGCACAAAGCGAACTATTCTTTTGCCTTTTACTAAAGAATACCGTGTGCACGCCACAATGAGCAGCATACCATAATATTAAAGAGCCCTTACTCTTTTGAGGAGGGTCCAAACAATGCGAATTACGTAAACATTGAATTTTGGGTGAATCTTTTGAGTTATCAGATTGTCGACCATGAGTGTCGTCAACAGCTTAAAGGAATTACTCTAGTAGAAGGTCCCATAAGTTAACTTCTGCAATGTGTGGGCAATTCAAGAAGACATATATTTCAGAAGCTCTCTGAACTGAACCCACCTCGTTGTTGGAATCAACAACCAGCTGCAGATTCAGACAGATAGATGGAAGAAAATTCACTCTTCCGATCTACTTCTGCTCCCTCTGTATCAAAATAGTATAAGACGTTTTTAGGTTAAATTAGTCTAAAGAACGTCCTATATTTTGGTATAGAGTTAGTAATTTTTAAAGGGCCCCTCCCCTCTTCGGCGAGGGTCCCACATTTCAAACTTAATAAATTTTCCAAATGTTGGATTAATTTCAACAACATTCGTAGATTCCAAATCTGAGGTTGTAGAATTCACAAAGTTCCTTTGTAGCTCAGGCTACATGGAACCTCTTATCCACAACGCTCCAGCCTTGCTCAGGAAAGAGTACCCTGTCGGTTAGTATCTCCAGCAATATAATGCCACATATTCATGCACGATGCCATGTGTGTCCAACATGGTGCAGTCGTCTCTGACGGGATCAAAACCCCTTGGCGCCATTCTAGAAATCAGCAATGATAATTCTAGGTTCTAATACAACAACTTTATCGGATGACCATCATAGTATCAAGTTACTGCATTACCAATATACTGAAGTTTATAACAAATCTGTGCCGCTACAGTAGGATTATATGCATTAAACTATGTTGTACCTTTTCATCAGATGTTGCTTCTGTGCGTTAAGCGAAAGCGTCTTACCATGTCGTGAGGGACGCCGTATGTGTTTAAAGAATAGGTGCTTACAAAAAAAAATTAAGCAGATCCGTGTACCTATACCACTATCTGTCCTTTTTCTTTCGTGTAGCCCGCAAATCACTACATTTATTTGTCAAAATTACATGCAAATGGCGATCATCCGTGCATGCTTATGGAAAATACAATTTTTCAAAATGTTTTAACAGAGACATGAGCAGCTCCAGCCAATTGGTCCCCATGGACGGGCACTCACAGTAGTGTCTTTTTTAGGGGTGGGCACTCACAGCAATTCATGTAGTATGTGCCACAAATTACTGTTCATCACGAAACAAAAGCATGTGTTTGACTCTGGCCCAGTCCTTTTTTTAAGGGAGTAATCTGGCCCAGTTATATGCATTTCCTGGGTGGAAGCATTGGGCGTGCAGGCTGTTGGGGCCGCGTGAGATCGAGCCCAGCTCAGAGCAGAGAGGGGAGTCTGTCTGTGTAGTGGGGCTCGAGTTTAGTCCCACATCGCTGGCCGTTGGAGAAGCGGCGACGAGCGAGTTGTATAAGATGGCAGGCAGGGCCAGCGGAAGAAGGCACGCAGCTGCGTGGTGACCACAGAGCGAACTATTCTTTCGCCTTTTACTAAAGAATACCGTGTGGGCGCCACAATGAGCAGCATACGCTAATTTTTAAAGGGTCCTTCTCCTCTGCGAGAGGGTCCCACAATGCAAATTTCAAATTTTATCTGAGTTTTTGTTCGTACTTAAACTCGCGCTGCACACGAGCCTCCACTTGTCTGTCGCGTGGTAGGGTGAAGCCGAGTTGGAGGAATACGTGCGATGCTTCAACTAGTTCTTGCTTGTACAAAAAAAGAAAAAGAAAAAACTAGTGCTTGCTGTTGCAAGCGTTGACTTGCAGCTGCTACGACAGTCGTTGGTCTCTTGCTAGAAGATACTGCTTGGGGCCACTGAGCGGCTTCGGCAAACCGGCCGGGACGCAGGTCGCCGGAACATCGTCATTGCCGCAATTGGGCATTGCCGGGTCGTCTGACCATCACTGTTGTGCGACGGAGCGCCCTCAGGCTGCCGGAGCATCGTCGGGACGATGCAATGGAGCATCATCCGGTGCACCGCCCATCATGGAAGCATTGCCGACGCAACAATGAAGCATCACCGGTGCTTCAAAGAATTACGCACCCAACATGGGGAAGCGAGGATGATGCGTTGGTTTGCGGGGAGGCATGGGGCACGTTGCGATAGGAAATCAAGTGACCCAGACGGTTGCCTAAGAATGGATCAAATCATAGGTAAATCAACATGGCGTAAACCACACATCTCCCCGTTTACTTCCACTAGATTTGCTGGCAGGACACCTCATTACAATGCCACTACTAACCCACCACCACATGTTGAAGCTCAAAGCCACAACCAACTTTCCAGTACAAGGAACAACAAAGCAAACCAAAGAATCCATGGTCACAACAGGGGGAAATGGACTGCCGAAGGGGTCCACCATATCAGGTAGCTTCAGCAGACATGATCTCAAGCTCAGCCCACCACAGCGGCGACACCTTCGGGGTCGCGCCCTCAGGCCCCACCGCCGTGATCTCCTTCATCTGAGCCGCCACCTGCGCCATGCGCGGTCTCTTGCTCGGGTCCGGGTCGATGCAGGACCTCGCGACGTCGCACAACGCGCGCGCGGTTTCTTCAGGGAAGGAGCCCAGGCTCGAGTCAATCAGCTCTGCAAGAGGCATCTTGCCTTCGAAATAGATGGACGCCCAGTTTTCAAGTGGCAGGTCTTGCTCAGGGAAGGGTGCTCTCCCGGTTAATATCTCCAGCAGTATAATGCCGTACTGATGCACGATGCTCTCTGTGTCCAACATGGTGCAGTCGTCGGTGACGGAATCGGATCCCTTGGTGCCATTCCAGAAATCAAGATCTGAGACTTTTGCGGCAAAATCATCGGTGAGGTGGATAGTTGTTGAGCTGAAGCTCCGCGGCACGACGGGTGGATTCAGCTTATGCATTTGCTCGAGGCAGTATGCTATCCCCATCGATATTCTAAGTCGGGCCATCCAGTCCAAGTTCTCGGCTTCTCTAACTGCAACACAATCAGAAATATTATCAGATACTGAAATTGTTCAAGTGTCTGAACATTATAGGAATCATTCTGTTGACAGAGAGAAAATTAAAAGGAGGATATATTTTGTACACACTTACCATGGAGATGCTCGAAAAGAGTCCCATTCGGAGCATATTCAAACACCATAGCTCTGGTGAAAGGATTTTCTTCTTCACAGTAGCCAAGCAGATTGATGAAGTTCTTGTGGCCCACTTTGGATAAACTCGAGATCTGAGACCACAGCCGTTTCAGTCAATGTGTATTAAGCAGAATATATGTGTGCATAAGGAGGTCAGTGGCAGCTCTTACCTTTTTCCTGTACTGGGATTCACATTCTTTTGACCAATCATTCTTAGATGATATTAAACTTGACACAACCGCTATTTCGACTCCGCTTGACAATGTTCCCTTATACAACATGCAGTTAGCCGTAGAACCAATTATATTGCTGAAATCCTCACAGGCTGCTTCCAGCTCTGACCGTTTCAGCGAAGGTACACCTGGAAAACATGATTGCTCATGTGTTAAGGTACAACCGAAGTACTCTAAATATTTGTATACAAATACGCACAAACAGAAAGAAGGTTACCTGTCACAAATGCTCGCTGCAGTTGCCCGCTTAACCCTGTGACCCAAGGCCTCACAGTACCCACTTTCTTCGCCCGACAGTACACAGCAAATGCCGCTGCCATGACAAGGAAAGCCGCACCACCTGCCGTGACCAGACCGTAGGCTCTCCAGGAATGCTTATGCAAAGGGTTGACTGGGGCACCAACTTGAGGATCATGACTTGGTTGTGGGGTGGATGGCAGAGGCCTGACCAAAGGTGGAGGGGCTAGCGATGGGCGAAATGCTGAAGGCGATGGCGATGGAGCGGTGAACGGCGAGGGCGATGGAGCGGGCGAGGGTGCTCTTCTGTGATGCCTGTGCCTCGGTTGCAGGAACTGTGGTGGGAGGTGGTTTCCACCACCCACCTGCAGTAGTCTCCTCGGATGCGAATTTCTGATGGTTCAACAGCACACGAAAATCAGAGCAAAGAAAATATTAGTGCTTGAATATTTGGGGCCTCGCTTCTTACACTTGAGTAAGAAACACTTTGATCATCATAGATAAATTCTACTCATAATAATAACACTTCCAGATGTAAGAACAGGCTATTCAGTTTACCATATGTTTATGTCGAGCTGTATGGTATCATTATATATTAACAAAAACTGTGCCAATTCAGATTTGTTAATCCGTTTCAGATGCTGGCATGATTGGTACCAGAAGGAAAAATGATTCGACCAATCAGGCAGAAACATGGCCTCGCCCCAGATTTGTGCCACCTTTCCCCCTCCTGTACCAGGACTATAACAACCCGGCTCCACCTAACCACCGGCTGATAAGCCAGACCACTTCGAATCATTGCCGAATCACCAACCAACAACACCCAGGCAAGCCAATCTACAGTTATACAGTTGCTGCATACGCCCCCCAAAAAAAAGTCCCAGAAAATTCGAACCCAAGCTCTATGACTAATATCTTGTAAAAAAGAAAAACTTGTATGACTAATAGCACTAAAATCACCAAGGGCGATGCGGATTCGCAAGCTTACCTGAGGTCAAGAGGAGCATCCGTACTCGCGGTCCATTCCTCGGCACCGAGTCCTCCAATCGCTGCAGAAACCAAGAGCACCCAAAATCAGCTCACCTGGATCACCAGAACTCGAAGTGCTCCAAGAAAGAAACGAAGAAGCAAAGCGAAAATCCAGGAAGAAGACGGACCTGCGGCGAGCGGGCAGGAGACGGAGACCAGCAACAGAAGCAGAAGCAGCAGCGGCGGCGGCGGCACGGGAAGCCGGTGACGCGAGGAGGGCGGCGGGTCGTCCTCCATCATGAGTGCGGCAGCTCGTGGGGAGGAATGACAGAGGCGAGGCGAGCACGGGGCAGTGGCATGTGGGTGGAGCAAGTCGCGGGGACCAAAGGAGAGGAGAATGAAGCTGGGTCTGCTTGGTATGGTAAGGTGGTTTGGTGGCGAGGGGAGGGGGGAGGGTGGGGGGATCTGGGGAGGGAAGCGCGTGAGCGGTGGAGGAAAGAGGTTGGACGCGGCCAAGGGGGGAGAAAGGTGGGCGAAAGAGACTGGCCAGCGCGGCGACAAATCGTCATTTATTTCCCTACATAAATGCTTTCCTTTCCTGCTTATTATTTTCTTATAGTATGTTATTAAAGCTTGGCAAAAAAAGGTTGGACGCGTTATCGTTGTTTATTTCGTGTTTTTTTTATTCTTGTTTTTTTTTGGCCTGGTTTAAATGCCTTCCTTTCCTGCTTTTTTTCTTTTTGTAGTTTACTTTTTTTTCCAGTTGAAGGAAAGCAAAGAAAAAGGAAATCATTAAAAGCAGACCAAAAAAGCCAAAAAAATAAAAAGAAGAAGAATAAGAAGAAGATTTGCAAATCACAGGCTCACGGTTCGCACAAAATCGAATCCGTATGAACCTTTGCACAAAATCGAATGAAGTAAAGGTGAATCTCATCTGCTGCCTCTGTTCATAAATACAAGACGTTCTATCTTTTTTGTGAACCAGATGCATGTGGACACGTTTTAGTGTATTTGTTCGCTCATTTCTGTTCGTATACAGCTCGTACTGAAATACCAAAAAAAAAACACCTTATGTTTGTGAACGGAGGGAATGGATGAGAGCCAGCCAGCTCCTTGAAAATTACGTGGAAATTCAACTTGTGCGTGCGTGCGTGTGTGCTCACAGACAAGGACCGGGAGACCAAGCACGACGGTTTGGTCATTGGGCGCAACCTATGGTACCTCGTAGTAATTTCGATTTGGTTTACATGGATGGGAATGGGAGGGAGGTAGCCCCCAGAAGCAGAGCAGTTGACCGTGACTAGCTCTAGCGACAGTATTTTTCTTCAATCGCAAATAAACTAAGGAGTACCAAAAAAAGGCTCACATGCCGCATTGATCACTGATTTGGACGTGATCCTCCTTCCTTGGCTCTCATCAACTGCCCCCCGAATTACTTTACAATCAAGTGGCGGTTATCCGTGACCCATTCCAGCTCGCCCTCGACCGTTAATGACTGGATTAACTTAAGCAGTACTAGCATCTGACGACGCAGGATAAAATACTTGGGTGTCGACACGATCTTTGAGCTAGGAAAAAGAGAGTCCTAGGTTCGTGCCCAACAAAAAATAATATAGCAGGTGACATGATGCAGTTATGGATCCTGCATTAGCAGCTAAACTGCACTCGAGATCCGGCACCCCATTCTGCCCAGCCCAGGAACAGAGTTGCCAAAACCTCACCTCTTTGAAGCAGACTAAAAATCTGGCTCAAATATTTGAAGGTGCATCCGCAACAATCTAGGGGGGAAATCCTGCGAAAGATGACGATGCGCACATAAAGGTAAAAGATGGTACTACTACCGAATGTTGGTAACCTGTCTGTCAATTAACCGTAACCGATGTGTCTGTTGTTCATTCCTCCAACTATTTGACTGCGACCAACGAGCAAATAGCTTCAGGACCAGTATACCACAAAGAGAGAATATCTTAGGTGACCATGATAGAGCTATCAGCGCGAGAGCGGCGGCTAAACTACATCAGCGATTCAGCTAGCAGAGTTTCAGAGAGCAGACCCGAGGAGGATGCAGCAAGGTTTTATCTCGAGGACCGACTAGCGGAAGTAAACCGAGACCAGGGGGATATCGACGTCGTTCTCGTCCTCGTCCTCGCAGGCCACGCCGATGTCCAGGTGCCTCCGGTACTCGGGGACGTCCACCTTGGCGACCTCCCTGGCGATGTCGACCACCTTCTTGGGCAGCCGGTCCTTGTGCCTCGCGAACATGTTGTTGTACAGCAGGGAGGTGCCGCACGAGATGCTGTAGGCGGTCAGGCCCTTGTCGGCGAACCACTGCAGGAGCTCGGCCAGGGTGAGGTTGCCCTTGACGGACCACCGGTCCCACACGGTCCAGCTCGTCTCCTTGTGCTTCATGACCTTGGGCGGGACCGGCTCGGCCATCGAGAAGAGGGGCAGGGCGAGGTTCGCGAATGTGTTGCGGTAGTCCTCGACGGGGTGCTCGCCGGCGATGACCTTGTACAGCTCGAGGCATACCAGTCCCGTGGCCATGGCGGTTGAGGTCGCGATGGCTGGGATGATCCTGCCTGCGATGAACTTGGCCTTCAGCTTGTCGACCTCTGGGATGCTGTAGTTCCTTGCACGCATGTTTGCTAATCCGGATATTAAATCCATGTGAAAGTTGGTGTCATCATCCTGTACAAAAGAAGCGAAGGCATTGTTACATGCTGAAGAGTACAGAAGAGTTGTAATGTGGATATAAACACTTGTGAACATTTGTGAACAGAAGTTTTGAACCTAGGACTTGCTGATGAAATATTTGGAACAATTACTTGCCTTCTCAAATTGGATAGGTTTCATTTGGAATCCTGGAGGTAGCCTCTTGGCATATTCTTGCAACTTAGCCAGAAGATCTTCAATAACGGCGACATCATCAACTGAGGTGCTGGAAAGATTCGATGCCTTCTCATCTGTCACGATATTAACCCCTTGCTTTGGCTCGAATGAAGGAACTGCAATCTTCTCTACCATATCAGCCAGCTTACTAGTATCCTTTGCCCATTCAGGTATAGCAACCCCAAATGACTCCGCTCTCAATATCGAAGCAGACATGATGAAGTTAAGGTGAGACTGATCAGCAGCTGAAAACTGCAGTGCACGAGGGAAGCGCTTGGGGGCAGACCAGAAAGGAGCACCCATACTAGTGGCAGCATCTTCAGGAAAAGTGAATGTGAGCTGCTTCACGCGGTTTGAGAAATAATCCTCAAATCTGGCAAAAAAGAAAAGAGAAGGACTTTAACTTGAGCCAAAATCTGAAGCACAAAATGAGCTACACCTTTAAGGAAAAAGAGAAATTATAGAAGTACGGTACTTAATGCCAATGCCTTGTGCATAGCAAGGTGATGTAATCTCAAGTTCTCAACAGTACTTAGTCTATACAGTTCACACAATTGAATGTTAATATAAAAGTGACAACAGCTAAATCTGATCATCCACGCCTGGTGGACCGTCCTAATCTTTTTTGTGATGAATTATCTAGACAACTAAGTCAGCAGCTTAAAATCTAGTAGTTGAGAACCTAGCAAAAATGTAACAAAATTCATGCAAGGAGAATGTGATGTTTTTGTGATGAATATCTAGACAACCAAGTCAGCTGCTTAAAATCCAGTTGAGATCCAAGCAAAAATGTAACAATATTCATGCAATGGAGAATGCAACAAACAAAGGCAGAAAAGGGAACGTACTTCAGTCGGGCCCAGCTTATGCAATCATCAAAAGTACTGCACCGGTCTTTGTTAAGACACTCAGAGACACGTTCAAGCAATTCTCTTGCTTGAGCATCACCTGCCTTCCTCATTGCAGCAGCATATTGAGCGGGGTTAGACAGAAAAGAGTTCACTTCATTTGGCGTTTTCTCGAGCAAACCCTCAAACTCTGAACGAGCCCATGTCAAGCAGTGATCAATGTTGTGTGGAAAAGAATGGACTGTGCACATAGGCGCCTGCTTCTCAGGAGGATCTCTTGAAGCCCCATAGTTTTCAGTAAGGTGAGGAATCACCATTTGAGTATTGCACTTTGCGCCCAATGTACCTGACTCCAGTAGTGGCTTCTGGAAGTACAGGCACCTCATGTCCATATACATCCTGGCATTGACATTATCAAGTGCATTGATGACAACATCTAGACCCTCCCAGAATGTGTCATGGAAGACATTCTCGGTATCTGGACAGGCACGGTTCTGGAGAGCATCAATGTGAAGGCTGGGGTTGATAGCACTAGCGGCTGTAGCAGCCACAGTAGACTTTGCCTGTCCAATATTCCAGTCACGGAACAAGAATTGACGACTTAAATTACTTTTCTCAATGATATCATCATCTGTTATGGTTAACTTTCCCTTGCTGCTACAAGACACTCCCATTAACGCAAGGTTTTTCAGGAATTCACATCCAAGAGCACCAGACCCTACAACAAAAGTATTAGCCTCCTCCATTTTCTTCTGAAGCTTGGAACCAAAAACAGAGACCTGAGCGTCATAGCGGCTGTTTGATGGCTTCAAGTCTTGGGGTTCCAACGGATATGTTGGCAGGGATTCAACAGAGTCAAAGTAGAAGAACTGCATAAGTTGGAGCTTAATCAGAAAAGGATAATGTGTGACCATAAGAACAAAGAAGACAGTTGGATCAGAGCACAAACCTGGTTGAGAGGATGGAACTTCCCTGAACAAGCCTTCACAACTTCTTGACCAACAATACCACCAAACATCGCAGCCATAGGGTTCAAAACAGCTCGAGAACCACTTGCAAACTGTTGGAATAGTTTCTCATCAATAGTGTCCAGCTTGCGATCAGCTGAGGCTTCATTAATAGCAGCAGCAATCTTCAGAAAACTTTGAGCATCCTGCTCACAACCAGCAGCAGGGCAGCGCCCATGGTCTTTCTTAAATTTGTCCAGAGCTTGAAATGCAAGGTGAAGCACAGGGGGGCGCTCAAACTTTGAGAAGTCACTCAGAAGAAATTCTCCAGGGTCTGTCATGGCATCTCTTAGCGCCTTGAAACATAGCACCTTTGGTTCCTTCACCTGTGTGACAATTCCACCTTTTACATAAATGCCAAAGTTACTTGTGTCCTCCTCGATGCTAAATGAAAACGGCCTTGCATTTTTAACCTTCCTTGGTTTTCCATCATTCAGTTCTGTCATACCATGGACCTCAGAGAAAACAACAAGATCACCATCTTGGAACTCAAGCCGTTCATCGTCAACACAGGATATCAGTGCAGGATTGTCATTGCTGATGGATGCAATTATACCAGTATGTGGATCTTCACCATCAACATCAAGAACAGTAAACTTTGGTCCAAAGTCACAAAAGACACTACCGAAAAGGCCACAGACTTCAGATTTGATGAAGGAAATAGGAGGCTGGTGGTTGTGACAGTAGTCATCAAATTCATAAGCCTTGTCTAAACCTATATCAGTGAAAACAACAGCCTGCCATGAAAATAGGCTGCAAGTTAGACAGTCATATCAAAGCAACACGAAGTGGTGTATGCAGCAGGCTACAAATAAGGTCAGCGGTCAGGAACAAAAAGAAAAAGTTTGCAAGTGGAAAACAACGGATTTTGACAGTAAGGACTAGAGACAAACCTGGAACTTGGACAGGTGCTCCGTCGTTAGTTCCACTGTCAGAGCTGAGATAAGAACAGCATTGTTGAGCTCCTGCAGCTTTGCTACACAAGCAGCGGCCCTGTTCTTGCCAATGTCGTCCTCAGATAAAAAGAAATTGCCAGACAAGTCCCACATCTCCACATTTTTTACATCATGTATAGTGACAGACTTGACTCCAGCAAGGGCAAGATTCTTTGCTGCAAAAAAGGTCAGCATGTATATGTTTAATACAATAGGCATAACACATGAGAAATGTGGCGTATTAGTTGCAGAGAACCAGCTGAGGCTTTTAACTAGTATAAACATTAAAAAAAATCGGGTAGCCACAAACAGCACAAGCACTTCCCCCATCCCCCGGTTTCATTCGCGTCGCTGATCAATAAATCAAAGGAGCATTCAGCAATACCCAGTTTAGCTGTTATGGACCATTACATGCCCATCAGGACGGGTTAACAACTTTCAACAATTTCAGATCAGTATCTCTACCAGACTGGGGCGATGCCACCTCTATACAACAGACAAAAACATATGCATAGAACAGTTAACCACTTAATCCACATATACATGGATTGGGCATTGGCGTAGAATTTTCAGGACAATTCTGCATCTATAATACAGTAACATGGTAAGCCTTTTCGTATAAACATTGGAAATTTATATAGACAGAAAAAGCACAAGCACTCATCCCCCATCCCCAGCTTCCATTCCCATTGGTACCGAAACGAGCATCTAGAAGTTCCCATTCTAGCTGTCAGAGCATTCCATCACCAGCACAAGCGGTTAAAAACGTCCAGAGATTCCAAACCAGTATCTACCAAAGTTTGGGCAATATCAGCACTACATAGCAGACAAAAACAGACCCCATAGACCAGTAAATCTCTACACGGAATGGACACTGGTGCAGAATTTTGCAGAGCAATTCAGTATATGCACGACATGTCACTGCAACAAAAATAAACAAAAAATGGCAGGCGGAGAAGGGATTAGCAGACGAACCGATTTCGGCGCCGAGCCCGTTGAGCCCGGAGACGAGGACGTCGGAGGCGAAGAGGCGGCGCATGGTCTCCCTCCCGTACACGGCGAGCTGCCTGCTGTGGAGGTCCTCGTCGATCTCCTGCGGCGCGGCCCCGTTACTGCCGCCCGCGCCCTCCGTTTCGGCGAGCCTGGGCCTCTTGGCGTCCCCTCCGCGGCCGTTTTCGTCCCCCGCCGCGGCATCGGACGGCCTCTTGGACGGGAGCATGGCGAGCAGGCCCCTGCGCAGCAGCCGCCGTAAGCACCCCATGGCCGAAACACCCAATCCGTAACAAACAGCACCCCATCCCAGCGCGAGGCGAGCGCTAAATACTACTAGTACTCCCAATCGGGGAAATGATGGAGTGGAGCCGAGGGAACGTACCTGCGGGGGGGCGGCGGCCTCGCCGGCGGCGGGAGGGAAGGGATCGGCGGAGGCGCCTCGCGTGGCGGCTAGGTTTGGGGGCCGGGCGGCGTGGGAGCTTCGGGAGGGGGTACTGATTCGTGGGGTGGGCGGCGGGGGGAAGGAGGAGGGGAGGGGGAGGCGGCGCTGGTGTTGGCAGCGCGTTTGGACTGGTGGGGGGAGGATGACGGGGATGTTTTATATACGGGGAGGCCGGGTTGGCTGCTCGCGAATTTTAGGGTGGGTTTGAAAGCGGGGGTTCAGTGCATACCAATTTCGAAACCCGGCTGGCGCCCGATGTACTCCCTCCGTCCCGTAATATAAAAACGTGTCGTAGTTATACAAAATTTCCACCAACCGTGTTGTGGTATACGAAATGTCAAATATGAACTTGATAAACGCATTATGTTATCGAACCGAGGTCGTCGGGGGAAGAAAACCACCCGCCCGTATGTCGATCTCGATTCGGAAAGAGATTGATATGGTCTATGTGGGAAGCCGGATTGAAAACCATTGATTGGCTTACGAAGAGAATCATGCCAAAAACCATATAGGGTAACAATGAAACGCGCGCGCGCACACACACACAAAAGGATCAACGTGACAATACAAGGATCAATTACGCAAGCACATGTGGTTAAGAGATGCAGCACTGGTTATGTCATAAGAAAATACGTACATGACACCACAGGTGAAAGAGAGAGGTTGACATGGCAGGACAAAGCTGGCTAGCACGGAGGCAAACTTAGAGTTCGCCAGAGCACACCAACATCGATACGCAACCAAGCCCGGCCATTTCTTGTCTCATTTGTAAGTACATCCTCGTCACGCATTTGGAGGATCAACCATTTTTTGTCTCAATTGCAACTTCATCCTCGACATGCAATTAGGGCTCTCATCTTCTTTTTCTTGTCTCGGTCGCAACTCCACCCTCGACACATAAGTTGGGCCGAACCCATTTTTGTGCTAGTTGCGAGTCAAACTACACCCCGACGTGCAATTGGGGGCTGCCTTTTTTCTTTCTTTCTGAGTTGCAAGTCCACTCTCAATACGCAATGGGGATCCGGCCAATTTTGTTCCAAGTTACCACTCCACCCCCGAACATGCAATTGAGGCCCTCGCCTTTTTTCCCAATCACAAGTCCACCCTCGCTACACAACTAGGCCCTATCCCTTTTTGTCTGAATTACAAGTCCACCCTCGACACATAACTCGGGTGACGGTGTAGAAAACTGTCAGATCCCTCGGTAGGAGTCTTGTGTAGCTGGAAGTCTTAGTTCGAAGGTCGCACAAGGGAATTTACCCAGGTGCAAGCCTCCGGAGAGTAATACCCTACATCTTGCTCGTGTTTGTTATTTATGGTGAAGGGATAACTTGTGCGAGGGGTTACATTGGTGTACATGAGATGGCTAAAGAGAGTTGGTCTATCTAAGAATACATAGGAATGAGAGTCCTCTAGCCTCCCCTCATATACATGCCGGAGGCTAGGCTTTTACACAAAAAGATGTGATCCAGGTGTCGCCACCGCCAACTTGGGAGTCAAGATAATCACCAAGTGCTTATCTTCCCCTATGGTCTCCATTTTTTCGTTGGGCCTTGATACGTCTCCAACATATCTATAATTTTTCATTGTTCTATGCTATTATATTATCCATCTTGAATGTTTTAATATGCTATTTTATATCTTTTTTGGGACTAACCTATTAACCTACTGCCCAGAGCCAGTTGTTATTTTTCCCTTGTTTTTTATCTTTTACAGAAAATCAATACCAAACGGAGTCCAAACGGAACGATACTTTTTTGAGGATTTTTCATGGACAAGAAGACAACCACAAAGCTTCGGGAGGAGGTCAGAGGAGCCACGAGAGGGCCACAAGCTCACATGGCGTGCCCCTAGCTTGTCGGCCTCTCGGGACTGCCCTAACCCTAATTCCAGCTCCATAAATACCCAAATATTCCCCGTATACCAGAGGGCACACCAAAAAAAACTTTTTCGGTGCCGCAAGCTTCTGTTCTTGTGAGATCCCATCTTGGGGCCTATTCTGTCACTCTACCGGAGGGGGATTCGATCACGGAGGGCCTCTACACCAATCTTGCTGCCCTTTCGATGATGTGTGAGTAGTTTACCACAGACCTACTGGTCCATAGCTAATAGCTAGATGGCTTCTCTCTCTCCCCCCTCTCTCTCTCTCTCTCTCTCTCTCTCTCTCTCTCTCTCTCGAATCTTTAATACAATATTCTCCTCGATGTTCTTGGAGTTCTATTCGATGTAATCTTCTTTTGCGGTGTGTTTGTTGAGATCCGATGAATTGTGGATTTATGATCAGATTATCTATGAATATTTTTTGAGTCTTCTCTGAAATATTTTATGCATGATTAAGATAGCTTTGTATTTCTCACCGACCTATTGATTTCGTTTGACCAATTAGATTGGTCTTTCTTGCAATGGGAGAGGTGCTTTGTGATGGGTTCAATCTTGCAGTGTCCTCACCCACTGGCAGTAGGGGTAGCGAGGCACATATATGTATTGTTGCCATCAAGGATAAAAAGATAGGTTTTACCATGTTGTTTGGATCTATCCCTCTACATCATACACTACTGCAGGATGGTGCTAACGCGACACTATGATCAGAGACCCTTTGACGAAACTGCGTGCGATGCCATAATCGCAAATGGTGGTGTAAAAGAACCGTAAAAAAGGTGCAAAACGTTTGCGATGACGGATGCATCAAACACGGTTCAGATTTTTGTTGAGTGTGCGATGAAGGGCGTACAGTTCAGTTCAATTAACTATTTGCGACGAGGAGGAACAATATAAATGGGCAGCCACATGAAGGTGTGTGCGATATACAGCATACGGTTCACTAGGATGAACTGTGTGTGACTAGGCAACACAATGGAAACGGTTCAACTGAACAAGATGTGTGTGATACGTGGCAAACTGGTCCGTAATCAGAAATGTGTGTGAAGACCAATAATAACACAGACAGTTGCTGCTAATAAGCCGTGTGAATTGCTCTGTCTACAGTAGAATAACATGTGTATATATAAAGATTCTTGTTTCACCGAGGAAAAGAGAGAAGTTCTGGATAAATTGACAATGCTGAATTGAATTGACTAATTTAAGTTCCGCCTATTCCACATTAATGGGAGTACATTATATTTCCGCTTCACGAATATGATATGTTTTGGACATTTCTAATAATAGCAAGCCTTATTCCTATTTTGGCATTTTAGATTTCAGGGCTTTTAGCCCCGGTTAGTGAAGGAATATATATATATATATATATATATATATATATATATATATATATATATATATATATATATATATATATATAACTGAAATAAACATCCAATTACATAGGTGACTAATACATATTATTCGCACACACCTCAATAAACAATCGTTAAGTCGTCTACTTCTTGTGACGCTCCCGCCGCTGCTATGTGGCTCAATCCCTCGTCTGGGTCAGGAAGAACTTGGATCGTAGCCGGTAACCGAAAGAGATTTGCAGAGGGACAACTTGAGAATGCTAAGGTTTCAATGAATAATGTGTTTCAAGTTATATTTGTAAAACCTAATGACAAAATAACATCTATGAATTTTTTTTGTCAAAAATGACAATACCTAGATTGTTGATTTTTGCCTAGCTAGGGGCGTTAAACCATAGCGCTTGTTGGGAGGCAACCCAATTTTTTTTAATTTTTTTCTGCTTTTGAATAAATATATCATGTAGCCTCTGGTTAGATGTGTTTTCATGTTTTAATTTAGTGTTTGTGCCAAGTAAGACCTTTGGGATAGTTTGGAAGATTGTTGATTTGATTTTGCTGAAAAACAGAAACTTTTGCGTCGAGTGCAGAAAATTCTATAATTCACTAGAGCTTGATAAAGTTCTGAATTTTTTTACATAAGATTTATATACAAAATTTCCATGTTTTCCTAATTTTTGAAAAAATAGAGATACATAATTATGCAAAGTTTTCAGATTGCTACAAACTGTTCTATTTTTGACAGATTGTGTTTTCATCGTGTTGTTTGCGTATTTTGAAGAATCTATGGATAGTATCAGAGGGGTATGAAACATGGAGAAGTTAGAATACAATATATATAACACCAATATAAAATTAGAATGAGTTCACAACAGTACCTAAAATGGTTATTTGATTTATTACGCTAACTGATCTCACTAGTTTTCTGTTGAGTTTTGTGTTGTGAAGTTTTCTAGTTTTGGGTAAACATTTGATGGACTATGGAATAAGAAGTGACAAGAGCCTAAGCTTGGGGATATCCAAGGCACCCCAAGGTAATATTTGAGGACAACCAAGCATCTAAACTTGGGGATGCCCTGGATGGCATCCCCTCTTTTGTATTCAATTCATCGATAAATTTACTTGAGGCTATATTTTTATTCACCACATGATATATGTTTTGCTTGGAGCGTCTTGTATGATTTGAGTCTTTGCTTTTTAGTTTGCCACAATCAACCTTGATGTACACACCTTTTGAGAGGGACACACATTAGTCAAGAATTTATTGGAATACTCTTTGTGCTTCACTTATATGTTTTGAGCTAGGGTAGTTGCTCTAGTCTTTCACTTGTATCTTTTTGAGCACGGTGGTGATGTTATTTGGAAGAAATTAATGAACTATCATGCTTCAATTACATTATTTTGAGAGTCTATAAACAACATGGTAATTTGCTTGGGTTGTGAATTTAGTCCTAATATGATAGGCATCCAAGGGGGATATAATAAAAACTTTCATATAAAGAGCATTGAATACCATGAGAAGTTTAATTCCTTATAATTGTTTTGAGATATTAAGATGGTGATATTAGAGTCATGCTAGTGAGTAATTGTGGATTGGTAGAAATACTTGTGTTAAAGTTAGTGGTTCTCGTAGCATGCACGTATGGTGAACCATTATGTGATGAAGTCAGGGCATGATTTATTCTTTGATTGTCATCCTTCGTGTGGAGGTCGGGAGCGCGCGATGGTTAACTCCTACCAACCTCTCCCCTAGGAGCATGCATGTAATACTTTGTTTCAATGACTAATAATTTTTTGCAATAAGTATGTGAGTTTTTTATGACTAATGTTGAGTCCATGGATTATAGGCACTCTCACCCGTCCACCATTGCTAGCCTCTCTAGTACCATACAACTTTCGCTGGTGTAATAAACCCACCATTTAACCTTTCTCAAAACAGCCACCAAACCTACCTATTATGGAATTTCCATAGCCATTCTGAGATATATTGCCATGCAACTTCAACCGTTCCGTCATCATGAGTCTTTTCCTTGAGTTGTGATTTTTGAGTTGTAAGTAAATAAAAGTGTGATGATCATCATTAGAGCATTGTCCCATGTTAGGAGAGGATGATGGAAGCTATGATTCCCTCACAAGTTGGGATGAGTCTCCGGACTTTATAAAAAATAAAACAGGCCAAAGAAGCCCAATAAAAAAAGAGAAAAAAGGAAAAAAATGAGAGAAAAGAAAGCAGGGACACTGTTACTATCCTTTTTCCACACTCGTGCTTTGAAATAGCACCATGTTCTTCATAATAGAGAGTCTCCTATTTTGTCACTTTCATATACTACTGGGAATTTTTCATTGTAGAACTTGGCTTGTATATTCCAATGATAGGCTTCCTCCATTTGCCCTAGGTCTTCATGAGCAAGCAAGTTGGATGCACACCCACTTAGTTTCTTTTTGAGCTTTCATACACTTATAGCTCTAGTGCAGCCGTTACATGGTAATCCCTACTCACTTGCATCGATATCGATAGATGGGCATCTCCATAGTGCATTAATTTTCCTAGTTGATGTGAGACTTTCTCCCTTCTTTTGTCTACTACAACCTTCTATTCCACCTATAGTGCTTTATCCATGTCTCACGCTCATGTATTGCGTGAATGTTGAAAAAGTTTGAGAACACTAAAGTATGCAACAATTGCTTGACTAATACCGTGGTTGTGCATGATGAAATACTTTGTGTGATGAAGATGGAGCATAGCCAGACTAAATGAGTTTGTTGGATAAGTTTCTTATGCCATGTTATTTGAGAAGACATGATTGCTTCATTAGTATGCTTGAAGTATTATTATTTTTATGTGAATATTAAACTTTTGTTTTCAATCTTATGGATCTGAATACTATTTGAGTCTTCTCTGAATATTATTTGAGTCTTCTCTGGAGTCTTTTATGAATCATTGAGATAGATTTGTATATCTCTTCAATCAATCGATTTGGTTTGGCCAACTAGATTAGTTTTTCTTGCAATGGGAGAGGTGCTTTATGATGGGTTCAATATTGTGGTGTCTTCACTCAGTGACATAGTAGGGGTAGCGAGGAACGTATTGTATTGTTGCCATTAAGGATAAAAAAATAGGGTTTATATCATATTGCATGAGTTTATCCCTCTACATCAAGTCATCTTGCTTAAGGCGATACTTTGTTTTTAACTTAATACTCTAGATGCATGCTGGATAGCGGTCGATGAGTGGAGTAATAGTAGTAGATGCAGGCAGGAGTTGGTCTACTTGTCATGGACGTGATGCCTATATTCATGATCATTACCTTAGATGTCATCATAACTTTGCGCTTTTCTATCAATTGCTCTACAGTAATTTGTTTACCCACTGTCAGGGATATTACTAGCAGGTATAAACCGGCTAGGGAGATCCGGATTATGGCAATGTAGCTGCGTAGTTATAAACTCAGTAGAGGTTACGGCCCATGAAGGCTTAGGGCCCATGTGTAAAGTTTACGGTTTATAAACCGTCCTATCATGTAACTTGAGATACAAGGAAGAAAGAGTAGAGACCGAGGCGGACACGATTATGAGCCGGCCTCGGGACTCTGTAAACCGGACCGGGTGTTGCCTCCTATATAAAGGAACGACCCGGCGACGGTTCAAGGACAGGCAACGATCCGTCGAGAGACAGGCAAGCAATCTGCTCCCTGTTCATCGACGCCCAAGCAATACCAAACCAAACTAGACGTAGGCTTTTACCTTCATCGAAGGGGCCGAACTAGTATAAACCTTCTGTGTCCTTTGTGTGCTTTTAACCTCTTCAAGATAACCCGCGCGATGGATCCACACCTAAGTCCTCTAAACCGGACATCTGCCGTGCTAATTCCACGACAGTTGGCGCCCACCGTGGGGCTATCGCACGATGGTTTCGAGTTCTTGAAGGGCAGCTTTGAAGGACTCAAGGGCTACGCGGTCGGCCGGATGACCAAGAGTCGCCGCGGCCGGATCTACATCGATGACGCAGGCTGGGGCCCGGAGTCCGATTCAATCGAATACGGGTACCGGGTTCCCTTCGGCGGCATCCACGTCTTCATCGGTAAGATTGGTGAACCGGGACCTGAGCCGGACATCTTCCCCAACACCGTCGAGCCGGCTCAGCGTGCGAGATCGGCCCGGATTCAGCCTGCCATGAAGCACGTCCTCATTGGAGCAATACGTGGAGTACAAGCCGAGTACAGATCGGATTCTGGTGGCGAGAAAGTTATCTATTCTGACGATGAATCTTCATCCGGAGAGACTGAATCTTTGTATCTGTTGTGGGACGGTCGATCCGAGGGTGTATCCGATGGTGATAGTATTCCGGACCCCTTTGATCCGCCAAACCGGGTGGCTGTCTTTATGGCCGGATCACAATCTGCGCCGCAGCCCACGGCGACTGGGGCGTTCACAGCAGAGATAGCTGGTGCAGGGACGAGCAACCAAGCCCCCTCACCGTCCAACGCTCTATCCACCTTGGTTGAGGAGTTGACAGCCCGAGCAACAGCAGAGGTGGCTCCTGCTAACAAGGCGCAACATGATGCAGAGATCCTTCAGCTAAAGGGCCGGATCAAGCAAGCCAAACGGGATCTGGACGCAGAGAAAGTCATGATAGTGACAAGGCAAGCGGAGTTGGATTCTCACGCTTTCCGGCTCAGGATGGATCAGGTTTCTGCGCAGGGAGTAAGGAGCAGAAGGTATCAGACCCGCCTACCGCTGGTTTATGAGGCGATGAATCTCTTTGGCACACCAGGAGCGGGAGCCAGCAATAATCTAGAAGTAAACCGGAGGGGAGCCCCAGCAACAGGCGCACCGGTTCAGCAACCAACCGCGGAGCAAAACCGTCGGGTTGTGTCCACACCACACGTTCCCACTCCTCCTGGCCATTACTCAAACCCCCTGGATAACATTGTCGCTGCCGCTTTCGGCTGGCCGCTTTACCCATTGAGGGAACATCTCCCGTGGCAGCAGAAGCGCGCAGGGTCAAGGAATTGCTAGACACAGCGTTGACACAGCAGCAGGCGTACTCTTACAGCAGGGAGAGACTTCATTCAACACCCCATCACAGCAGGAGTTATACTAGGCATTGGGATGAACCGGAGGTGTCTAGCAGCGAGCGGAGACATCACCGTCACAGGCAAGATAATCCGGCAGGAGCAGAGGCGCACGCCCAGGAGGCGATGAACCGGGCTAGACCTACTGCCCGTGAGGAGATCCGCCAAACAACGCCGGTTCACACAGCCACAGCAGAGACAGGAGTCACAGCAAGTTCCTTCGGAGTGCAATGTCTCATTCCCGCTTTACGAAGCATAAGGTTACCCAAGGACTTCAAAGGTCCACGTAAGGTGCCTAACTATACAGCAGATCCGGCTCCAGAGGCTTGGATTGAGAGCTATGAGATGGCTATGGAGATGCTGGACGTGGATGAAGCGGCATGCGCAAAGTATTTACCATGATGCTTGAGGGTACAACCCGGACATGGTTAAAGGGCTTACGCCTAACTCCATCGGATCATGGGGTGAGTTGCGCCGCGAGTTTATCAAAAATTTCAAAGACACGTGCAAACAGCCAATGTCAGTAGTAGACTTAGCGGCATGTGTTCAAGGAGAGCAGGAGCCTACGAGCGCATGGGTGCGGCGAGTGTCAGAGATCTTGCACTCTTCGAACGGTATCAGTCCCAATACAACAATAGTAACAATGGAAAACAATTGCCGGTTCGAGTCTCTGAAGCTGAAGCTGGGACGGCTCAAGCAGGATTATAATGACATGGGAACACTCATGAGCGCTCTGGTGAAGTATGGGGACTCTGACAACACTAAATACCCAGAGGCGGATGGAGATAAGTCCGGGAAGCCGAATAAGCCTGGTAAACCGGCGCCGGTTAATGCGGCCGGAACAAGCTTCAATGTTAAGCGAAAGGCAGAAGGGTGGCTCTGATTTGGTGGCCAATACCAACGTTCAAGGAAACTTTCAACACAACAAGGGTAGACCGCCTCCACGGAGCGGCGGAGGATTCATTAATCTGGATCAACAGTTGAACGAGCCTTGCCCGAAGCACGGCACGGAGGAACGCCCAGCTAAACACACATGGGGGCAATGCCGGGTCATGATGGAGGCCATGAACCAGGCTAAATTCAACAACGGACCACCGGGCGGCGGTTCAGGTCCCGGATTTCATGGACCGGGTCACCAGAGTAATGGCTCCAGATCAGGATATCATAATGGCAACAATGGCTACAACCAAGGCAATCATCAGTATGGTCATGGCGGTTACAATAACCAAGGCAACCATCAGTATGGCCAAGGCGGTTACAATAACCAAGGCAACCAACAGCAGGGCCAGGGTAATCACAATAACCAAGGCAATCAGCAGCGTCAGCAGCAGCAGCAATCTGGATATCAGAGTAATCCAAAGGAGCTGAGTAGTGGACAGTATCATGTGTTCACTACGAGTTTGTGCAAACGGGATCAATTTTTTTAAAGCGGGCGGTCCACATGGTTGAACCAGCAATACCACGATTCCTGCGCTGGTCGAAACAACCTATTGTGTGGAGCAGAGAGGATCACCCGCCGCGGGTCGATAATCCGGGCCAGTTGGCCTTAGTAGTGGCACCACAGGTGGGTGGCTACAAATTCACTAAGGTTCTCATGGACGGCGACAGCAGCATCAATATCTTATATTACGAGACTTTCCGTCGCATGGGGTTGACGGATAAGAAGCTAAGACAGTCAAACACGGTGTTCCATGGAGTGGTGCCAGGTAAATCAGCTTACCCGATTGGAAAGATTGATCTAGAGGTTACCTTTGGAGATGAACATGATTCCAGGTCAGAGACGATAACCTTTGAAGTTGTGAAGATCCGGAGTCCTTATCATGCCTTGTTTGGACGACCGGTTTACGCCAAGTTTATGGCCAGACCGTGTTATGTTTACCTACAACTCAAGATGCCGGGTCACAAGGGAACCATCACGGTTCATGGAAGTCGCAAGATCGCATTGGAGTGCGAAGAAGGAGACGCTGCTTATGCAGAGGCAGTATGTGCTACGGAGGAGTTGAAGTTCTATAAAGACAATGTTGATCCGGCAGATATGTCCCTGTTGAAGAAGCCAACTACAGAGCATGATCTGGCGTTGAAGTTTAAATCGGCAGAGGAAACCAAGCAAGTGGACTTCATACCGGGCGACTCATCCAAGCAATTCACTATCAGCGCTAACCTCGACCCCAAATAGGAAAGCGCGCTCATCGAGTTCATCCGTGAGAACCGGGATATCTTTGCATGGAAACCTTCTGACATGCCAGGTATACCGAGAGAACTCGCTGAGCACAGTCTTAATATTGATCCGAAGTTCAAACCGGTCAAGCAGTATCTGCGCCGCTTCAACGAAGAAAGGCGCAAGGCTATAGGTGAAGAAGTGGCCAGGCTTTTGGCCGCAGGGTTCATAGTTGAAGTGTTCCACCCGGAGTGGTTGGCTAATCCGGTTCTGGTGTTAAAGAAAAATGGAAAGTGGAGGATGTGTGTGGATTACACAGACCTAAACAAAGCTTGTCCAACCGATCCTTTTGCTCTCCCTCGTATTGATCAGATCATTGATGCTACGGCGGGATGTGAGCGGCTAAGTTTTTTGGATGCATATTCTGGGTATCACCAGATCAAGATGGCAGTTAAGGACCAAGAGAAGACAGCTTTCATAACTCCTTTTGGTGCCTTTTGCTACGTATCTATGCCTTTTGGGCTCAAGAGTGCCCAAGCAACTTACCAGCGTTGCGTACAGAACTGTCTTAAGGGGCAGATAGGGAAAAATGTTCATGCCTATGTGGATGACATCGTGGTAAAGTCAAGGAAGGAGGAGACATTGATAGAGGACCTCAAGGAAACCTTTGATAACCTTCGGGCCTATAAAATGATGCTTAATCCGGAGAAATGCGCTTTTGGTGTTCCGGCGGGCAAGCTCCTTGGATTCTTGGTGTCGAACAGAGGAATAGAAGCCAATCCGGAGAAGATCAAGGCAATCACGTCCCTGACTAAACCAGCTTGCATCAATGATGTCCAGCGTATCGCCGGCCGGATTACAGCGTTGAGCCGATTCATCAGTCGTCTGGGAGAGAAGGCGATTCCGCTTTATCAGATGCTAAAAAACACAGACCGGTTTATATGGAGCGATGAAGCAAATGCCGCGTTTGAGGATTTAAAGCAGCAACTGGCGGAACCACCGGTCCTTGCTGCCCCCTTTGATAAGGAGCCGCTGCTATTATACGTGGCCGCCAATGCACGGGCAGTTAGCGTGGCAATCGTGGTCGAGCGCAAAGAAGCAGGAAAGGAGTATCCGGTTCAACGTCCGGTTTATTATGTGAGTGAGGTTCTCATTGAATCCAAACAAAGGTACCCACATTGGCAGAAACTGATATATGGCGTGTTCATGGCAAACCGGAAGTTGAAGCATTACTTCTAAGGCCACCCAATAACTGTCGTCAGTTCAGCTCCGTTGGGGGATATAATCTAGAACAGAGAAGCCACTGGCAGAGTCGCAAAGTGGGCCATTGAGCTTAGCCCACACGGATTGAAGTATGTGCCACGCACCGCTATCAAATCGCAAGAATTGGTAGATTTTATCAATGATTGGACAGAGTTGCAAGCACCAGAGGAAAAGCTGGATCATACATACTGGACTATTCACTTTGACGGTTCAAGGCAATTAGAAGGATCGGGGGCTGGAGTTGTGTTAACTTCCCCGCGAGGTGACAAATTTTGTTATGTCCTCCGTCTAATGTTTCCTTGTACTAATAATGCAGCAGAATATGAAGCATTGCTTCATGGCCTGCGGATGGCTAAGGAGATGAACTTGAGCTGGGTCAAGTGTTTTGGTGATTCAGACTTAGTGGCACAGCAAGTATTCGGCAAGTGGGATTCTAAAGACCCTCTCATGGCAGCCTACAAACGAGAAGTTGAAGCAGTCGCAGGATATTTCAAAGGATATCAGGTGGATCACATAGACCGGCGGAAAAATGAAGCGGCCGATGCTCTAAGCCGGCTGGGTTCTCAGCGTAAACCGGTGCCACCGAATACCTTTTTGGATGAGCTACACAGTCCATCAGTTCAGGTACCATCGGAGGAGGATTTGGCTGTTCCTGATCTGGAAGCGCAGTTGGTTGCGGCAGTTCATGTTATTCCGGATTGGACGCTCCCTTACTTGGCATATCTAAGCCGTGGAGAGTTGCCGGATGATGAGATTGAAGCAAGGCAGATAATCCGGCGATCCAAATCCATGACAATTGTAAACGGGGAACTTCACCATCGCAGTGTTTCTGGAGCGTTTCAGCGGTGTGTATCATCCGAGGAAGGCTGTGACATCCTTCGAGAGATTCATGAAGGGGATTGTGGTCATCATGCCGGTTCAAAATCCTTGGTAGCTAAAGCTTTTCGTCATGGGTTCTATTGGCTGACAGCCCATGCTGATGCGGAGGATCTAGTCCGGAAGTGCGATGCTTGTTAGAAATTTTCACGGCGTGCTCTTGTTCCGGCACAGGAGCTGCGGATGATTCCAATTACTTGGCCGTTTGCGACTTGGGGGCTTGATATGGTTGGGCCTTTTAAACAATCCCAAGATCAAAAAACTCATCTGCTGGTTGCGGTGGATAAGTTTACAAAATGGATTGAGGCAGAGCCTATGAGCAAGTGTGATGCGGCAACAACTGTTAAATTCATCAAGAAGGTAATTTTCCGGTTTGGCTTTCCACACAGCATCATCACTGACAATGGCACCAATTTATCTAAAGGAGAGATGGAAGAGTTTTGTCAAAGGGAGCATATTCGCCTAGATGTGTCTTCTATAGCTCACCCTCAATCCAATGGTCAAGCTGAAAGGGCCAATCAAGAAATTTTGCGAGGTATCAAGCCCCGGCTTATGACTCCCTTGCAAAGAACACCAGGGTGCTGGGTTGAGGAATTGCCCTCTGTCCTTTGGAACATCAATACTACGCCGAACAGGTCCACAGGCTACACACCTTTCTTCATGGTGTACGGTGCCGAAGCGGTTCTTCCAAGCGATATCCGCCATGATTCACCACGGGTGGCGGCTTATGTTGAAGCGGCCAATGAGCAAGCAAGACAGAACAGTTTGGACCGGCTGGATGAAGAGCGTGACATAGCAGCGGCAAGATCTGCAATTTATCAGCAGGACCTGCGCAGATATCACAGCCACCAGGTTAAAACCAGGACGTTCCAGGAGGGGGACTTGGTACTCCGGCTCATCCAGGACCAGACAGACATGCACAAGCTATCCCCACCTTGGGAAGGGCCCTTTGTGGTCAGCAAGAACCTACACAACGGTTCATACTACCTGCTGGACATTCGAGAGCCCAAAGACTCACGGACATCAGAAGAAGAGACAAAGAGGCCGTGGAACATTGCCCTCCCGCGGCCTTACTACACTTGAGCCATGAGCTCCGCCTTATGTATCCTATATATATTATGATTAATAAATAAACCGGCACCCTCGGTAAACCGAGGGATCAGCCTTTTTTCTTCTAAATATATGTCTCATGAAAGTTATTACAGATATTTCAAACAGTCTATTTTGTTATGCAGGAGGAACCAAACAGGACTTGCCTTTCAAAGCGCAAGCTCCTTCATAGGAACCCTACTTCCAGGATCACTAGGGGGCTACGGATCACATGTGAATCCTCGCTAAAATTTCTTCTGGTCCGGTTTACATGATTGTCTTCACATCAGCGCCCTTTGGATAAACTCCATCGATTGGCAAAAACTGTTCTTGTCCCTAGGGATCCTTCCTTTGATGGCAAATGCAAAAATCTTGCCCCTTGGTTGATCGATCCCTTTGATGGCAAAATACAAAACTGTTCTTGTCCCTAGGGATCCTTCCTTTGATGGCAAATGCAAAAATTCTTGCCCCTTGGTTGATCAATCCCTTTGATGGCAAAAGAAAAAATTGTTCTTGTCCCTAGGGATCCTTCCTTTGATGGCAAGCGCAAAAATTCTTGCCCCTTGGTTGATCAATCCCTTTGATGGCAAAAGAAAATATGTTCTTGTCCCTAGGGTACTTCCTTTGATGGCAAAAGAAAAATTCTTGCCCCTTGGTAGATACATCCCTTTGATGGCAAAAGAAAAGTTCTTGTCCCTTGGAGTACATCCTTTGATGGCAAAAGAAACAGTTCTTGCCCCTTGGATTACATCCTTTGATGGCAAAAGAAAAGAGTCATAGCCCTTTGGGTCGCACCCATTGATTGGCACATATGGAGCCTGGCAGCTCGTAAAAAGCCTCGACTACATGGTCTTCTTTGCAAACTGTGTTTTGTGTTTTGAGATTTTTTTTTCAAATGTTTTTTATGGTTTTTTGATCCAGAGCTGGACAACTTCAAAGTTGACCACATATTTTCAAAAGTCTGGCCATAGAGCTCCAGCATTATTTAAACCGTTAGTTATCATAACCCGGAATAATCATTGGGCAAATACCAATAGAGCCAAGAGCCTCCTCAGCATATACAATGTTCGCCGGATTAAGGATGTCAAGCACACTTAATCAAAGGTATGAAATCATTTTTTGGTATAAAGCAGATACTCGTTCGATATATATATACATATGAGAGCACTTTAATCGGTCCGGCGATAAACCGCCAGGACATTTTTTAGTGTTATCTATGCAGATACAGAGAAACCATAGCAGACAAAGGTTTCAAATTGGCAGACGCCAAATCAAAGTTGTGACATCCAGATTAAAACGGAAAATGTTTCGAGCTATCCTATTACAAGGCACTGCAAGCCTAAACGGATTAAAGTTTTTCTCGACAAAAGATTACAGCAGCTAACAGTTAAACTGAGCGGCTTAGGCTTCTTCTTCCTGCTGCGAAGGCTGAGGATCGACTTGTTCCGGAGCTTCGTCGTCTTCTTGAAGCGGTTGAAAAGCAGGAACGCGCCAGTCGATCTTGGATAAAGCACGGAAGTACATCTCCTAAGTAATAAGATCATACGGATCAACATCTGGGGCGAAAGTATGGGGGCGCAGTGGTGGGATTAGATTTTCGGTATCATAAACCGGCCGATCCACCCGCTCATTCTTTAAGTCATACGCCGGATGATACCTGGTCAAGTCCACTTCATCAGCGAGCTTGTTGGCAAGAGGACGCATTTCTTTAGTCAAAGCATGAAGGTCCTTGCCAGAGAAGGCAAATCCATCCTCCTTGTTGCTGGGGTACCCGTTCATAGCTTCTTCCGGATCAAAGTCCGGAACCCATGCCTTGGCTCTGGTCAGCGCTACAAGAGAACCGGCCTGTGCAGCAGATTTCTTCACCTCTTCCAAGCGCACTGGCAATATAGAAAGCTTCTCTAAAGTACCTTGGATAGTGGTGGGGGCCGCTTTATAATCGCGCTTATAATTCTTTGAGCAACGGAATACAGCTGCTCAACCAGAGTATAAGAGGCCTTGAGTTTCTTCTGGAGGTCATCCCCAAGATGGGTGACGCGTCGCCCTGCATATGATTATTACAATTAAACCGGAGCAAGATAAAGATTGCAGAGATGAAAGCATATGCACGTTAAGCACTTACCAAAGACAGCAGAGGTCATAAGCTCTATTTGCTGCCTTAAACCGGTCAGCTCTTGCGTCACCGGGTTAAGGGCCTCTTCAGCATTCTTTGCTCTTTTTTCAAGAGCATTCCTCTGCACTTCCCAGGCTGTCCGCTCTGCTTCAAAATCCTTCTTCAATTGTTCAGCATTGGTTAAGCTCAACGCCAGCTCATCTTTGGCCTTGGCAGAAGTAGTTTCAGTCACAGCAAGTCTATTCCGGAGCTCACTTATTTCTGCAGCTCTCCGGGTTAAGTCAGCCTACAAGAAAATCAAGTGGAATAAATGACAGTTCAGATAAGTCTCAAGCACATAACCAAGTTATCCACTTGACACTTGGGGGCTAATGGGCAGGTGAAGTATCAAAATATGACAATTAAAGATAAGTCTCAAGCACATAAGCAAGTTATCTACTTGACACTTTGGGGCTAATGGGCAGTTGAAGTATCGAAAGAGAGATTCAGACAAGTCCCAGGCACATAACACAAATTATGACCCTGGCACTTGGGGGCTAATGTAAGGTCATTTTTCATACATTTGGAAGTACCGGTTCACCTACAACGAAGCTAAACCGGTACTTGGGGGCTATTATGGCATAAAGACAGAAGTATAAAGAAAGCAAAAGCAAAGATAAGTGAAGGAAGGTACCTCATATTTATCCTTCATCATATTCACCAAGCCCAATTTATAGTCGCGGCTGGTATGAAGCCGGTTCAAATACCCGGAATAAAGTTCCTGGGCACTCAGTTCGGCATAATTGGACAAATCCGTGCTCCACTTGCCCTTTTCTTGTTGAAGCTTCTCCGCTTTAGCAGTGTGCTTGGCTAAAACGATAGGCTCAGCAGGAGCGGTAAAACCTGTCCCGGTTACCTGAACATCCGGAGAAGAAGCGGTGGCAGGCTGCAAAGGGGCAGCAGTATGAGCCGGACTAGCGGGAGCCGGGCTAGTCCGAGGAGGGCTAGCCCGGACAGGACTTGCCGGTTCAAGGACATCTTCAACATTTGTATCTTCAGGAGCAGCAATGTAATCATGATCCATGGGAGCAGGATCATCAAGCTGAATTGCAGGCTCGTTCTTTGGAGGGATGACTGCATCCGGATCAGCCACCGGATCAGCAGCAGCAGTCTCAGCAGCCGCTTTAGTGGCATTTGCCTTTTTACTAGGCTTGGGCTTGCTGAAAGAAATTGAAGAAGCAATCAGAGTTATAAATGACAAATACAAATATAAACCGGATGAGGAAAAGGACTTACCCAGGTACAGTTTTCAGTACTGGGACTTGCGTGGTAGTCGATTCACCGGAAGATGATAAAGGTGTCTCCTGATAGTTAGGATCAGACGGTTTAAGCGGTTTGCGTATAAGTCCGGCCTTTGGATGAAGAAGAGTTGGAAAAAGTAAAACCTCTGAGCGGCGCCTCCGAGCTAGAGTCAGAGATATTCCGAAAGACTCTACTACATGGCCACTATGGCGTGTAGTCCGGCGGGCTTCATGTTGCTGCTTCTTCAAAAGAAATTTAGGGTCCAGTTGAGCGTAAGGATGAGAAAAAGGGTACTTCCGAGATGCCCGATGAGTTTTGGGCACCGACGGTTCAGAATATGAAGAAAGAGTGATTACCTCAGTTTCTGCCGCTTTATCACCTTCAGCCAAATCCTGTGAAAAGACACTGTTAACATAAATCTGGATAAAAGAGATCAAAACATATCAAGATCAAATCACACCACAGAATCCGGATCATCTTCCTCAAGATGTGAACCGGAGCCAGTAGCTGCCTTTTTCTTCTTGACAACGAATGTTTTCCGGCGTGGCTGTTTACCTGACTTGTCTTGAGTTTTCCTTTTCCAAAAAGGATCGTCGGCCTGTGTAGAAGATGAAAGGTAAATGGAAAATAATTTATACGGACGGATTAGACACAAACAGAATAGGTTAAGACTTACTGCTGGCAGTTTGTTCTTCTTGTAACATGGAGCCGATCCGGTTTGGCTGCATTCCTCCAGAGTAATATTAAGCAGTTTTTGGCGGATTCAGTAACTTCCTTCTCAGGAAGCATTACGTCGATATGGCGTTGAGGGTCATCCGTCTTTCCGGTATACTGACACATGAGACCGGAGCGCCGGCTCAAAGGAAGGATACTCCAGGCAAGCCAACAACGAACGAAGTCGACTCCGGTCAAACCGTTGGCCATAAAGGCCTTGAGTTTGGCAAGCTGAGGGGCAAACCGGGCTCGCTCGGAGGAAGTAAGACGTTGTGGCAAGGGATGATCTTCCGGAAGGCGATGTTCGCGGTAACCCGGCAGTGGGTTTTCTCCTTCAGGCGAGGTATCCTTGCAGTAAAACCAAGATTGGTTCCAGTCCTTGGGGTGTGTATGGATAGCAGCATGAGGAAAGACCACGTCTCTTCTCTTCTGAATACTGACACCACCCAGCTCTTGATGTGGTCCGGCAGTAAACTCTGTCCGTTGGTTTAAGTGGAAAAAATCCAGGAACAAGTCCACTGGCGGCTCTTCTTGAAGATACACCTCGGAGAAGACTTGGAAATTGCAGATGTTTGATACGGAATTTGGGCCTATATCCTGAGGATGGAGTTGAAAGGTGGCCAGCACATCCTGGAATTTTTTTGAACCGGGAGGGCTAAAACCCCGGGCCAGATGATCGTAGAAAACAATAACTTCTCCTTCTTTGGGGGTAGGAGGACACTCATCCCCTGGGGCCCGCCATTTCAGAACTGCTTGAGGGCCCAGAATACCAATCGAAGCAGCATTGGTTAAATCCTCTTCCGTAATGCGGGAAGGAACCCTGTTGCAGGAAACGAACTGCTTGGCAGACATATGAACAAAAGGAAAAACGCTGAAAAGATAAAGTGCAAAATCCGGATTATTCAAATGCTAAAGCATAAACCAGAGCGTGTTATCAACTTACATTGACGGTTTAGACAGGGGACTAACGGCATTGACAACCCGGAAGCAGGTGGGAGACGAGCTGCTACCGGTTTATGATAACAAAAAAGAAGAAGCTAAACCGTCGGGCTCATGGTTGATGCTTTGCAGGAGCAATATATGATTGGTTAAACCGGTGAGTAACTTGCAGATTTATCAAGACGAAGAAACATGTTTCTACAGAAAGCTAAAGTAAAAATAGATCTGAGCAGTAAGAAAAAGATGAAATATACGCAAGTCTATCACAGGAAGAACTACGAAAGTTTTCTACAGAGCAGATGAATCTAAGGGCAAATTTAAAGATCTGAATCTAAGTCTAAACTACGGAGCATGGGCGCGTTCAAAACAAATCCAGAGTTGGAATCTACTGCAGACATGGCGTATAAGATGAACAACAAAGCTTCGAGGTCTAATGGCGAAAGCCATGGAGGAACCCTAGATGAGAGATCTGTAGCGAGAGGAAAGGAATACCTGAGACGGAAGGAGACGGCGGCGAAGTTGCTCTGGACGCGTTTCAGGGTGATGCAGCGGCCTGGCTGACGACGGCGACGAGCTCGAAGGCAACGGCGGAGCTTCAGGCGACGGAGGAAGAAGAAGAGCGGAAGGAAGAAAGATAACAAGGCGCATCGGTATTTATAAAGGCTGAGAGAGGAAACGGCAAGCGCGGGATTTGAGGAGGTCAGATTGGATAAAGATTCCATTGTCGCCTCGATTTTCGGGATGAACTTTAAACAAAGGTAACAAACAGCTGTGAGCAATAAATGCGGAGGTGATGTCACAATTGAATAAAATGATTTCTGAAGATGACGTCATAGCCGGTTTACAGAACAGAGAAGATACAGAGAAGAAGTTTATGCAAGATTTAGAAGGCTGACATGAACAAGTTCAAATCATTCTGGGGCCTAATGTCAGGGATATTACTAGCAGGTATAAACCGGCTAGGGAGATCCGGATTATGGCAATGTAGCTGCGTAGTTATAAACTCAGTAGAGGTTACGGCCCATGAAGGCTTAGGGCCCATGTGTAAAGTTTACGGTTTATAAACCGTCCTATCATGTAACTTGAGATACAAGGAAGAAAGAGTAGAGACCGAGGCAGACACGATTATGAGCCGGCCTCGGGACTCTGTAAACCGGACCGGGCGTTGCCTCCTATATAAAGGAACGACCCGGCGACGGTTCAAGGACAGGCAATGATCCGTCGAGAGACAGGCAAGCAATCTGCTCCCTGTTCATCGACGCCCAAGCAATACCAAACCAAACTAGACATAGGCTTTTACCTTCATCGAAGGGGCCGAACTAGTATAAAACTTCTGTGTCCTTTGTGTGCTTTTAACCTCTTCAAGCTAACCCGCGCGATGGCTCCACACCTAAGTCCTCTAAACCGGACATCTGCCGTGCTAATTCCACGACACCCACCGTATGCTTTCTTCGAGAGAGAAGCCTCTAGTGAAACCTATGACCCCGGGTCTATTTTCCATTATATATTTTCAGAACTATGAAACCCCAAAATCCAAAATTATCTTGCTGCAATTATTTTGTGTTTACTTTATTTTGTTTTTTTACTTTTGTTTTAAATCTACCTCCATTAGATCTTACTCTTGTTCGCGACTCTGAAGGGATTGACAACCCATTTTCCGCATTGTGTGCAAGTATTTGTTAGTTTGTGCAGGTGCATAGATTAGAGACTTGCTTGTGCCTCCTACTGGATTGATACTTTGGTTCTCAACTGAGGTAAATACTTATACCTACTTTTCTACATCACCCTTTACTCTTCAAGCAAAAAAATCAACGCAAGGTCAAGAAGTAGCAAGCACCGCCGCAGACCGATGCGCCGTCACGCGCTCGTTCTAACGAGCTAGGGCACGAGTCCGGAGGCCCTCTGTTGCTCGATCCTAACGCTGGCCCGAGCCTCCGCCGCGGTTTTTGGTTGCCGGCGTTTAGCCGCCGGTGCGTGAATGTGGCCGACCGGGACCACCACTCTGGGTCACTGACCCGTGGGCCCCACGGGCGCGATTGGCCAGTTGACCCAGTCACCTCTACTGACTAGACCGGCCCAGCGGCTGACATGTGGGGCCCATTCCGTATTTAATCTTTGTTTAGTTTAAATTGACCCTGCTTAACCCGCAGAGTATGACATGTGGGTCCTAGATGTCAGTTTAACTAGTCAACTGACTAGTTGACTGCTGACGCCACCCTAACATCATGCTAACGCATTAATTCTATTTTTCAAATTAATTTAAATAATTAATTTTCATGAAATGTATAAAACTTTGAAAATTAATATAAAAATAATCCGTAAGTCAGATGAAAATAATCTATATATGAAAATTGCTCAGAAAAATATGACGATTCTGAATATGCCTTCAGTTCATCTGTCACATGTCCCTAGCATAGCGAACACAGAACATTCCCCTCTCTTCCATCTGTCCGGAAAATAACAAACGCTAGCAAAACATTCCCGGATGTTTTCCCTCTTTGTCTGCAACATGTAGTACCGCGTTTGAATACCCCTAGCTCTGCCTGTTACCATGTCATGCATCTGTTTGCTTTATATGTACTGTTTCTTCTCCCTCTTCTCTTCGGTAGGCCCGAGACCACTATCGATGCCACTGTGATCGACTATGTCACCGACGACCCTTCTTCCTTTTCAGTAGAGCTTCCAGGCAAGCAAACCCCCCTTGATCATTCCGATATTACCGATTCAATTCTATCTCATACTTGCATTAGATTTTACTATTGTAATTGATTGCTCTTATTCTCATGCATAGCCCGCCTTTGTAACCTACTGTTGTATCTGACCTGCTTATCCTAAACTGCTCAGTACATGTTGGTTAGTGATCCATCAGTGACCCCTCACCTTGTCCCTGTTGCCCCGCTTCATCACCTTTGACTCGATCAACTTGATCGATATCCAAAGCCCAACACAGCACCTCATCCCCTTAGTTGTACGAATCTATAGAGCTACTATCGAGTGCCGAATGCGATACCTCATAACACACTCCTGATGATAACTCTGTAGCGTAGCTAATCGGTCGTGGTCTATCAAGGGTAATTCCTCCTTCACCACTCTCGATACGACTCTCTCCTGCAACACCTAAAGTGTGAACCTCGAGGGTGATTCTTGCTAAGTTCACCTTCATGATTACATCAAGTGGATTCCATCGAGGGTGATTCCTTGGATTCCCTCTTGATGTTATGGACACACGGTAACCTGGACTTTACTTGAGACCATTGTTGAAGTTGGGTCGGCCTCGAGGGGTACCCGCGAGAGTTAGTGAAGTCGGGCGGGCCCACAGGGTACCCGCGAGATAATTACGAGGCACGGCCGGCCAGGTAGACCGCCCTAGTGAGAGGGTTGGGCTTGGCCCTTGTCGTATTTCCTCGAGACGGGGCAACGGGGTCACATGATCGTGAGTCTCTGCTCGTCTTCATGAGCTCCTAATACACTATGGGTTTGACTATTTGTTTTGAGTTGGTCACTGGCCTATACGCACTAACCGCCATGCGGGAACATATATGGGCACTCGACATCGTACGTTTCTTCGCTAGACGTCCAGTTCAGCATTGTGGGCCCATCGGGCCAGTACCATCTAGGATGAGGTGGTTCTCATCCCGGCTCGTCGCATAACGACCTGGAGTGCAATGGGAAATGGACCCAAGATCCCGAAGCACTTAGGATGTAGACTAGCGGGAGCTCTCTTTGGAGCCTAGGTAGGACTATGACATGTTGATCTTCCGAGGCTGAGCATGGACCCAAGAAAGTGTGACCGTCCTGAGTAATAAAGCGTGTTGGGTAATGTGGTGCACCCCTACATGGAAGTTTATCTATTCGAGTTGCCGTGTCCATGGTAACGAATGCTCGGAGTGGTATCCCGATCTATTACAACTAGAAATGGGTACTTGAGACATGGGATGGAAATGTGGCTCCGAGATTGCTTTCTCGCAAGGAGTCGAGGAAGGATATCTGGGTGTTAATCTAAAACATGCTTGTCAAATATTAAAATGATATTCTGTACTCTTCTAAATGCCGCAAGATGCTTGAAGATGCTAGTTTTTGATAGGCTAGGTCTTCCCCTCTCTTTTAGCATTCTGAAGTTCAGTCAATAGATACAACCCATTCCTTTGATACTGATGCATACTTAGTATAGTTTTGATGTAAGTCTTCCGAGTACTTTGGATGGGTACCCACGGTTGCTTTGCTACCTCCCTTTCCACTTTACCCGGTTGTTGCGATCAGATGGTGGATTCCGGGAGCCATATGCCAGCCCGTCGACTACTACATGGAGACCGTTGACGACCAAGAGTAGTTAGGAGGTCCCAAGTAGGAGGCCTTGCCTTTTCGACAGTTGTTGCTTTTTTGCTTGCCTTCTTAAGGAAGTATTGTTTAACTTACGTCTCTACTCAAATATTGTTGCTTCCGCTAACTCGTTTGTTTTCGAGCTTCTATATTCGAGCCCCCAAGGCCCTGATGATAACTCTGTAGCGTAGCTAATCAGTCATGGTCTATCAAGGGTGATTCCTCCTTCACCACTCCCGATACGACTCTGTCCTGCAATACGTCAAGTGTGAACCTCGAGGGTGATTCCTCCTAAGTTCACCTTGACAATTACATCAAGTGGATTCCATCGAGGGTGATTCCTTGGATTCCCCCTTGATGTTATGGACACACGGTTACCTAGACTTTACTTGAGACCATTGTTGAAGTTCAGTCAGCCTCGAGGGGTACCCGCGAGAGTTAGTGAAGTCGGGCAGGCCCACAGAGCACCCACGAGATAATTACGAGGCACGGCCGGGCAGGTAGACCGCCCTAGTGAGAGGGTTGGGCCTTACCCTTGTCGTATTTCCTCGAGACGGGGCAACGGGTCCACACGATCGTGAGTCTCTACTCGTCTTTGCGAGCTAAATACACGAAGGGTTTGGTTATTTGTTCTAAGTTGACCACTGGTCTATAAGCACTAACCGCCACGCGGGAACATATATGGGCACTCGACATCGTACTTCCGAAAGCTCTGTCAGACGTCCAGTTCAGCATTGTAGGCCCATCGAGCCATTGCCATCTAGGATGAGGTGGTTCTCATCCCGACTCGTCGCATAACGACCTGGAGTGCAATGGGCAATGGGCCCAAGATCCCAAAGCACTTAGGATGTACACTGGTGGGACCTCTCTGCGGAGTCTAGATAGGACTATGACATGTTGATCTTTCGAGGCCGAGCATGGACCCAGGAAAGTGTGACCGGCCAGAGTAATCAATCGTGTTGGGCAATGTGGTGCACCCCTACAGGGAAGTTTATGAATTCGAATAGCCGTGTCCACGGTAACGAACGCTCGGAGTGGTATCCTAATCTATTATAACTAGAAATGGCTACTTGAGACATGGGATGGATATGTGGCTCCGAGATTGCTTTCTCGCAGGGAGTCGAGGAAGGATATCTGGGCGTTAATAATTAAACATGCTTGTTAAATATTAAAATGCTATTATGTACTCTTCTAAATGCCGCAAGATGCTTGAAGATGCTAGTCTTTGATAGGCTAGGTCTTCCCCTCTCTTCTAGCATTCTGAAGTTCAGTCAACAGATACAACCCATTCCTTTGATACCGATGCATACTTAGTATAGTTCTGATGTAAGTCTAGCGAGTACTTTGGATGGGTAATCACGGTTTCTTTGCTACCTCCTTTTCTCCTTTACCCATTTGATGCGATCAGATGTTGGATCCCAGGAGCTAGATGCCACCCCATCGACTACTACTACATGGAGACCGTCGACGACCAGGAGTAGTTAGGAGGTCCTAGGCAGGAGGCCTTGCCTTTTCGACCGTTGTTGCTTTTGTGCTTGACTTCTTAAGGAAGTATTGTTTAACTTATGTCTCTACTCAGATATTGTTGCTTCCGCTGACTCGTTTGTTTTCAAGCTTCTATATTCGAGCCCCCGAGGCCCCTGGCTTGTAATATGAAGCTTGTATTAATTTAATTTGTGTCTAGAGTTGTGTACTATCTTTCCATGAGTCCCTAATCTTGATCGTACAAAATTGCATGTATGATTAGTGTATGATTGAATCGGGGCATCGCACTCCAGTCACCTACCCTCTCCCTCTTAGTCAACAATTCAACTTATCGTCTCCCCGGTTGTCTGATCCTCATGAAAGCCCCTATCCATGACCACATCCCTCCTCGCTGCACCATGATGAATGGGTCGACTACTACGGTATTGTCACACCCTGCATTTTGTAACATGATATTTGTACCTTTGAAGCATGAAAATTTGGACCAGCAATTTTTTTTAGCATCATTTGGCTTTTATTTGAAATTGAGTTTTCTTCATGTGCTTTTTCTTGTGCTCATTAAAGTCAACTATGACCTCTTGTAGAATTCATCTCCATACTCAAAACTTCTGCCCAATGATCATGCCAAGTGTTATATAACAGTATAGTATTTTCTTACAAAAATAATTTGGCCAAAATGTATTTTATAAATTTAGTTTTCCAAAAACCCCCGAATTAAGATTTGCACTGCAAGTACTTGATTTAGGGTGAGAAAATTATTTCAAAAGGTATATTTGATACCTAGTAGTCATAGGACTCCCAGAAACCACAAAGGTATAATTGTAAAAGTTATTTTCCTATTTTATTTAAAAGCTTTTTCTTAAGGCCAGAAATGGTCTTTAATAGGGGAAAATTATTTAACTATTTCAAAAATAAGTGCCAAAATTCAAGGAGACTCAGAGGACATATATTGTCCATATATGAGAGTTTCAACACTTGGTCATGTTCAAAATAATGGGCTAAACCCTCTAAAACCCTTTCTGGATATTTCAAGCTTTTGAAATATTTTCAAAGGAAATATTCTCCAAAAATTCCAGGGAAATTCTATCATGTCATATATGACATATTTGATGATCTTGCCAAGTCCCATGCCTTGGGAAGCAAGAAAACATCCTAAAACCCCTTCATAACCATTCTGTCCATATTTGAAGTTTGAGCAACTTCACACTGCCAAACTTGTCCAACTGCTCTCAAACTTGGTGCACATGCTAGAATGGCATAATAAGGCATCTAGACCAAATGGCACAAGATTTGGAATAGAGCAACTTGATCAGATCACCTCAAAACCCTTTCTGTTCAAATGCAAATTTGAACAACTTTACATTACCAACTTTTTATCTGGAGCTTCAAACTTTGTGGGCATGATCAATACCCCAAATGATGATGCTACACCAAGTGGTGCATCAAGGGGAGATGATTAGCTTGACTCAAACAAGATGAAGCTGTTTCTGTTGATTTTTAGGGTTCACCAAAGTTACATTGGCTAGTTTCTTCAGATGAGCCCAAATTTGGTGGAGCCCCCTATTTTCTCATGTTATACAATCCTGTTAAGTGCCATGTCAAGTGGAGGTCATTTGCTTGACCAAACACTGATCAAACACCTTCTGGCTTTTTACTAAAACCTCCATCTTGATCACTTTTACTCTTCTCCATGGCCTCAACTGGCTACCCCCAGTAACTTCCCCAGCACCCCAGCTCCATGATTGAGGGGTAAGGATCCAAGTTTACCTTGCTGGACAACAAGTTTTCACCAAGTCACCAGCATCCTCCCTCTCTCTCAGCATCTCCAGGGCATCCAAGGCCGCAGGCCATTTCTTTACTCCTCCCCTGACCTTCTAGACACTCTTGGGCACGTTGGTTTTGACCGGAGCGGCGATGGCACGGTGGTGCCAGCCATACGCGCGCTCTAGAGCACGCAACAGTGCGGACACGCACTGTAGCTCCAGCCAATCAGCCGCCCCCGACAGCCTCGGGCCACTCCCTCGCGCCAGTCGATGCTCCTCGACGTCTGCGACCGCCCCGGCGCTGCCCCCCTCCTCCTGCGCCCTCCAGTGAACATCGTCGCACGCGCACCGGCCGCCCGCAACGGCCACTCTTCTGCCTCGCACGCGCACGCTCCAGAAGCTCCCCCCGCTCCTTCTCACACCTCTACTGGACATGGAGCTCGTCCAGCAACTCCGTGGACACATTCCCCTCGCCCCCTGTGCGCTGTAGCTTCGAGCCGGAGCTCGCCGGTGCACTGGACCACGGGCCTCCGTCGACCTCCTATAAATAGGACCCCCCGGGCCTCTCCAGCAGCACCAACAGCCTCACCTCACCTCACTGAGCCCCCCAGCACCATCAGTTCGACCCCAGGAGGTCCCAGTGCTCGGGATCGACCGGAGCTCCGCCGCGTCGGGCCGCCGGTGATCTCGCAGTACGGGCCTCCCCTGCCCCTCCTTTCACCCGATTCGGAACCCCCTCACCTCACTGACCATTTCCCCTCTGTTTCCACTCTCTGTGGCCGTTGGAAACGGCCGGAGCGACAACCTCCCGTAGCTCCTCCGCCGTCCCACCTCGCCGCCGGCGAACCGGACCTCCCCGGCGTGCCGCACCACCACCCCTACATCCGCAACACGACGCTGGTCACGTTCCTGCCCTCCGTTGCCGTCGCCGTGGCCGGAAACCTCGCCGGTGAGCTCGCCGTCGCCGTGGCCGCAAGGTTGGAGATGACAGGCGGGCCCCGCTTGTCATCCCCACACCTCTCTCCCCCTCTTCTTAGTCATTGACCGACGGGCCCCGCTCGTCAGGTTCAAAAACCTGACGTGCGCGCGCAGGCACCCGTTCGGCCGGGCTGGACCGCCCTGGGCCGTGCACTGTGGCCCTCTGGCCCAGTTGCACAGGGGCGATTTTTCTTTATTCTTTCTGTAATTGTTTTAAACATTTCTACAGAAAAGAATAATGGTGCAAATAAAATAATTCCAACTCCTAAAATCTTGTAATATTCCAACCTATTTAATGGTACCACTTTCACTCACATCTATGAAACTTTTCTGTTCTGTTCAAATTTAAATTCAAATTTGAGCAGTAAAACTCCTGTTCTAAAATCAATAGAATCCATTCTATAACTCCAAAACTCCAACTAAGATTTTTCCCCATCTTAGAAATCCCTCTAGTATTTTACAAAAATAAGTTGACATTTTTCTGAGCACTTTGATTTTTCTGTTTTATTTGTGGTCTTATTTTCCCGTGGTTATTATACGACGTATAGATCCCGTATTTGACGAAGTTGCTGTGGAAGAAGAAGGAGAAGGATTTGAAGACTTTGAAGACCAAGCCAATCCAGGCAAGCAGCCCTTTGACCATGACACACTTGTTTTGCGGAACCCGTTGTTTCCGATGCATGATGATAGATTCACGGTAGTGACCTAGTTGAAACCACCACATGATGCATGCTTGAACTTGATCTTGCTAAGTGCTAGATGGCATGCAAATAGTTGGTCATGATGCTTAAGTGATGCATGTGTGATTTTAACCTTCGTAGTTGAAATCTTTGCATGAACCCATCGGGTGCCCCTAATGCCCGAGGGTGATGATGTGTTAGGTCATCACTTGAGGAAGAAGTGATGTGCCGGTAAAGTCATGTGCATGGTGAAATGATGGATTAGATTTATGTGTGACTACCGTCCCAACCAAACATGTGCAACCACACTACCCCTTATGGGACGGGGCTTTATTGATTACTTAGGTCGATACTAGCATGGTGCCCGCATTACTAGTGACGGGAAGACTTGAGGTCTTTTCCGGGACGGGGTCGTGCTTGGATAGACGGCCATGACTGTTTTTACAGGGCACCGGACACACCGTTGGTCCCTTCGGGTACGCGTGACATTGAAATTAGGGCAAGTCCCGTGATCTATTGTTTGTACCCGAGGGCCGTGTATCAACAAGTGGACTCTATGTTAGTGTCGTCTAAGGAAAGGTAATGACCGGGTGCTTACCCCGGGTACTTGAGGTACCGCGGGTCGTGGATGACACGGAAGTTCCCCGGATCTTGTGGGTAAAGTGTGCAACCTCTGCAGAGTGTACAACTATTCGAATAGCCGTGTCCACGGTCATGGACAGTTGGGTGGTGCTACTTAAACGATGTCCAGAATTTTACTTCATCGGTGATAGTATGTGTGTGATGAGTCAAGATGGTGATTTGACTCGATGAGTTGGATCATATTCATGTTGATATCGGTAACCTGTCATCGAGGTTACGCGAGTTTATTGATGCATAAACTTGATAGTAGAAAATTTATTCTAGCCCTTTGCTAGATTGTTCATTATCAATCAATTGCATTGTTACTTTGAACCACATCATGGGTTGCTTGCGAGTACATTCAAAGTACTCATTGGCTTGCCACTGGTTATTTAATTGGCCAGGCATGGAAGAACAGGAACATGAGGAAGAGTTCTTTGGAGACGATCATGCGAACTAGGATGCTATCCCAGTCAGAATGCCTGTAGGGTTAAGACATATGGCATGGGTTCTACCCGTTATCGAAGACTTCCGCTATTTGAGTTATTTGCTATTCAGCCCGTGAGGCTCTATCTATGTAAGACTTGGCCATAATGGCCTTAATTCGTGTAAGACTATTTGTATGGATGTAAGACTCTTGTTATTCAGCTTCTGCGTGTTCAGTGAGCATTGATCTCTGGGATCACTGTACACGTGCATTCGGTGATCTCGACTTGTAAGTCGGGGTCCCCACATAGCTGGTATCAGTGCCATCCTGACTGTAGGAAGCCTTAGTTAGCATGGGCGTTAGTTAGATGAGACCCCCTTTTCAAAAACCTTCTGAACCTCTCTTCTTTTCTAAACCTGAGATTTCATCAGCTTATTAACCCCTCCTATTCCACCTTTGTAGATGGCCGCTGTACCCGAAGAGCACCTGACCACTGGGTTTCCCTTACTTCTCGAGGATAGCCTCCAGGAGTGTCAGTTCCACCGAGCACCCATCCTCACCTACGTTGAGCATTGGGTGAGCGATACTGAGGTGGAGTACCATGTGGAAGTGATCGTGAAGGCAAACGATCCTCCCACAAGTTGGTTCTTCGAGGGACCCCAGATGGCAACACTACCTCTCGCTGTCGAGGCTGCTGCACTCAAGGCATTAACCCGTCTCCGCGAGCTTCTTCCGGAGATGGCAGCCAAGATGACAACTCGCTTCTTACCTTACCGGAAGGAAGGTGAAGAAGAAAGCAGCGCACTAGCCCCTCCACTGAAGGAAGGACTCTCGCTTCGATTCCAGACCTACTTCAGTCTATGTGCCGACAGCTTGGCACAAGACTTGGCCTTGGAATCAATGAAGCTTCGAGAAGAACTTCACAAGACCAAGGCACTTCTTCGTCGAGCTCAAGAGAAGGCAAATAGGATCAAGAAGGAAGGAGCACCTTCTGGACAATCCGCTATCGCATATCGAGGCGGAAGGCCCTCCGAGGATGTATCTTCCAAGAATGAAGAACCACCTCGGCGACGCCGGATGACGGCGAGGGAATATCGCAAGCTTTTCCCTGCACCACCGACAAAGCACCGTCGTATCCAACTCTTCCACTCCCCCACACCCTCAAGTGACAAGGGGGCCCAGACAGATGAAGACAAGGAGGAAGACCCAGAAGAGCCGGAATACGCGACCGAGCATTCCGCCGCTTAGGCATTATTCGCTACTCGGATATGCCAGTTGTAACCTCTACGGTAGGATAGGTCGTGTAACCCCTATGCGCAGTCGAGTCCTTGTATGGTTCACATGAAACCATCTAGTGCTTGTTTTTGTTGTGTCTGGATGTATGTCATATTCTTCCTTCGGGAATGTGTAAACGACTACATCACCCATTTGGATTTTAATGAATGTGATTTGGCCTTTCGGCCCTTGCATGATTTGATTAGTGTCACACCCACCCCCTTACTAGGCACCCATCTATCTTGCTTTCCCTCTTCCGAGTCATGAGACCTTTTACCGCTCCAACAGGATGCCTGTTGTAACTCGTACTGGTACCTCTACCCAGCAGCCCGAAGCCGGAGCATCCGCTCAGCCAGAGGCCGACCAAACCAACGACCAAGCTCCACCACCACCTCCTCCAAGCATGGACATGGCTCAGCTTCTCCAAGCTTTCCGAGAGGAACGCCAAGCCAACACTGCAGCTCTCCAGCTGATTGCTCAAGCTGTCACCAACAACCGCCAGCCGGCGGGGAATGGCAATGGACGTTCCACGTTGGCAGAGTTCAAGAAGCATGCACCGCCAACCTTCATCGAGACTACTGAACCCCTGGATGCAGACGACTGGGTCCGTTCCATTGAGGAGATACTGGAACTAGTCGGATGCACCGAAGACCGCGAGAAGGTGGCTTATGCAGCCCACTGCCTCGGGGGGACTACTAGAGCTTTTTGGGATGGATTCAAGGTCATGCATGCTGAACAAGACATCACTTGGGTTAATTTCAAGGCAGAATTCCGCAAGGCCCACATTCCTTCCGGAATCATGGCTATCAAAAAGCGTGAGTTCCGAGCCCTGAAGCAAGGAAGTGGCACTGTCAAGGAGTACATGCAGAAGTTCAGTATTCTGTCAAGGTATGCCCCTGAAGATGTCAGCACTGATGCTGCCAAAAGGGAGCGCTTCATGGAAGGCCTCAATCAGACTCTGCAATACTCGCTTGTCGTGTGCGACTGCCCGTCTTTCCCTGACTCGGTGAACAAGGCACTTATGCTTGAAGACAAGCGGCGTGCTTTGGAAGACACTCGCAAGCGCAAGTTGGTCAGTAAGGGAAGTTCCAGCAACCAGAAGCCTCGTCCGTGGCAGTCAGCCCTGGCCAAACCAACCTATCAGCAACCAAGAGCTCCTGCACCTCGTGCCAACCCTCAGCCTCAGTAGTATGCCAACCCCAGGCCAGCTTTCAACCCCAATACCAGTGGTGGCAACAAGATCAATCCAAACCAAGTCACTTGCTTTGGATGTGGTCAGTCCGGACACATCTCAAGGGTGTGCCCCAACAAGAAGCCTGATGCCCCGCGCCCCAATGCGCAGAACCAGGGACAAGGCCGTGGAATGCCACCAAGGAACCCAGCTCCTCGCAATCCACCGAACCATGGGAAGGGGCGCGTGAATCACGTCACTACTGAAGAAGCCCAGGAAGACCCGGACGTCGTGCTGGGTACGTTCCTTGTCAACTCAGCACCTGCAACTGTCTTGTTTGATTCTGGAGCAACGCATTCATTTGTCACTCAAAGATTTGCATTAAAAAGTGGCATGACCCCTACACCCCTAAATAACCCTATGGTGGTACAAACCCTCGGAGCCGAGATGAGAGCCAAGATAGGCTGTAAAGGAGTCAGTATTACCATTAATGGTGTAGACTTCCTAGCAGACCTTATCGTCCTGAGATCGCAAGGCTTGGATGTGATCCTAGGCATGAATTGGCTCAGCAAGCACCAAGGCTTGTTAGACTGTGCCAATCGGACAGTCACTGTGACCAATGACCAAGGAGTCGAAGTCAAGTTTGCTTCCAACTCCTCTTCCACTCAAGCCGCTAAAGTCAACTGTCTGTCTGAAGTTGGGCTAGATCAAGTACCGGTGGTATGTGAGTATCCTGATGTCTTTCCGGATGAACTACCGGGAATGCCCCCTGACCGTGACATTGAGTTCATCATCGAGCTCGTGCCCGGAGCAGGACCCATATATAAGAAGCCTTATAGAATGGGAACGGAGGAATTAGCTGAGTTGAAGAAGCAGCTGGAAGAGCAGCTAAGGAAGGGATTTATCCGCCCGAGTGCCTCCCCTTGGGGATCTCCCGTTCTGTTTGTGGCAAAGAGGGACGGTACCATCCGCTTATGCATTGACTATCGTTCCCTCAATGAAGTTACAATCAAGAACAAGTATCCACTTCCCAAGATCGAAGATCTGTTTGATCAGCTCAGCGGAGCCAAGGTGTTCTCCAAGATCGACCTCAGATCTGGGTACTACCAGCTGAAGATCAGACCCCAAGATATTCCGAAGACGGCATTCATAACCACATATGGCCTGTACGAGTGCACGGTCATGTCTTTTGGGTTAATCAATGCCCCAGCTTACTTCATGTATCTCATGAATAAAGTCTTCATGGAATATTTGGACAAGTTTGTTGTTGTCTTCATTGATGACATTCTTGTGTTCTTGAAGTCGGAGGAAGAGCACGAGCAGCATCTGAGGATGGTCCTAGACAAGCTTCGTGAGCACCAACTGTATGCCAAATTTAGCAAGTGTGAGTTCTGGCTGCATAAAGTTGGATTCTTAGGTCATGTCTTGATCGAGGAAGGATTATCTGTTGATCCTGCAAAGATCGAAGCTGTGACCCAATGTCAATCTCCAACGACCGTCAAGGAAGTCAGAAGCTTCCTCGGACTAGCGGGCTATTACCGCAAGTTCGTGGAAGGATTCTCTAGCATTGCACGACCAATGACTCAGCTCCTCAAGAAGGACAAGAAGTTTGAGTGGACGCCAAAATGCGAAGAGAGCTTCCAAGAACTCAAGAAGAGGTTGACCACCGCCCCAGTTCTGGCAACACCTGATATTCACAAGGAGTTTGTGATATATTGTGATGCCTCTCGAACCAGATTGGGAAGCGTTCTGATGCAAGAAGGCCGCGTCATAGCATACCTCTCCAGGCAGCTACGACCCCATGAGGAGAACTACGCTACTCATGATCTTGAGCTAGCGGCAGTAGTTCATGCCTTGAAGACATGGCGGCATTACCTCCTAGGGAAACGGTGTGAGATCTACACAGACCACAAAAGTCTGAAGTACATTTTCACCCAAAAGGAATTGAACATGAGGCAGCAGAGATGGTTGGAACTCATCAAAGACTATGACCTCAGTGTTCAGTATCACCCTGGGAAGGCTAACGTGGTGGCCGATGCCTTAAGCAGGAAGGCTTGCTCTTTGAATGCCGTTATTCAAGAAAGGCAGCCAGCCTTGTTTAAGGAGATCGAACAATTCAGTTTGGAATTGGTCACCCCTGGATTTCTTGATCATTTGGAAGTCAGACCGACCCTGATGGACGACGTCAAGAAGGCACAAGATGGACACGCAAGCATTGAAGGCATCAAGTGGAAGATGAAGCTGGGCAAGGCCCCAGGATTCTCCGAAGACGAGCACGGGATTGTTTGGTACAAGGGTCGCATCTGCGTACCAAACAACACCGAGCTGAAGACGCTGATTCTGCAAGAAGCCCACGACACTCCGTATTCCATCCACCCCGGAGGAACCAAGATGTACCAAGACTTGAAGGCACGATTCTGGTGGCACGAGATGAAAAGAGAGATTGCAACCTATGTTGCAAAGTGTGATGTGTGCCAAAGGGTCAAGGCTGAATATCAGCGACCTGCTGGATTGCTTCAACCACTCAAGGTTCCTGAGTGGAAGTGGGATAAAGTCGGAATGGACTTCATCACTAGATTACCAAGGTCGAATAAAGGACATGACTCTATCTGGGTCATAGTCGATCATTTGACCAAGGTGGCCCATTTCATTCCTGTCAAGACCACTTATGATGGCAACCGGCTGGCAGCTCTCTACATCGACCGAATCGTAAGTCTTCACGGTGTTCCCAAGGAGATTGTGTCAGATCGAGGAACCCAGTTCACCTCCAGGTTCTGGAAGAAGTTCCAAGAAGCCTTGGGAACCAAGTTGTCTTTCAGCACGGCTTTTCACCCACAGACCGGAGGTCAGACAGAACGAGTCAATCAGATTCTCGAAGACATGCTCCGAGCCTGTGTCCTGGCATATGGAGCCAAGTGGGAAGATTGTCTCCCTTTTGCCGAGTTCTCCTACAACAACAGTTACCAGTCGAGCCTTCAGATGGCACCATTTGAGGTGTTGTGCGGACGCAGATGTCGCACACCCCTCAACTGGTCAGAGACTGGAGAAGGACTAGTCTTTGGACCGGATAATCTCCGCGCAGCAGAAGAGCAAGTCCAACTAGTCAGAGAGCGTTTGAAGGCAGCCAAGTCAAGGCAAAAGAGCTATGCTGACACTCACCGTCGGGACATGAGTTTCCATGTCCGGGACCATGTGTACCTGCGGGTAACTCCTCTGAAGGGAACCAAGCGTTTCCACGTCAAGGGGAAGCTCGCACCAAGGTTCATTGGACCCTTTGAGATCACTGCACGACGAGGAGAAGTGGCTTACCAGTTGGAACTACCACCTGAGCTATCCGATGTGCACAATGTATTCCATGTGTCGCAACTCCGGAAATGTCTCCAAGTTCCAGACAAGCCTAATCTCTACAAGGATGTGGATCACCAAGCCATTGATCTGCAGCCTGATTTGACCTACCGCGAGAAGCCCATTCGCATTCTGGACGAAGCAGAACGACGGACGCGAAGCCGTACCATCAAGTACTTCAAGGTCCAGTGGAGCAACCACACCGAAGCAGAAGCAACCTGGGAACGAGAAGACTATCTTAGATCCGAGTTTCCCGACCTCTTTTAAGACCTAGTTTAGGAATCTCGGGGACGAGATTCTTGTAAGGGGGGTAGGTCTGTCACACCCTGCATTTTGTAACATGATATTTGTACCTTTGAAGCATGAAAATTTGGACCAACAATTTTTTAGCATAATTTGGCTTTTATTCGAAATTGAGTTTTCTTCATGTGCTTTTTCTTGTGCTCATTAAAGTCAACTATGACCTCTTGTAGAATTCATCTCCATACTCAAAACTTCTGCCCAATGATCATGCCAAGTGTTATATAACAGTATAGTATTTTCTTACAAAAATAATTTGGCCAAAATGTATTTTATAAATTTAGTTTTCCAAAAACCCCTGAATTAAGATTTGCACTGCAAGTACTTGATTTAGGGTGAGAAAATTATTTCAAAAGGTATATTTGGGACCTAGTAGTCATAGGACTCCCATAAACCACAAAGGTATAATTTTAAAAGTTATTTTCCTATTATATTTAAAAGCTTTTTCTTAAGGCCAGAAATGGTCTTTAATAGGGGAAAATTATTTAACTATTTCAAAAATAATTGCCAAAATTCAGGGAGACTCAGAGGACATATATTGTCCATATATGAGAGTTTCAACACTTGGTCATGTTCAAAATAATGGGCTAAACCCTCTAAAACCCTTTCTGGATATTTCAAGCTTTTGAAATATTTTCAAAGGAAATATTCTCCAAAAATTCCAGGCAAATTCTATCATGTCATATATGACATATTTGATGATCTTGCCAAGTCCCATGCCTTGGGAAGCAAGAAAACATCCTCAAACCCCTTCATAACCATTCTGTCCATATTTGAAGTTTGAGCAACTTTACATTGCCAAACTTGTCCAACTGCTCTCAAACTTGGTGCACATGCTAGAATGGCCTAATAAGGCATCTAGACCAAATGGCACAAGATTTGGAATAGAAAAACTTGATCAGATCACCTCAAAACCCTTTCTGTTCAAATGCAAATTTGAACAACTTTACATTACCAACTTTTTATCTGGAGCTTCAAACTTTGTGGGCATGATCAATACCCCAAATGATGATGCTACACCAAGTGGTGCATCAAGGGGAGATGATTAGCTTGACTCAAACAAGATGAAGCTGTTTTTGTTGATTTTTAGGGTTCACCAAAGTTACATTGGCTAGTTTCTTCAGATGAGCCCAAATTTGGTGGAGCCCCCTATTTTCTCATGTTATACAATCCTGTTAAGTGCCATGTCAAGTGGAGGTCATTTGCTTGACCAAACACTGATCAAACACCTTCTGGCTTTTTACTAAAACCTCCATCTTGATCACTTTTACTCTTCTCCATGGCCTCAACTTTTTACTACATGATCATTCAGTTACTGGCTACCCCCAGTAACTTCCCCAGCACCCCAGCTCCATTATTGGGGGGTAAGGATCCAAGTTTACCTTGCTGGACAGCAAGTTTTCACCAAGTCACCAGCATCCTCCCTCTCTCTCAGCATCTCCAGGGCATCCAAGGCCGCAGGCCATTTCTTTACTCCTCCCCTGACCTTCTAGGTACTCTTGGGCATGTTGGTTTTGACCGGAGCAGCGAGGGCACGGTGGTGCCAGCCATACGCGCGCTCTGGAGCACGCAACAGTGCGGACACGCACTGTAGCTCCAGCCAATCAGCCGCCCCCGACAGCCTCGGGCCACTCCCTCGCGCCAGTCGATGCTCCTCGACGTCCGCGACCGCCCCGGCGCTGCCCCCCTCCTCCTGCACCCTCCAGTGAACATCGTCGCACGCGCACCGGCCGCCCACAACGGCCACTCTTCTGCCTCGCACGCGCGCGCTCCAGAAGCTCCCCCGCTCCTCCTCTCACCTCTACTGGACATGGAGCTCGTCCAGCAACTCCGTGGACACATTCCCCTCGCCCCCCTGTGCGCTGTAGCTTCGAGCCGGAGCTCGCCGGCGCACTGGACCACGGGCCTCCGTCGACCTCCTATAAATAGGACCCCCCGGGCCTCTCCAGCAGCACCAACAGCCTCACCTCACCTCACTGAGCCCCCCAGCACCTTCAGTTCGACCCCAGGAGGCCCCAGTGCTCGGGATCGACCGGAGCTCCGCCGCGTCGGGCCGCCGGTGATCTTGCAGTACGGGCCTCCCCTGCCCCTCCTTTCACCCGATTCGGAACCCCCTCACCTCACTGACCATTTCCCCTCTGTTTCCCCTCTCTGTGGCAGTTGGAAACGGCCGAAGCGACGACCTCCCATTGCTCCTCCGCCGTCCCACCTCGCCGTCGGTGAACCGGACCTCCCCGGCGTGCCGCACCACCACCCCTACATCCGCAACACGACGCTGGTCACGTTCCTGCCCTCCGTTGCCGTCGCCGTGGCCGGAAACCTCGCCGGTGAGCTCGCCGTCGCCGTGGCCGCAAGGTTGGAGATGACAGGCGGGCCCCGCCTGTCATCCCCACACCTCTCTCCCCCTCCTCTCAGTCACTGACCGACGGGCCCCGCCCGTCAGGTTCAAAAACCTGACGTGCGCGCGCAGGCACCCATTCGGCCGGGCTGGACCGCCCTGGGCCGTGCACTGTGGCCCTCTGGCCCAGTTGCACAGGGGCGATTTTTCTTTATTCCTTCTGTAATTGTTTTAAACATTTCTACAGAAAAGAATAATGGTCCAAATAAAATAATTCCAACTCCTAAAATCTTGTAATATTCCAACCTATTTAATGGTACCACTTTCACTCACATCTATGAAAATTTTCTGTTCTGTTCAAATTTAAATTCAAATTTGAGCAGTAAAACTCCTGTTCTAAAATCAATAGAATCCATTCTGTAACTCCAAAACTCCAACTAAGATTTTTCCCCATCTTAGAAATCCCTCTAGTATTTTACAAAAATAAGTTGATATTTTTCTGAGCACTTTGATTTTTCTGTTTTATTTGTGGTCTTATTTTCCCATGGTTATTATACGACGTATAGATCCCGTATTTGACGAAGTTGCTGTGGAAAAAGAAGGAGAAGGATTTGAAGACTTTGAAGACCAAGCCAATCCAGGCAAGCAGCCCTTTGACCATGACACACTTGTTTTGCGGAACCCGTTGTTTCCGATGCATGATGATAGATTCACGGTGGTGACCTAGTTGAAACCACCACATGATGCATGCTTGAACTTGATCTTGCTAAGTGCTAGATGGCATGCAAATAGTTGGTCATGATGCTTAAGTGATGCATGTGTGATTTTAACCTTCGTAGTTGAAATCTTTGCAATAACCCATCGGGTGGCCCTAATGCCCGAGGGTGATGATGTGTTAGGTCATCACTTGAGGAAGAAGTGATGTGCCGGTAAAGTCATGTGCATGGTGAAATGATGGATTAGATTTATGTGTGACTACCGTCCCAACCAAACATGTGCAACCACACTACCCCTTATGGGACGGGGCTTTATTGATTACTTAGGTCGATACTAGCATGGTGCCCGCATTACTAGTGACTGGAAGACTTGAGGTCTTTTCCGGGACCGGGTCGTGCTTGGATAGACGGCCATGACTGTTTTTACAGGGCACCGGACACACCGTTGGTCCCTTCGGGTACGCGTGACATTGAAATTAGGGCAAGTCCCGTGATCTATTGTTTGTACCCGAGGGCCGTGTATCAACGAGTGGACTCTATGTTAGTGTTGTCTAAGGAAAGGTAATGACCGGGTGCTTACCCCGGGTACTTGAGGTACCGCGGGTCATGGATGACACGGAAGTTCCCCGGATCTTGTGGGTAAAGTGTGCAACCTCTGCAGAGTGTAAAACTATTCGAATAGCCGTGTCCACGGTCATGGACAGTTGGGTGGTGCTACTTAAACTATGTCCAGAATTTTACTTCATCGGTGATAGTATGTGTGTGATGAGTCAAGATGGTGACTTGACTCGATGAGTTGGATCATATTCATGTTGATATCGGTAACCTGTCATCGAGGTTACGCGAGTTTATTGATGCATAAACTTGATAGTAGAAAATTTATTCTAGCCCTTTGCTAGATTGTTCATTATCAATCAATTGCATTGTTACTTTGAACCACATCATGGGTTGCTTGCGAGTACATTCAAAGTACTCATTGGCTTGCCACTGGTTATTTAATTGGCCAGGCATGGAAGAACAGGAACATGAGGAAGAGTTCTTTGGAGACGATCATGCGAACTAGGACGCTATCCCAGTCAGAATGCCTGTAGGGTTAAGGCAGATGGCATGGGTTCTACCCGTTATCGAAGACTTCCGCTATTTGAGTTATTTGCTATTCAGCCCGTGAGGCTCTATCTATGTAAGACTTGGCCATAATGGCCTTAATTCGTGTAAGACTATTTGTATGGATGTAAGACTCTTGTTATTCAGCTTCTGTGTGTTCAGTGAGCATTGATCTCTGGGATCACTGTACACGTGCATTCGGTGATCTCGACTTCTAAGTCGGGGTCCCCACAGGTATCCACATGGAGAGCATTGGAGGAGGCAAAGGGATATGTTTGGTCATCAACATGACCTGAAGAAAGCGCAACCATATGGCCAATTGTGGGTGTGGATGCAAGGGGTCAAAGAATAGGTATAAGATATGGCAAGGACGACGAAAGACTACATTTTCTTAGTTACCAAAAGTAGGGTGATCAAAGCAATCTACATGATGCATCTCTTCCTATGTAGCTTTGCTTACCAGAAGATGGGTGATCAAAGCAATCTACATGTCGCGTCTCTGTATATGTAGCTTTGCTTAGCATAAATTGTTCTCATGACTTTCTTTTAGGCTATGAACCTATCATCAATGTAATATATTGTGCTATGTATGAACTATTTCCTTATGTTTAAGGAATATCAGTCTCTAAATATTCCAACTTGCATGGTTTACTCACACCCTTTGCGCCATTGGTGCAACGAGTCATCTAGTAACCCTAGACAAAAGATCGAGTTCCGTAGGGGGAGGAGCGGCACATGTTTTTTCTTTCCTTATGTAATTATTTGTAAAGACTTGTCAGAGGGGTGGTGGGAGGTGGGATGAAAAAAAAGGACGAAAAAAACGGTGTACCAGGCTACCAAAATCTCCATGAAATGTAGAGATGAGGCCGATAATATAAACCAAAAATAGGTAATAATTAATTGTGGCATTCAATATATACTATACGTGCATAACCTGCATGCCAGCTCAGACGTCATAAATTTAATAGGGATAATATTTTATATGTATTAATACTTTCCTTCTCAAAGAATAAAATATTAGATATACATTAATATTATCCCTAAATAGGTGCGTTTGATTAGTATATATATGCCATCTTGTTACCTTAGCAATAGAACATTAGTCCGTTACATCAATCTCTCGATAGTTTGTCCACTATATTGTGAAGGACGATGTCGAAAGTTGTGGCAGTAGTGATGGTTCTTAGTTTGATGATGACCACCTCGGCCGAACACGAGGAACGAGTAATGGTAGCTACTCCAATAGAAGGAACCAGTCAAGGATGGGTGCGCTATTCGGTAACTTCAACGTACTCTACTACATCACCATCACTCGATGATGCACATCCCCATTGTGGGGGTCGTGACCCAAAAAATTGTCCTCCGCCTACTTGTTGTGCTGAATAAAACATCATCCATGCTATTGTTTTCTAAGGACAATTTTAATACTACATTTCTTCGACTTGAACTTTTCTCTTGGTGTTTCCCTTGTATTAAATAAAAAAGCAACTTCTTCAGCTACTGTAAAAATGATATAGCCACCGGCTAATCAGGGACATGCACATATATTGCTCATCACTGGTAACTTGAAAACTTACAGTAAAAAAAAAAGACACATCCGTGATATTTTGGCCCAAACGCTTTTTTCGGTCATTCTTATGACACTTCTATGACGATAATTGTGACAAAACCCGGTATCATTGTAGATGTGGTGGGCTCCTACTTCAATGACAAAAAATAATGACAGAAAATGGGCTTTACGTCTTGGTCTGGCCGGAGGCGCACTTGCATGCCATTCTTTGGGCCATCCATGATGGAAACAGTCATGGTAGAAGTGAGGGCGAGGAAAATTTCGGGGAGTTCCCGGTTACGGTGGGTGGTCGGGGCGGAGCGATGCACGATGACTTGCGCATTTCTCGCGTATACATACGTGCGTGTGTGTAAGGCGTTGGAATCAGAGCAAGGCGTTCGCTTACTGAACCCGAGCGATTGCACTAGTTACGTTACTGAATTCGAGCAATCGATCCCTTGGCTGTTAACTGAACCCGAGCGATTCCTTCGCTACAACTGCTAACTGAGCCCGATCGATTGATCGCTGTTGTTGCTTACTGAAGCCGATCGACCTTACTGCCTCTTGATGAACAGTGACCGTGCGGGTTGGTTGAATGAGTTGAGACATACGTGGTTGGGGTTGGATGAACAGTTCTCGGTGCGGGTTGGATGAACAGGACCCCGTGGTAGTATGCGGTTGCCGCTGGATGAAAAGGACCCCGAGGTAGTATGCGGTTGCCGCTGGATGAAAAGGACCCCGAGAGTAGGCCGCCACAGCCGGGCTGGTTGGGGGGTGGATGAACATGACCCCATGGAGGGCTGGTTGAATAGTAGCCGGTGGAGGGCAGGATGAACAGTAGCCTGTGGATGAACAGTAGCTGGTGGCGGCAGGAAGAAGACGCGATCGATGAACCGTGCAGGTGGAGGCTGGAGGAAGTCGACGGTGGGTGAACAGTAGCCTGTGGAGTCCCTTTTTGTGGCACGCCGCACCCCTCTCGATGAACAAGACCCCCGTTTATACCGTAGCGCTCCAACACAAGTCTGTTTCCTCCATTTTGCAAGACACCAGACCCCTCCCGATGAACATGATCTCGCTTCGTCCATAACCGGTCCAGCTGAAGGCAGTTTCCTCGTGGGACAAGGGAATGTATGGGAAAAGGTGCCATCCAAGATTTCTATAATTACATTGGGGCTTTGCCTCGTGATGATGCTCCTATACTCAAGAGAACCAAAACTTATGCGGAGGCTATTTCCGCACTTGTTCTTAAACTTGAGAAGAGATTTATTCGTACCCACCCAACTTCGCAAAGATTGTTTTATGAATTTTTAGTTATAAAGGATCCACGAGCTAAAAAGATAGCCGCACTTGTCCTCATGGATGAATTTGACTACATAATACAAGTGGCTAGAGAGATCTTTGATTTTTATGGTATGAATCGTGAAAAACCGGTTATAGATGAGATCCTTTACAATAGCGACTATTTATTAAGTTATTTTCTTGGCAATATTCAAATCTTTTATGAAAATCTAAAAAAACGGATTCCTGTTCTAGACATGATCCAACATGTTTTCAATAATGTGAACTAACAATATTCTTGGATAGTAGCTGGTAACCAAAATAGATTTGCAGAGGGGCAACTCGAGAATGCTAAGGTTTCTACGAATAATGTGTTTCAAGTTATATTTGTACAACCTAATGACAAAATCACATCTATGGAATTTTTTGTCAAAAATGACAATACCTAGATCGTTGATTTTTGCCTAGCCAGGGGCGTTAAACAATAGCGCTTGTTGGGAGGCAACCCAATTTTTTTCCTGCTTTTGAATAAATATATCATCTATCCCCTGGTTAGATGTGTTTTCATGTTTTAATCTAGTGTTTGTGCCAAGTAAGACCTTTGGGATAGTTTGGAAGATTGTTGATTTGATTTTGTGGAAAAACAAAAACTTTTACGTCCAGTGCAGAAAATTATATAATTCACTAGAGCTTGATAAACTTCTGAATTTTTTACACATGATTTATATACAAAATTTCCACGTTTTCCTAATTTAATTTTTTTAGAGATACATAAGTATGCAAAGTTTTCTGATTGCTACAAACTGTTCTGTTTTTGACAGATTTTGTTTTTATCGTGTTGTTTGCTTATTTTGATGAATCTATGGGTAGTATCGAGGGGGGGGGGGGTATGAAACATGGAGAAGTTAGAATACAATATATATAACACCAATATAAAATTAGAATGAGTTCACAACAATACCTAAACTGGTTATTTGATTTATTAAGCTAACGGATCTCACTAGTTTTCTGTTGAGTTTTGTGTTGTGAAGTTTTCAAGTTTTGGGTAAAGATTTGACGGACTACGGAATAAGAAGTGGCAAGAGCCTAAGCTTGGGGATGCCCAAGGCACCCAAGGTAATATTCAAGGACAACGAACATCTAAGCTTGGGGATGCCCCGGATGGCATCCCCTGTTTTGTCTTCAATCCATCGGTAAATTTACTTGAGGCTATATTTTTATTCACCACATGATATGTATTTTGCTTGGAGCGTCTTGTATGATTTGAGTCTTTGCTTTTTAGTTTGCCACAATAATCCTTGATGTACACACCTTTTGAGAGGGACACACATTAGTCGTGAATTTATTGGAATACTCTTTGAGCTTCACTTATATAATTTGAGCTAGGGTAGTTGCTCTAGTCCTTCACTTATATCTTTTTAGCACGATGGTGATGTTATTTTGAAGAAGTTAATGAACTCTCGTGCTTCACTTGCAATACTTTTCCACCGCTGCAACACTATGTTCCTGTGAGATCCGGAGGGGGATTCAATCACAGAGGGCATCTACATCAACGTTGCTGCCCCTCCGATGGTATGTGAGTAGTTTACCACAAACCCATGGGTCCATAGCAAGTATCTAGATGGCTTCTTCTCTCTCTTTGATCTTCAATACAATGTTCTCCTCAATGTTCTTGGAGATCAATTCGATGTAATCTTCTTTTGCGGTGTGTTTGTCAAGATCCGATGAATTGTAGATTTATTATGATTAGATTATCTATGAATATTATTTGAGTCTTCTCTGAAGTATTTTATGAATCATTGAGATAGATTTGTATTTCTTTTCAATCTATCAATTTGGTTTGGCCAACAAGATTAGGTTTTCTTGCAATGGGAGAGGTGCTTTATGATGGGTTCAATATTGTGGTGTCCTCACCAAGTGACATAGTAGAGGTAGCGAGGAACGTATTGTATTGTTGCCATTAAGGATAAAAAGATGGGGTTTATATCATATTGCATGAGTTTATCCCTCTACATCATGTCATCTTGCTTAAGGCGATACTTTGTTTTTAACTTAATACTCTAGATGCATGCTGGATAGCGGTCGATGAGTGGAGTAATAGTAGTAGATGCAGGCAGGAGTTGGTTTACTTGTCATGGATGTTATGCCTATATTCATGATCATTACCTTAGATGTCATCATAATTTTTCACTTTTCTATCAATTGCTCGACAGTAATTTGTTTACCCACCGTATGCTATCTTCGAGAGAGAAGCCTCTAGTGAAACCTATGCCCCCGGGTCTATTTTCCATTATATATTTTCAGAACTATAAAACCCCAAAACCAAAAATTATCTTGCTGAAATTATTTTGTGTTTACTTTATTTTGCTTTTTTACTTTTGTTTAAAATTACCTCTACCAGATCTCACTCTTGTTCGTGACCGTGAAGGGATTGACAACCCATTTTCCTCGTCATGTGCAAGTATTTGTTAGTTTGTGCAGGTGCATAGATTGGAGACTTGTTTGTGCCTCCTACTGGATTGATACCTTGGTTCTCAACTGAGGGAAATACTTATACCTACTTTGCTGCATCACCCTTTCCTCTTCAAGCGAAAAATCAACGCAAGCTCAAGAAGCAGCAAGCACCGCCGCATGCCGATGCGTCGTCGAGTGCTCATTCTAGCGAGCTAGGGCACGAGTCCAGGGGCCCTCTGTAGCTCGATCCTGACGCTGGCCCGAGCCTCTGCCACGGTTTTTGGCTGCCGGCGTTTAGCCACCGGTGCGTGAACATGGCTGACCGGGACCACCACCACGGGTTACTGACCCGTGGGCCCCACAGGCACGACTGGCCAGTTGACCCAGTCACCTCTACTGACTGGACCGGCCCAGCAGCTGACATGTGGGGCCCATTCCCTAATTAAACTTTGTTTAGCTTAAATTTACACTGTATAACCCGCAGAGTATGACATGTGGGTCCCAGATGTCAGTTTGACCAGTCAATTGACTAGTTGAATGCTGACGCCACCCTCACATCATGCTAACACATTAATTCTATTTTTCAATTTAATTTAAGCAAAGTATTTTCAAAAAACGTATAAAACTTTGAAAATTAATATAAAAATAATTCGTAAGTCAGATGAAACTAATCTATATATGAAAATTGCTCAGAAAAATATGACGATTCTGAATATGCCTTTAGTTCATCTGTCACCTGTCCCTAGCATAGCGAACACAGAACATTCCCCTCTCTTCCATCTGTCCAAAAAATGGCAAACGCTGGGAAAACATTCCCGCATGTTTTCCCTCTTCTTCTGCAACATGTAGTACCGCGTTAGAACACCCTTAGGTATGCATGTTACCATGTCATGCATTTGTTTGCTTTATATGTAATGTTTCTTCTCCCTCTTCTCTTTGGTAGGCCCGAGACCGCTGCCGATGCTACCGTGATCGACTATTTCACCGACGACCCTTCTTCCTTTTCAGTAGAGCTTCCACGCAAGCAAAGCCACCTTGATCATTCCAATATCACTGATTCCATTCTATCTCATACTTGCATTAGATTTTGCTATTGTAATTGATTGCTCCTATTCTCATGCATAGCCCGCCTTTGTAACATATTGTTGTATCTTGCCTGCTTATCCTAAACTGCTCAGTACATGTTGGCTAGTGATCCATCAATGACCCCTCACCTTGTCCCTGTTGCCCTGCTTCATCACCGATGACTCGATCAACTTGATCGATATCCAGAGCCCAACACATCACCTCATCCCCTTAGTTGTACGAATTTGTAGAGCTAATATCGAGTGCCAAAGGCGATACCTCATAACACACTCCTGATGATAACTCTGTAGCGTAGCTAATCAGTCATGGTCTATCAAGGGTGCTTCCTCCTTCACCACTCCCGATACGACTCTGTCTTGCAATACGTCAATATTGTTGTATCTTGCCTGGTTGGTTCTGAGGACACTCACGCATGTAGTGCCCCGGTTCTCCACACTTGAAGCATGTCACAGTGCCAGTGCGTGGAGCAAAGTTGGTAGGTGGTACTCCATAAGTCTTGGCAGGTGCATACTGTTGAGTTGGGCTAGGCCCTCATAGGATGGCCTCGGTGTGTACTTGGGTGGCAGAGCAGTGTTAGGAACCCACACACGGCGCTTGTGAGAGCCAGAGCCGGATGAGGAACCAAAGTCTAGAGGATGCTTGCGTGTGGCTTCGAAATCAGTCTGGCCCGTCTCAGCACTGATGGCTTTGTTCACCAACTTCTGGAAGGAAGTGCACTCGTGCAGACATAGATCTTGGCGGAGTTCAGGACTGAGTCCCTTGTGGAACCTTGCCTGCTTCTTGGCATCGGTGGACTCTTCCTTAGGTGCATAGCGTGCCAAGTTGCCAAACTCGCGACTATAGCCATCCACGGTTAACCGGCCGTGGGTGAAATTGCAGAATTCCTCCCGCTTGCGATCCATGAGACCTTCCGGAATGTGATGTTCACGGAATGCCTCACTGAACTCAGCCCAAGTAGTGATTTGGCCAGCAGGACGCATAGCCTCAAAGTTCTCCCACCAGAGACTGGCAGGGCCTTCAAGATGGTAGGCGGCGTAGATAACCTTGTCAGCTTCGGCCACACGGGCAGAGTGTAGCTTGTGGGTGATACTACGAAGCCAGTCATCCGCATCCAGAGGTTCAGTGGAGTGATGGAACTTTGGTGGGCACATCTTGATAAAGTCATTGATTGAAACCACGTCATTCCTCTGGCGGAACCCAGTGTTCTGCTCTATGCGTTCCAGCAGACGGTTGGTCTCTCTCTTGTTCCGTTCTACCTCGAGCATAACTTCAGCCAAGGAGGGTGGCTGGGGTAGATTCTCATCTCTAGCCCCACTAGCCTCACCCTGTTCCTGAGCAGCAGGAGTGCTGCAAGTGTTGACCATCCTAGGAAAACAAAACAACGGTTTAAACAAGGATGGCAAAAACTTGACATAGGAGTGCAGAATGTAATGGATTACACGGAATGCAGAGATGTTCATCCGTACTACATGGTAATATAGAAACTGCTATATATACCAGTGGTCATACACACCATACATAGTTTAGTACAAGCCAAGGCTAAAGTACAACTGCGGTGAAAGACGATACATCCCATTAGAGGCATTCCAAGCTCCTATACATTATTTAACTACACCTCCGAAACTCAGTACTAGCTAAGTCATATTCCACAAGACACGCAGGACTGTGGAAATACAAGTACTACAATACTACTACTGCCACGGTCTAGCTCAGACATTCCCGTAGTAATCTTCGTAAAGATTACCACCGTAGCCTGGAAGTGGAACAGATGGATCTTGAAACTCTCGAGCACTCGAAGGCTGTGGACCATAGGGACATGGATGTGGCCTCGGGCCTGATGCTGGTGGTAACCGACGCCCACGTGGAGGTTTACTACCCCCAACGTCACGCCAATCCATACGATCAGGCAGACGAGTCCGTACGGGGTACAAATCCCGCATATCCAGATATCCGGCGTGCACAGCAGGTGCAAGCCGTGTCAAAGTAGTCCAGTGGGCGGCTCGAGTGTTATACAGCTCCATTCGAAGGGCACGGACCTCACGGTCCCTATCCTCCAGCATCTGAACAGTAGTCTGAAGCAGTGGCTCCTCATGAGCAGCATCGGTATACAGACCAGTGTAGTAGCCTTCCTCTCCGGGAAGTGAGGCTGGCATGTAACAGAACTCAGTGTTCAGCAACAGGGCATGCCTAGCCCGGAGCATGGTCATCATCGAATAGGCGGCATCCTGCACTGCCATCTCGATAGTAACCCCGAGTCCATAAGACCAATGGATGGGGTCGTTAGCTCCGGGATATGAGGGGTATATCCGGACTGTGCAGAAATACTGACTCTGATTGAAATCCTGGTACTGTTCCTCCACGGTGTACTCAGGATACCAGCGGTAACCGGTCTCAGTCAACATACGGACTAGCATGGCCGTGTGACCGGGCACATTAATGCACCGAGTCAAACAAACCACCTGGTGAGGTGTGCGGCCAGACATCTGAAATACGAAATAATGCAAAGGCATTAGTGTTTCTGGAAGAAATCGGGCAGCATAACAACTGTAAATGCTCAAAAAAGGATTTTGAGACATCATACAAATGATAGCATAACCACTCAACATTATCATATCAAGGTTCCGGGTCCAACAATTATCATACTAAAAGGGTAGAAACTGAACTAAGGCTTGAAACCAACAATCCTAAGAGTCTACGGATTTGTAACACGTGAACCTAGTAAGGATAAGAGGCCTAGTCCTAAATCCCCGTGGAAAGAATAGACTGACTCAGATCAGAAGGGCATAAGGTAAAGGAGTAAAAAGAGCCTTACGTTCCCTTCCACAATCAATTCCCCTACATACAACTAAGAATTTTTCTAGACTCAACATCGACCAGTTTGGCTTGAGAAACCTACAGGCAGTCCAGCTCTGATGCCAACGCTGTCAGGACCCTGATCCTAAGTCACACCGATCTAGCTGTAACACGTCATATCACTTTGCGGCCTCACGCACGGTATCCCCACGGGTGCCACCTTACCTGGCCCGGGACCGTTTGCGCATTTTGGCACACGTATATGACAGTGTCGCTAGCATCCATATGACAGAGAACCCGGGCCGACATGGCTAGTTATAAACCAAAAGTGGCACTAAATTACAGAGACAGGCATCCATGACCCAGCGACGAACGTGTCGGTCATCAACGTATGAACCCAAGTCGTAGCAAGCTACATGGACTTAAAGGAACAACGCGTGACATTTCCCCTAAGGGACAGACACAGGAACGAAGAAGGACACATGCCGGCCAGCCTACGTGTTCCGAGCAGTAGCAAGCTACCAAGGCTCGTTGGAAGCACTAGGAGGCATTTCCCTGTAAGATAGGCTACCAAAGGAAAACAACTAGGTGTCGGATCCCACACATACCAAGCATTCAATCATACACACAATATGCTCAATATGTGCAAATACAACATTGCATCACAACAGAACTCTATGACTCAAAGTACTTTATTTAAAAGGCTCAAAGAGCCATACATAACATATCCATACAGATAGGGGTCACATGACCCAACACTCAAGTCATACAGTCATACAAGCACAAGCGGAAGCTACATGTCTGAGTATAGACAACTTAGAAAATAAAACAGGCTTGGTGTAGCCTGACTATCTACAAGGCCCTTCACAAGCTCCAGATCTCCGTCTGGGTAGCAAGCTACTCGTCGACGTCAACGTCTATTTATAACCCATCATTAGGGGCAGGGTTCTCCTCTGCAACAGTTATTAAGCAAACATGAGTACAAAGGTACTCAACAAGTCTTACAACAGAACCTATCATACATGCAACATTATCAACAGGGGGTAGTGGAGTTCATAGCAGAAAGCCAGCTTTGACTCTTGGCTAACCTATACTACAACTCTCAACAGATTGCAAGATATTACTACGTACACGAGTCCTCTACTCACCACGAAAATACACCACCGAGGATCCTCTTCCGTCATCCTACGGAAGGGCCATCCACGGTACTCACACTTGTCTTGAGGCTTTTAGTAGTATCCATCAACTTGTCTATGAACTGTAAGAGTAACCAAGTAGTCTGTACCGCGAACAACGGCTATTCGAATAGATTGATAACCCTGCAGGGGTGTACTTCTTCACACACGCTTCCACCACTTATCGCTGTTTACTCGACATGTACTCGGCAACCTTCAAGCGGAAGCCCAGCGAGGGTGTCGGCCACGACCTGACAAACTACACAAGTCTCTCGTCCAGGTTTATCGCCTATTTGATGTGTACAGGGTTCCATCCGTGGGGAGATCCGGCCGGGGTGTCACTCACGGCCCCAAACGATGTGTACAGGGTTCCCGAGTCACCAAACGGGCAACCGGTACACCGTGCCACGTACCTGTTGCATCACAGCCCACCCCGAGGGTCAGCGCTGTGCACGACCACCAGTAAACTACAAACACCAGAAACTAGTTGCAACTCTTGGACAGAGATCGAGGGTAATTAATAAGCCGAGAGGGTCCATTGGTTTCGGGCCCAACGCATGGTAGTAGCTGGAACTTGAACCACACATACAGATCTCGGGTCCTATGAATGGTTCCAATGAAACAACCCACCACGTACTCCTACATGGCCTTTCATCGATACCTTTACCAAACATGTTCCACACTTCCTTCTCTTTACCGGTATGATCATTTCACTCTGATCCATCACCCAGATGAACCAGACCTGACACAACTCTAAGCACAGCAGGCAACATAAACAAATAGCATGGTGGATCACACATCACATGGCTCAATCAACTCCTACACATGCTAGTGGGTTTCAACTATTTACTATGGCAATGACAGGTCATGCAAGCGGGTTCAACTACCGCAGCAAGTAGCAGTTCACACGCTGTTGCCTTAATGCATTAAAAGAGAGCAGGAGCGAGAAGATTGGGTTTGTATCGGAATGATCAATGATTGCTTGCCTGACAAAGTGGTTGTCGGGTACTGCTCTTCAGCTGGATACGCAGAAGTATCCTCGGGAGCAGGACCTAGCACGGAGAATACCGACGATACAATCAATAAGCAAACAAATGCAACAATATGATGCATGCTCATGATATGGCAAGATGCATGTGTTTTGGGCTAATGCAACTATAACCAGAAGGGTTTGAGCCCATTTGAATCAAAGATTCAAATTGAAACCCAAACTATTATTTAATTAAGTGCATTATCATGTTTTGATGTGGACAGCAAGGTTAACTTGCTCAAACATGCATGAAACCAATGCCATTGGAAAGATTAGATTTTTCTGATCAATTTTCATATATAAATCTTTTCCATCTGAGCTACAGTTGAATTTATATGATTTTTTTGAAGTTTATCGCATTTTCTGGAATTTCCAGAATTATTTTTATATCTAAAAATCCCAGAAAATCCTTTACTGCGTCAGCATGACATCATGCTGACGTCAGCCAGTCAACAGGGCATCCAGGTCAAACCTGACCAGTGGGTCCCTCATGTTAGTGGCTCACTAAACTAATGACAGCAATTAGTATTTAAATAAAACCTAAACTGAAATTAGTTAACGGCCGTCCCCACATGTCAGTGACACAGGGGGATCAAACCTTGGTCAAATGGGGCTAACTCGCCGGCGTTTAGCCGCCGGCGAGGCCAAGCGCGGCGGTGAGGTGCGATTTTTGTGCTCCGGCTGCCAAAACGACGGCGGAGCACACCTACGGGTAGCTGGGAGTGAGCCGCGTCGAGTGGTGGTGCTGGCTGGCCTCGGGGTCGCCGGAAACGACACCGGCGACGAGTCCAGCGGCTGCCGGAGTTCAGGCGAGGTCGAAATCGTCGGTGCGGTGCTCGTAGAGGTGCGTGGAGTGGTCCTACAGCATCTACATGGAACGGTGGAGCTGGTGGGCACGGTGGCCGGACCGTTAGATGGCCGGAGCCTCGTCGGCGACGAGCTCCACGGCGGCGCGTGCAGGTGAGCCTCGTGCGGTGCGTTCAGTGCAGGAGAGAGCCAACGGAGAGGGGGAGGACGAAGCTGAGCTCACGGCGGTTGCAGTAGACGCCGGGGCGAGCTCGGGGACGGTCGGAGCTGAGCGGGGCGGCGAGGGGGGTCTCTGCGGCCGGAGTTGGGGAAGACGGGGTCGGGGGCGACTCCAGAGCGGGTGAGCGCTCGGGGCTCAGCCTGCTCGACGTAGTCGATGACGGTGGAGAGGACGAACACGATGACGGAGCTCAGGGACGGCGGTGGACGCGGCTATCACGACGGCGCGGGCACGGTGGCGTCAGCCATGGTGCGGGGAAGGCGAGGGAGAGGAGCTGGGGAGGAGTGGACGTGTCAGCGAGCTCGGGGAGGAAGTGGGGGATCGATCCCACCCACCAGAACGGCGAGGGAAGGAAGCAGGGCGGCGGGCAGCTGCGTGGGGCGCGCTGCGGCCGCCGTCGAGCACCTGCCTGCCTGCCTGGCCGAGCCAAGCAGCTCGCTGGAGCGGTGGCTGGGCTGGGCCGGCAGGTGGGCCTGTTAGGCGCCAGGTAAGCTCTCTCTCTCTTCTCTCTTTTCTATTTCTTTCTGTTTCATTTCTTTTGCAACTTTGTTGAATTATTAAAAATGCCAGAACATTTTTGTAGCTCATAAAGCTAGTCATGCCCACTGTAAATATTATGAACAACATGGAACATTTTAGTTTATGATTATTTGGGCACACAAATTATTTTATAGCATTTAAATGCCCAAATGCAAATACCATATGAATTAATCCAGAGACCTTGGATGTCCTAGAAAATTGTGCACCATTTTTGGCAGAGGCTTAAGACCAAGGCAGAAATGATGAACATTTTTGAAGGGCATTTTGGGTACATTGGAAAAGATTTTATTAAACCCTAGTTGTTAGAAGAGGGGTGCTGGGGTTTCTGTCATTCCCATTTCAAGTTTCTTTGAAAGGTAAACATGATGCACACTCTAGCTAGTCCTAATGCAAGCACTGACTAGGGATGTGACAGTACCCCTCTTTTTGTACACCGGCACCTCATATTTCTTCTCTGATATTTGGGTTTTGTTTGGCTAACTAGATCTATTTATCTTGCAATGGGAAGAGGTGCCCGGTAGTGGGTTCAATCTTATGGTTGTTTGATCCTAGTGACAGAAAGGGAACCAACACGTATCGATCGTTAACACAAACGATAAAATGACAAGATCCATATCTAACGCCATACACAAACGGATCTTGTCTACATCATGTCATCGTTCTTAATGCATTACTCCATTTTTTCATGAACTTAATACACTTGATGCATGCTAGATATCAGATGATGTGTGGAGTAATAGTAGTAGATGCAGAATCGTTTTGGTCTACTTGTCACGGATGTGTTGCCTATATATAATGATCATGCCTAGATATTCTCATAACTATGCGCTTTTCTATCAATTGCCCAACAGTAATTGTTTTCCCACCGTTTGCTATTTTCTCGAGAGAAACCGCTAGTGAAACCTATGCCCCCCGGGTCTTCTTTCTCATATATTTGCCTTTGCGATCTATTTGCCTTCGCTTTTATTTTTAGATCTACTAAACCAAAAACCCAAAAATACCTTGCTGCAATTTATCTTATTTATCAACCAATCTACCAATATTTATATCTCTCTCACATTCGTTACCCGAAAGGGATTGACAACCCCTTTAATACGTCGGGTTGCGAGGTGTTGTTATTTGTGTGCAGGTGATGTTTACGTTGTGTTCCTTGGTTCTCCTACTGGTTAGATAACCTTGGTTTCACATATGAGGGAAATACCTACCGCCGCCGTGCTGCATCATCCCTTCCTCTTTGGGGAAATACCGATGTAGCTTTAAGTGACATCACCTCTCTACTGTGATAATGAAAGAGCCATCAAGATTGCTCACAATCCTGTTCAGCACTCGAAGACAAAGCACATTGAGAATCGTCAGCAGTTTCTCAGGGATCATGTGATCAAGAAGGATATTAAGATCATTCATGTCAACACTAAATAGCAATTGGCAGATATCTTCACTAGGCCCTTGGATGAGACAATGTTTTGCAAGCTACATCATGAGCTAAATATCCTACAATCCTCAAATGTCATGTGAATAGACACACATACTAATGTTTATGCATTTTGACGACTTAGATGTGCAACACATGAGGTAATGTATGTCTTCAATTCATGAAGACATACACTCTAAATGTAAATACATTAATGTGGAATTCGACTCTGGAGCACCACGATAATTATGCGCCGTGTCCTGGTCTAATACTTCCTATACGGTGGGTAACGCCACCACCAAACTTTCTTGAATTTTCATTTGGCGTCATGACTGCATTATCTTCATAATTGGTTTATCTTCAACTTTTTTTGACTTCAAGGTTTATCTTCATAATGTTGATTTGGTCTTCTCTTATAT
>LR738710.1:32290296-32303127 GCA_902687465.1 Secale cereale
TGTATGTGTGTGTGTGTGTGTGTGTGTGTGTGTGTGTGTGTGTTCTGTCGTCTACAGCATTCACTTATAGCTATGTCTTCAAACCTTTTTCTGATCTAAGTGAATGTGATCGGACTCTAAACCTCTCTATTCTTATCTCTCCAACTCTCTCTATCTCTTCATATGCATTCTGTTGACACGTGTCAATTTTCTTCATTGTGTCCTTGTCAGCTAAAGATATAGAGACACACATTTAAGTCTGTTTTAATGCCTTATCCTTTTTGCCTGAAAACCGGAGAAGCCGTAACGATCATCCGAAAAACAAAGCGTGCATGGGGTCATGGCTCAACTCTCCATAAGTTGCATGCTCACCACGTGTCCTTTAGATGTGAACCACCAGGGGCACCTGCGTAATTGAGCCGCGTCGCCCCCTCTCCTTATAAATATTCCACCCGTGCGGTCATAATCTCTTCTTCCACCTCGCGACATCTCGCTCAAACCCTAGCACCTCCGCTAGCTCCAGTCGACGCCGGAGACGAAGAGCTTAGCTGCCGCGACTTCTTTGACGCCGTCTTCTCTCCGGCTGCAGACCTCGTCTTCTCCGCTGCCGCTGTAGGTGTCTTCCGCTGCCAAGTTGGGGCATGGAAGATTGATCTGCTCGGCATCCCTCTCATCTCGTCCAGCAGTTCCCCTGTGCGGTAAAAAATCTCAATTTTTACCATCATTTTCAGCCGTTGAAACCATGTATCTCCATGCTACTTCTCGAGCTTGCGTTGTATTACCTCGAAGAGGAAAGGGTGATGCAGCACAGTAGCGTACGTATTTCCCCTCAGTTTTTGAGAACCAAGGTATCAATCGAGTAGGAGACCATGCGCGAGTCCCTTGCACCTGCACAAACAAATAAGAACTTCGCAGCCAATGCGATAAGGGGTTGTCAATCCCTTTACGATCACTTACGAAAGTGAGATCTGATAGATATGATAGTATGATATTTTCGGTATTTTTTGTATAAGAACAGAAAGTAAATAAAGCAAAGTAAAGTAGATGGAAGATTAATATGTTGAGAATAGAACCGGGGGCCATAGGTTTCACTAGTGGCTTCTCTCATGATAGCAGAATTCTACGGTGGGTGAACAAATTACTGTTGAGCAATTGATAGAAAAGCACATAGTTATGAGAATATCTAGGCATGATCATTATATATAGGCATCACATCCATGACAAGTAGACCAAAACGATTCTGCATCTACTACTATTACTCCACACATCGGCCGCTATCCAGCATGCATCTAGAGTATTAAGTTCATATGAACAGAGTAATGCTTTAAGCAAGATGACATGATGTAGGGGGGTAAACTCAAGCAATATGATATAAACCCCATCTTTTTATCCTCGATGGCAACAATACAATATGTGCCTTGCTGCCCCTACTGTCACTGGGAAAGGACACCGCAAGATTGAACCTAAAGCCAAGCACTTATCCCATTGCAAGAACTATAGATCTAGTAGGCCAAACAAAACCAATAATTCGAAGAGACTTGCAAGGATATTATAATCATACATAAAAGATTTTAGAAAAGAATCAAATATTGTTCATAGATAATCTTGATCATAAACCCACAATTCATCGGATCTCGACAAACACACCGCAAAAAGATTACATCGAATAGATCTCCTCGAAGATCGAGGAGAACTTTGTATTGAGATAAAAAAAGAGAGAACATGCCATCTAGCTAATAACTATGGACCCGAAGGTCTGTGGTAAACTACTCACAACTCATTAGTGAGGCTATGGTGTTGATGTAGAAGCACTCCGTGGTAGATCCCCCCTCCGGCGGAGCTCCGGAACAGGCCCCAAGATGGGATCTCACGGGAACAGAAGGTTGCAGCAATGGAATTATGGTTTTCTCTGTTGCCTTGATGATTTCAGGGTACGTGGATATATATAGGAGGAGGAGGGCATCGGGGGAGCAACATGGGGCCCACAAGGGTGGGGGGCGCGCCTGCCTCCCCTGGGTGCGCCCTGCCCCGTCGTGGGAACCTCGTTTCTTCTCTGACTTGGCCCTCAAGTCTCTCGTGAAGATATGGTTCCAAAAATAACTCTCCCATTGGTTTCATTCCGTTTGGACTCCGCTTGATATTCCTTTTCTGCGAAACACTGAAATTGGCAAAAAACAACAATTTGCACTGGGCCTTGGGTTAGTAGGCTAGTCCCAAAATTAATATAAAAGTGTATAATAAAGCCCATTAAACATCCAAAACAGAATATATAATAGCATGGAACAATCAAAAATTATATATACGTTGGAGATGTATCAAGCAACCCTAAGCTTAGTTCTTGCTCGTCCTCGAGTAGGTAAATGATAAAAATAGAATTTTTGATGTGGAATGCTAACTAACATAATTCTCTTTGTAATTTTTCTTTGTTGTGGCATGAATGTCCAGATCCGAATGATTCAAGACAAAAGTCTATGTTGAGATAAGAATAATAATACTTCAAGCATACTAACAAAGAAATTATGTCTTCTCAAAATAACATGGCCAAAGAAAGTTCATCCCTACAAAATCATATAGTTAGGCTATGCTCCATCTTCGTCACACAAAATACTTCAATCATGCACAACCCCGGTTTCAGCCAAGCAATTGCTTCATACTGAAAATCTTTCAAACTCTTTCAACTTTCACGCAATATATGAGCGTGAGCCATGGATATAGTGCTATAGGTGGAATAGAGTGGTGGTTGTGGAGAAGACAAAAGAGGAGGATTGTCTCACATCAACTAGGCATATCAATGGGCTATGGAGATGCCCATCAATAGATATAAATGTGAGTGAGTAGGGATTGCCATGCAACGGATGCACTAGAGCTATAAATGTATGAAAGCTCAACAAAAGAAACTAAGTGGGTGTGCATCCAACTTGCTTGCTCACGAAGACCTAGGGCATTTGAGGAAGCCCATCGTTGGAATATACAATCCAAGTTCTAAAATAAAAATTCCCACTAGTATATGAAAGTGACTAAACAAGACATTCTCTATCAAGAAGATCATGGTGCTACTTTGAAGCACAAGTGTGGAAAAAGATAGTAGCATTGTCCTTTTTTTTCTTTCCTTTTTTTCTTTCTTTTCTTTGGCCTTTCTTTCTTTTCTTTCTTTGGGACAATGCTCTAATAATGATTATCATCACAACTATATTGATTTACAACTCGATATTACAACTCGATACTAGAAAAAAGTATGACTCTATATGAATGCCTCCGGCGGTGTACCAGGATGTGCAATGAATCAAGAGTGACATGTATGAAAAATTATGCACGGTGGCCTAGACACAAATACGATGTCAAATACATGATCATGCATGGCAATATGACAATGATGAAGCGTGCCATAACAAACGGAATGATGGAAAGTTGCATGGCAATATATCTCGGAATGGCTATGGAAATGCCATGATAGGTAGGTATGATGGCTGTTTTGAGAAAGGTATATGGTGGTTGTATGGCACCAGCGAAAGTTATGCGGTACAAGAGAAGCTAGCAATGGTGGAAGGGTGAGAGTGCGTATAATCCATGGACTCAACATTATTCATAAAGAACTCACATACTTATTGCAAAAATCTACAAGTCATCAAAACAAAGTACTAGACGCATGCTCCTAGGGGAAGGGTTGGTAGGAGGTAACCATTGCGCGATCCCGACCTCCACACAAAGGATGACACTCAATGAAATACCTCATGCTTCAAATTTGTCACACAAGGGTTACCATACGTGCATGCTACGGGACTTGCAAACCTTAACACAAGTATTTCTCAAATTCAAAACTACTCTACTAGCATGACTCCAATATCACCATCCTCATATCTCAAAACAATCATCAAGTATCAAACTTCTCATCATATTCAATTCACTTTATGTGAAAGTTTTTTACTATACTCATCGTGGATGCCTATCATGTTAGGACTAGTTTTCTAACCAAAGCACATTACCATGCTGTTGTAAAAGACTCTCAAAAGGATATAAGTTAAGCATGAGAGATCAACAATTTCTACAAAATAAAACCACCACCGTGCTCTAAAAGATATAAGTGAAGCACTAGAGCAAAACTATCTAGCTCAAACGATATAAGTGAAGCATATAGGGTATTCTAATAAATTCTAAATCATATTTATCTCTCTCGAAAGGTGTGTCCAGCAAGGATGATTGTGGCAAACTAAAAAGCAAAGACTCAAATTATACATGATGCTCCAAGCAAAACACATATCATGTGGTGAATAAAAATATAGTCTCGAGTATAGTTACTGATAGATGAAGACGAAAGAGGGGATGCCTTCCCGGGGTATCCCCAAGCTTAGGCTTTTGGTTGTCCTTGAATTTTATCTTGGGGTGCCTTGGGCATCCCCAAGCTTAGGATCTTGTCACTTTTTGTTCCATAGTCCATCAAAGCCATACTCAAAACTTGAAAACTTCACAACACAAAACTTAGCCAAAAATCTCGCGAGCTCTGTTAGTATAAGAAAACAAACCACCACTCAAAGGTATTGTAATGAACTCATTCTTTGTTTATACTGGTGCTAAACCTACTGTATTACAACTTCTCCATGATTCAAACCCCCCGATACTACTCATAGATTCATCAAAATAAGCAAACAACACACGATAAACAGAATCTGTCAAAAACAAAACAATCTGTAGTAATCTGTAACTTTCAAATACTTCTGTAACTCCAAAAAAATTGAAATAAATTGGTAAACATGAGAAATTTGTCTATTAATCATATGCAAAAAGAATCAACTAAATAGTACTATCCAGTAAAAATTTATTGCCAAACTCGTGAGCGCTAAAGTTTTTGTTTTTTTACAGCATGATCATACAAACTTCGCACAAATCTTCCCAAAGGTTCTACTTGGCACAAACACTAATTAAAACACAAAACCATATCTAAACAGAAGTTAGATGCAATGTTTATTCCGAAACAGAAGCAAAAGCAAAGAAAATAAAATTGGGTTGCCTCCCAACAAGCGCTATTGTTTAACGCCCCTAGCAAGCCACGATACAAGAATAGATCTAGGTATTGCCATCTTTTGTAGGCAATCCATAAGTGGTTATCGTAATAGATTCATAAGGTAATTTGATTTTATTTCTAGGAAACTGTTCCATGCCTTTCCTTAATGGAAATTGGAATCTAATATTTCCTTCCTTCATATCAATAATTGCACCAATCGTTCTAAGGAAAGGTCTACCAAGAATAATAGGACATGAAGGATTGCAATCTATATCAAGAACAATGAAATCTACGGGCACATAATTCCTATTAGCAACAATAATAACATCATTAATCCTTCCCAAAGGTTTCTTAATGGTAGAATCCGCAAGATGCAAATTTAAAGAACAATTAGCAAGTTCATGGAAACCTAACACACTCAAGGCACAAGACCCCGGCGAGAGGAGCTTGCCGGGAGGACCAACCAAGGCATCTCAGGGAACTTGCCGCGACGTGCCACGCGTCCCGGCAAGGCCCGGTGAGCGACAAGCTCCCGGACGCGACAAGACAATGACCGCGGCAAGGCGCTTGCCGCGGCAAGCTTCCACTCTGTATCTACGCTCCAGCACATTTGCCAATGTGTCGCTCTGGGACCCTTCCAGGCGTACGTGGCGGGAGGCTGTGCAGCCAGAGGTGCGCGGTGGCAAGCGGCGCTGACAAGATCGCCATCGTGGCGAGCGGTGGCGTCCCTGACGGCCCCTTTTTGCACTGTTTGGGCGACACAGACGGGCATTTAATGCCCTTGTCCCCTGCCGTCAGGGTTAGGTATGATACACTGTACAAGTAGGTGTACCAACTACAACACCTTTCCATTTTTACCCTTATCTGCGTTGCCACCTGTCGGTGACCCCTTGAGCATATAAAAGGAGGCCCATGCGCAACGTAGGGGGGGGGGGACGAACACTCTCACGCTCGGCCTCGTTAGCTGCTAGAGTGTACTGTAGCACTCAGCGCTCCCGAGCAAGAACTCAATACAAACCACAAAGCAGGAGTAGGGTTTTACGCATCCGTGCGGCCCGAACCTGGGTAAACTGCTCGTGTGCTTCGCCTCGATCCGCTCTTCGCACGATCTCCGCCCCTGCCGAATCGAAAGGGACCTGGCCCGCCGGTCCCATAGGTGTTCGTGGATCAGTTTCCCCGACATCTTTGGCGCGCCAGGTAGGTGGTGCGTCGAGGTTGTGTGAACCTGATCCGGCATTCACACGAGCTAGATCTTCATCATCTTCATCAACATGCCGCCGAAGAAGAAGGCTTCGAAGGCGGCTGCTCCGTCCGTGTCGATCCCACCACCGCCGGAGCCAACGGCTGGTGGGGTAGACGCCGGCGGGAGAACGGGCGTCGACGAGGGAGCTCACGGTGCCGCCAAGTCCAAGGACAAAGCTGCGCTGCCCGTCGGTGGCGTAGTCGACTCCCACAACGACCGGGCGCACTCCAAGACCTTGGCGTCTGTACATGCACCGCGCCCCTCTCAGGAGGCGCGGAACCGGCAGCGTCATGGTACTCATGGTACCATACGTTTGCTGGACCAAGATCGAGCTGGTGGATCTCGGGATGCTCAAGACCAGCATGCACGCCAACATGCCGGCACGAGCAAGGCACTAATACCCGCCACCCCAGCAGAAGCTTTGGCACGAGCTCAACTGCTCCTAGACTACCCTCCAACGGCTGACAAGGCCGACGACTAGAGGGCCACCATTCAGAGTCTCATCGCCTTCGCCAACGGCGACACTCCACGGCAGCCGAGCACATCGCAGCCGCGGCAAGTCAGCCAGGCACGGGCCGATGGCGACAAGACCGGTGGAGGTGCAACCACCGTGCACTCTCCACCCCGAAGACCACGATCGCCGACTCGCCGGATCCACCTCGACAGCGACTCCACCGCATCATCGGATCCACGAGCTCGTCGCGATCAGCACCAAGTTCTTGACAAACGACGGCAAGAGGACGCTCGTACTCGCATCGAGCGCCGAAGAGAAGCGCGACGTCAATCAGACCAGCGCGCTGGGCCCACTGTCGACATGCATGCGCCAGGGGAACCAGGCGACTTGCCGTACGCGGTAGGTTGCCCTGTGTTCACTCGTGAGCTGCGGCAAGTCCAGTGGCCCAGCATGAAGAATTTCAAGCCAGACGTACCAGAGAAGTACGACGGCAAGACACATCCGTCGGAGTTCCTCAGCATCTACACCATCGCGGTGCAAGCTGCCGGGGGATGAGACGACAAGATCCTTGCCAATTACTTCCCGCTGGTACTCAAACCCAACGTCAGATCCTGGCTCATGCACTTGCCGGACAACTCCATATCCTCCTGGGCAGACCTGTGCCATCAGTTTGTCGGCGCCTTTACAGGCGGCCACAAACCTCATGGCCAAGAGAGTGACCTTCACCTGCTCGCCCAGAAGGAAGGAGAGCCCCTGCGCAAGTATATCTAGAGGTTCAGCCGTGTACAGCACAACATCCCAGACGTCCACCCTGCCGCGGTTATCAGCGCGTTCCATCAGAACGTGCGTAACCGCAGGATGCGGGAGGAGATGGCGATGTGTAAAATCAGAGACGTCAGCGAGCTATACGCCCTGGCCGACAAGTGTGCACGTGCTGAGGAAGGGAGGAAACTCCCCGGAGAGGATACATGAGCAGGAGGATCTGACAGCGAGGATGCTGCCCCGGCAAAGAAAAACCGGCGGCGGAACAACAGGAAGAAGAGAGGCAAAGATGTACTAGTCGTTGAGCAGTCCGGCAACGAAGGTGGTGCCAAGAAAGCCAAAGCTGGTAGCTCCGGCAAGGAGATTGCCGCTTGCACCAACTGCCAGGCTGTGGCGGCCGTCGACAAGCAGGACGGCATGGACAAGCAGTACTGCAAGATCCACCGCACCAAGGGTCATGACCTCCAGAACTGCTAGAGGGCCGAGCAGCTTGTCGAGCAGCAAAAAGCTGAGTACGAGCGGCGCGACAAGGAGAAGGCCCAAGGAGGTGTTGGAGGATCCGGCAAGAAGAATACCGGCCGGGGAGGACGCCGCGGCTAGGCCAAGCAGCGGCAAGGAGACAGACCTCCCCGCGGCCGCGACAAGGATGAAGATGACGACGATGACGAGGACATGGATGATGTCGAGACCAGTGAGCAGGAGTTCCAGAAAGCCACAGAGGTCTTGTGCGTTGACGGCGGTGCTTCTCTGCATACTTCACACCGCCAACTCAACCAGTGGGTGCGGGAAGTCAATGCGGCAGAACCACCTGTAGAATCACGCAAGCTTCTGAAATGGTCCAGCACGCCTATCATCTTTGATATTGAGGACCACCCTGATCGCACAACTGCGGTCGGGTGCTTGCCGATGTTGGTTTCACCAACTATCCGCAACCTCAAGGTCACTAAGATGCTAGTTGACGGCGGGGCCAGCTTGAACCTGATCTCCTCCGCTGTACTCCAGAAACTCCAGATCCCTGATAGCGAGCTCGAAGAGACCGACACATTCCAAGGAATCAATTCGGGAAGGAGCAAGCCGAAGGGAAAGATCACGTTGCCAGTGACGTTTGGCGGCGAGCTGAATTTCAGGACTGAGAGGGTCACTTTTGACGTTGCCGATTTTCCATTGCCTTACAATGGGATTCTCGGCCGTCCAGCACTCGCCAAGTTCATGGCAGCCTCTCACTACGCATACAACATGCTGAAGATGCCAGGCCCGATAAGCGTCATTTCTGTCCCTGGCAACAAGAAGGATGCTCTTATCTGTGCCGACAAGATCTACCGGGAAGCAGCAGCCGCAACTGATCGCAAGACACTTGCAGCTGAAGCTCCCGGGGGGAAGAAGAAGACCAAGTCCGGCAAGAGTTCTGATGCCCACTCCGGCAAGCGCACCTCCTCGGAGTGCTGCGCTACCGTCGAGGACGCACCATCGAGCTCCACCGGCAAGTGTAAGAAGACTATGGCAGCTCCGCCAGAGACCAAGAGGGTGTCCGCCTAGGAGGACTGCACTGGTGGTACCTTCACCATCAGTGCCACGCTTGACCCTAAATAGGAAAGCGCGCTCATTGCTTTCCTGCGGGCGAACGTCGACGTGTTTGCGTGGCAACCGTCTGACATCCCCGGTGTTCCCAGGAAAGTAATTGAGCACCACCTTGCCGTCTATCCTCATGGGCGGCCCGTCAAGCAGAAAGTCAGGAAACAAGCAGCGGAGCGCCAAGAATTCATCGCAGAAGAGATCAAGAAGTTGGAAGCAGCAGGCCTTGTCAGAGGAGTGCTCCATCCTATGTGGTTGGCCGATCCTGTAGTCGTGCGCAAGGCAAACGAGAAATGGAGGCTTTGTATCGACTTTACCGATGTCAATAATGCTTGTCCCAAAGACCCATTTCCCTTGACGCGCATTGACCAGATTGTTGACTCCACGGCCGGATGTGACCGGCTTTCATTTCTTGACGCATACTCAGGATACCATCAAATCTTCATGGCAGAAGAGGATGAAGAGAAGACCGCATTCATCACTCCATGTGGCACATACTGTTTCATACGGATGCCTTTCGGTTTGAAGAATGCTGGTTCAACATTTGCAAGGGTGGTCCATACAACTTTTGAGCCACAAATTCACAGAAATGTGGAAGCCTACATGGATGACATAGAGGTCAAGAGCAGGGACAGGACAACTTTGATTCAAGATTTAGACGAGACCTTTGCAAATCTGCGCAAGATCCAGCTCAAGCTCAACCCCGAGAAGTGTGTGTTTGGAGTCCCTTCCGGCAAGCTTCTCGGGTTCTTCGTGTCTCAGCGGGGAATTGAAGCCAATCCCGACAAGATCAAGGCCATTGAGCAGATTGAAGCACCAAAGGAGTCAAGGATGTACAAAGACTTGCCGGTTGCGTGGCTGCTCTCAGCAGGTTTATCTCTAAGTCTGTAGAGCACGCCCTGCCATTTTTCAAAATTTTGAAAAATGCAAGTCCAATGAAATGGACTCCAGAAGCGGAGGCTGCGCTGCAAGACTTGAAGAGATACCTGTCCTCCACTCCAATACTTGTCGCACCTAAGCCACAAGAGAGGTTGCTGCTGTATCTGGCGGCAACCAATCAATTGGTAAGTGCTGCGTTAGTAGCGGAGAGGGAGGCAGATGATGAGCCAGCAACCGCGGCAGGTGCATCCAGCCACAAGCAGGGGGCTTCCCCGACAAGCTCTGGTCCCGACAAAGATGGATCTGCGCAGGCGTGCGAGGAGATAAGGAAGAAAATGGTGCAGCGCCTAGTTTACTTTGTCAGTTCCCTTCTGCAAGGAGCTAGGTCAAGGTACTCTGGTGTGCAGAAATTGCTTTTCGGCCTCCTCATGGCCTCGAGAAAGCTGCGCCATTACTTCCAAGCACATGAGATCACAGTTGTCACTCACTTTCCGCTGAAGAGGATACTGCACAATCCAGAAGCAACATGCAGGATTGTTGAGTGGGCACTGGAACTGTCAAGCTTTGGCCTCAAGTTTGAGAGTACTTCGACTATCCAAAGCAGAGCATTGGCAGAATTCATAGCAAGTGGACGCCGACACCAGATGAAGAAATTCCAGAAACGAGCATCCCCGTCAAGGAAGCAAGCAAAGAGTGGCTGATGTACTTTGATGGTGCCTTCTCACTGCAAGGCGCCGGTGCTGGCGTGCTGCTTGTCACACCCACCGGAGAGCACCTCAAGTACGTAGTCCAGATGCACTTTCCCAAGGAGCAAGCAACAAACAATACTGCAGAGTATGAGGGTTTGCTTGCCGGTCTCAGGATCGCGGCAGACCTTGGGATCAAGAAACTCATTGTCAGGGGTGACTCGCAGCTCGTCGTCCGCCAAGTGAACAAGAATTATCAGAGTCCGTTGATGGAAGCTTACGTCGATGAAGTGAGAAAGCTAGAAGATCACTTTGACGGCCTACAGATGGAGCATGTTCCAAGAGCTCAGAACGACATCGCCGATGGCCTGTCAAAGTGCGCCGCACTTAAGTTACCTGTGGAACCAGGGATCTTTGTGCTCAAGCTGACTCAACCGTCCGTAACACCATGAACTGGATAGAGCAAGAAGAGGAAGTTGATTTCTGGTGACTATTTTCCGGCAGAGCTTCCCGAAGCCGCCGCTAAGAAGGTCCCCAAGATCAACACCAAGAGTGCTGAGGAGCAGTCTGCTCCGGCAAGCCCTAGGGTTTGTTCCGTTGAAGCAAATGCTCCCGACAAGTTTTGCTCCGGCAAGCTTGCCGGGGAACATCAAGCTCAGGCCGAGCCGCAGGTTCTTGCCGTAGAAGCGGATGTTCCCGCAGCAGCAGATGTGCCTTTAGTCCTTGTTGTCGAGCCACAAGCTCCAGCATGGGCACATCAGATTGTCCGTTTCCTTCAGACATGAGAACTTCCTGAAGGGCCAGAAGAAGTGGAAAGAGTAGCCCGGCAGTCAAGTATGTACCAGTTTGTTGACAACACACTGTATAGAAGAAGACTCAACGGTGTGAAATTGAAGTGTATTCTCCGGGAAGACGGACAAAAGCTGTTGTCAGAGATACATGGAGGCATATGTGGTCACCACATTGGCGCAAGAGCACTTGCCGGCAAAGCATTCCGACAAGGTTTCTTTTGGCCGACAGCCCTCCAGGATGCAACTGCACAAGTAACCAAGTGTGAACCGTGCCAGTTCCATTCCAAACAGATACACCAGCCAGCTCAAGCTCTCTAGACGATCCCTTTATCCTGGCCATTTTTGGTCTGGGGGCTCGACATCCTCGACCCCTTTCCCCGCGCAGCCGGGGGCTTTGAGTACTTGTACGTTGCGATCAACAAGTTCACAAAGTGGCCGGAAGTGGAACCAGTGAGGAAGGTGACAGCACAGTCAGCAGTCAAGTTCTTCAGGTCGATTGTTTGCCGCTTCGGGATCCCTAACAGGATCATCACCGACAACGGTACGCAATTCACGAGCCGCACCTTCATGCAGTACGTCCAAGATCTTGGCGCCAAGGTCTGCTTCGCTTCTGTTGCTCATCCGAGAAGCAACGGTCAAGCGGAGAGGGCAAATGCTGAAGTGCTGTGTGGCCTCAAGACCAGAACTTTCGATAGGCTGCACAAGTGCGGAAGAAACTGGATCGAGGAGCTGCCGGTGGTTCTTTGGTCGATCAAGACGACGCCAAATCGAGCCACTAGACAGACACCTTTCGCTCTAGTCTATGGAGCAGAGGCAGTTCTCCCCACGGAAGTCGTATACGGGTCACCTCGAGTGCTCGCTTATGATGAGCTCGAGCAAGAGCAGCTACGACAAGATGACGCGCTGCTCCTTGAGGAAGACCGTCTTCAGGCCGCTGTACGAGCTGCTCGCTACCAGCAAGCTTTGCGCCGCTACCATAGCCGCAAAGTTAATGCCAGAAGTCTCGAGGAAGGCGACCTTGTTCTTCGGCGCGTTTAGTCCGCCAAGAATTCCAACAAGTTGACGCTGAAGTGGGAAGGCCCTTACCGGTGAAACGAGTCACTAGGCCTGGCGCTGTCCGCCTTGAGACCGAAGATGGCTTTCCGGTGAGCAACTCCTGGAACATCGAGCATATTCGTAAGTTTTACCCGTAAGGCGCGGTTGCCGGAATCCGTTTTTGGAACCACCTTTTGTACAAGTCTTGCCGCTGTTGCATGTAATCCTTTGTACAAAGCCGGACGCAGACCCCGTGCATAAGTAAAGCTCATGTGCCCAGCACATCTTGTCATTTCGTGCTTTCTATTTTTTGCATGTATTATCTGACACTTTGTGCAGCACCTACCCCCGGTAAGCAATAACGAGCCGTAAGGCTCCATATCTTTGTTTTCTCCTCTTTCTTTTTCTCAAGAAGAAGAAAGTTCCCTCGC